>CM050171.1:126164054-126171970 GCA_027410445.1 Discoglossus pictus
CAAAGCTTCATCTTAGCAATAGCAATATCAACACACAGAATACACACAGCGTGTTATAAAGAAATCCAATTTAAAACATGTAGAATGAGTGCTGTGGTGCAGCCAACAGAAAAATAGTAATCAAAATGTTGTGTATGATGCACATGGCCAGAAAAATACATCACTTTCCAAATTAGTATATTACAGAAGAATGGAAAATGATAATCTTTGCAGGTAATGATCATCCAGAAAATTAGGGAATCACAGGATTATTAAATAAACATCAATGTATATAATTGTATTGTATGTTAGATTCAACAGGGACATTATAGGAGGAGTGAGCAGTAAGGATCAAGAATAATGATGTCGCGAACATAAAATTTTCGGTTCACGAACCGCGGACGCGAATTCCATCAAATGTTCGCGAACAGACCAACATCGGCAAACCGACATAGACTTCAATGGGCAGGCGAATTTCGAAACCCACAGGGACTCTTTCTGGCCATAATAGTGATGGGAAAGTTGTTTCAACGGGACTAACACCTGGACTGTGGCATGCCGGAGGGGGATCCATGGCAAAACTCCCACGGAAAATTACATAGTTGATGCAGAGTCTGGTTTTAAGCCATAAAGGGCATAAATCACCTAACATTCCTAAATTGTTTGGAATAACATGCTTTAAAACATCAGGTATGATGTTGTATCAATCAGGTAGTATTAGGGTTACACCCGCTTTACAGTAACAGACCAATCTCCACGTTAAATGCACCAGAAACAACCGCAAACAGTCCCTTTGCACAACCACAAACTCCCCATTTGCACAAGGTTGGATACCAAGCTAGCCATGTCCTGTTCCTTGTCCTCACTGATGTCATTGAAGGTCTCTTCCTCCACCCAGCCATCAAGGGTCCCCGAAAGGTGACAACAAGCCCCCTGGGACGCCTGCTGTGTTTGGTCTTCCACCTCCTCAAAGCCACCTTCCTCCTCTGACTCCTCTTCTTCAGACTCCCAGAGTCTGGGGGCTTCCACTGCCCAGCATGGAAGATTATACACAGGTCAGTCTGGGGGCTTCCACTGCCCAGCATGGAAGATTATACACAGGTCAGAGTCTGTGGGCTTCCACAGCCCAGCATGGAATATTATACACAGGTCAGAGTCTGGGGGCTTCCACTGCCCAGCATGGAATATTATACACAGGTCAGAGTCTGGGGGCTTCCACTGCCCAGCATGGAATATTATACACAGGTCAGAGTCTGGGGGCTTCCACTGCCCAGCATGGAATATTATACACAGGTCAGAGTCTGGGGGCTTCCACTGCACAGCATGGAATATTATACACAGGTCAGAGTCTGGGGGCTTCCACTGCACAGCATTGAAGATTATACGCGTTGCCTCTGTCTGCATTATTATAAGGTGTGTACTGTTAAGTAGTAGTATTCCTATCGGTTTAATCCCTGTTACGTCGACTATTAGGGGACGTGTATATGGCATGGATTTTTGGAACAGGGAGATGGAAAAAGATGCTTGGTTAGACCTCCTACTTCTAATTTGGGGCACTGCATGTGCAATCTAAGGTGCCACCAGATAGGAGTGGTGTATTAAGTTGTACTACTCATTCCTATCAGTTTAATACCTGTTACGTCCTATCAGGGGACGTGTATATGGCATGGATTTTTGGAACAGGGAGATGGAAAAAGATGTTTAGTCAGACCTCCTACTTCGAATTTGGGGCACTGCACGTGCAATCTAAGGTGCCACCAGATAGAGAGGTGTATTAAGTTGTAATACTCATTCCTATCAGTTTAATACCTGTTACGTTACTTATCAGGGGACGTGTATATGGCATGGATTTTTGGAACAGGAAGATGGAAAAAGATGCTTGTTTGGACCTCCTACTTCGATTTTGGGCACTGCACGTGCGATCTAAGGTGCCACCAGATAGGAGAGGTGTATTAAGTTGTAATACTCATTCCTATCAGTTAAATACCTGTTACTTTACCTATCAGGGGACGTGTATATGGCATGGATTTTTGGAACATGGAGATGGAAAAAGATGCTTGGTCGGACCTCCTACTTCGAATTTGGTGCACTGCACGTGCAATCTAAGGTGCCAACAGATAGGAGAGGTGTATTAAGTTGTAATACTCATTCCTATCAGTTTAATACCTGTTACGTTACCTATCAGGGGACGTGTATCTGGGATGGATTTTTGGAACAGGGAGATGGAAAAAGATGCTTGGTTGGACCTCCTACTTCGAATTTGGGGCACTGCGTGCAATCTAAGGTGCCACCAGATAGGAGAGGTGTATTAATTTGTACTATTCATTGCTATCAGTTTAATACCTGTTCCGTCACCTATCTTTCCTCCCAATAGCACATTCTATATGTCATCAACCGGCCTGTGTGTATTTAGAGAACCACACTTTAAGGCCCTTAACCTGGGACAAGTTGGCTTGTCTATCAGAATTGCCTCAGAGCCTTAAAAACTCGCCAAACCCCCTAATCAGACACTCACTATCATACTGGAAATGGGCCAAGAAACACACGGGTTCGTTCCCTGGATCCACCCAAATGACCCCAATTCTTGACCACCCTCAGGCCCTGAAACACATGAGCACAACATCACAACACTGGTGGAGGTCAAGGAAACTAGATAGACTGGGAGACTGGTTAGTAAAGGGCCAGATGCTCACCTATGAGGAATTGAGGGACAAGCATGAGCTACCGCTGTCAGAACATTACAATTACTGTAGGCTGAGGCATTTCACACACTCCCTGACCCAGAAACAGGGGACACCGGTCTTAAATTGGTTCTCCAAAATTTGTAAAGATAAACCTCTATCAAGAGGGATCATTGGGTCGCTTTACAAATATAAAACATTTGTTACTGGTTGAAGCGACACTGGGGGAAGGACCAGAGTGGGGGAGCCCTGGAGACCCTTCAGAAGCAACCGGCGGCAAAATCATCCCAGGAAAGGAGAGGTCGCTTACTGAAGCCTGCCCTAGGGTAACCCAAGGGTGATTGCCCAGCTTAGATATGTAAATAATAAGCTAATACTGCTGGAGGGATAATAGCTAATAGGACTTTGGTGTTTCCTGCAGATATACTCTTTACTATTGTTTGTTTTACCATGTTTTAGGTATCTCTTAAATTGCAATCACAGTAAAAAAATAAGAAAAATTATTAACCTAAAAAGTTAAAATAAGAAGGAATAGCCAGCCAACTTTCACAAAATGTCTCTATTGTAAATATGTATTTTTGCACAACTGTTATGCAAGACTGTACAAAAATGCTTTATTTTTCATTACATGCTGTACGCCTTCTAAAATAAAATAATTTAAATGCAAAAATTAGGTATTTTTGCAGCGACCAGAAAAATTGATGTTAGTTTGCCAGGCAGAAAGTGCCCTAAAACATTGCGTCTTGAACCCTAGTTGGTGGCGGATAAGTCACGCAAGTCATCCGGCATTCAGGGATAAAATACAGCAGCGTGTGGACCATTATTAGCTCAAGGCAGCTCATCTATCAGGCCTTTTTTAATCGAATGCATCACCCACTGTCAGTCCCTTCGGGATCCATCCCTCATTCATCTTAATAAAGGTGAGGTAATCTAGACTTTTTTGACCTAGGCGACTTCTCTTATCAGTGACAAAACCTCCTGCTGCACTGAAGGTCCTTTCTGACAAGACTCTTGAAGCGGGGCAGGACAGAAGTTCTATGGCAAATTGGGATAGCTCAGGCCACAGGGCAAGCGTGCACACCTAGTAGTCAAGGGGTTCATCGCTCCTCATAGTGTCGATATCTGTAGTTATGGCAAGGTAGTCTGTTACCTGACGGTCGAGTCGTTCTCTGAGGGTGGACCCCGAAGGACTGTGGCGATGCATAGGACTTAAAAAGCTCTGCATGTCCTCCATCAAAAACACGTTTGTAAAGCATCCTCTCCTTGACGGTGTGGTCGTGGGAGGAGGAGGATTAGGTTCACCTCTTCCGCTTTTAGATTGCCTTTGTGCTGTGACATCACCCTTAAATGCTGTGTAAAGCATACTTTTTAATTTATTTTGGAAGTGCGGAATCCTTTCCGACTTGTGGCAATTCGGTAACATTTCAGGCACTTTCTGCTTATACCGGGGGTCTAGTAGCGTGGACACCCAGTACAGGTCGTTCTCCTTCATCCTTTTTATACGAGGGTCCCTCAACAGGCACGACAGCATGAAAGACACCATTTGCACAAGCTTGGATACCGAGCTAGTCATGTCCCGTTCCTCGTCCTCAGTGATCTCACTGAAGGTATGTTCTTCCCCCCAGCCACGTACAACACCACTGGTACCAGATAGGTGACAACGAGCACCCTGGGATGCCTGTTGTGGTTGGTCTTCCTCCTTCTCCTCAAAGCCACATTCCTCCTCTGACTCCTTGTCATCACAATCCTCTTCCAGCGTTGCTGCAGGTCCAGCAAGCGATGCTGATAAGGCTGTTTCTGGTGGTGATGGTGACCACAACTCTTCCCCTTCCTCTTCAAGCTCATCTACGGCCTGATCCAGCATTCTTCGCAGGGCACGCTCCAGGAAGAAAACAAATGGTATGATGTCGCTGATGGTGCCCTGGGTGCGACTGACAAGGTTTGTCACCTCCTTCAAAGGATGCACAAAGCTTTGTACAATCAGATTACACACATGTGCCATGCACGGCACATGTGTGAATTTGCACAAATTCAATGCCGCCAACAAATTTCTTCCGTTGTCACAAACCACTTTGCCGATCTCCAGTTGGTGCGGAGTCAGCCACTGACCCACCTGTGCGTTCAGGGCGGACAGGAGTGCTGGTCCGGTGTGACTCTCTGCTTTCAGGGAAGTCAACCCCAAGATGGCGTGACACTGCCGTATCCGGGATGTGGAATAGTACCTGTGGAGCTGGGGGGGTGCCGTTGATGTGGAGCAAGACATAGCAGCAGCAGAAGAGGACTCAGCCGAGGAGGTTATGGAAGAGGATGGAGTAGGAGGAGTAGAGGAGGTGGCAGCAGGCCTGCCTGCAAGTCGTGGCGGTGTCACCAACTCCTCTGCAGAGCCACGTATTCGATGCTTGGCAGCCGTCACCAGGTTTATCCAATACGTAGTATAGGTGATATACCTGCCCTGACCATGCTTTGCAGACCAGGTATCCGTGGTCAGATGGACCCTTGCCCCAACACTGTGTGCCAGAGAAGCCATTACTTCCTTTTGCACAATCAAGTACAGGTTGGGAATTGCCTTTTGTGCAAAGAAATTTCGGCCGGGTACCTTCCACTGCGGTGTCCCAATAGCTACAAATTTCTTGAACGCCTCAGACTCCACCAGCTTGTATGGTAAAAGCTGGCGGGCTAAGAGTTCAGACAAGCCAGCTGTCAGTTGCCGGGCAAGGGGGTGACTTTGTGACATTGGCTTCTTACGCTCAAACATGTCCTTGACAGATACCTGACTGTGGGCAGATGAGCAGGGACTGCTCAGGGCGAGACACCGAGTGGCGGATGGTTGAGAGGGGGCAAGCAGGGCAGCAGTGGTTGACATGGCTGAAGATGCTGGACCGAGGAGGATGGCGGCTTTGACTTTAAGTGCTGCTTGTACTGATGTGTTGATCCAATAGGCGTTTGTGATGTGACATCATGTGCCATAACAAAGAAGTTGTACCTAGGTGGGTGTTGGACTTCCCACGACTCAGTTTCTTTTCGCACAGGTTGCAAATGGCATCACTGTTGTCACAGGCAGACAGACGAAAAAATTGCCACACTGCTGAGCTCTGCAATGACGGCATTCTGGTGGTGGCAAAAGCATGCGTTGACTGGCGTGCTGTCTGGCTGACCCCGGGTGCCAATGGATGCATAGAGAGGTGCCCGGAGATAAGCTGGAAGGGGGATGGTGCGTCTAGGTTCCGAGCGGAAGCTGTAGAAGATTTGGTGTCCTGTGTTAGCCAGTCAACCATGTCTCAGAACTGTTCAAGTTCAGGGTACGTTGCCTCTGAAAACTGGGCATTATTCTAGGGCCAAAGGGAATCACAGCACCACGACCACGACGACCCCTGCGGGGTGGCCTGCCTCTGCCTGTCATTTTTTTTTACGCTTAGTGGTACTATGCGTGCAAGCTACTGTGACACCGGATATGAGTGTCCCTGCGCACTGGCAAAAGTTGGCAGACTAGATGCAATAGACCTCACACACACGCCTTTAGGCAGGCTACTGATATTCAATTGATTACAGTAAAAAAAGGGTTGTTTTATTTCACTGCACACTACGGTGGCACTAGATATGAGTGTCACTGCGTACTGGCAAAAGTTGGCAGACTAGATGCAATAGGCCTCACACACACTCCTTTAGGCAGGCTACTGATGTTCAATCGATTACAGTAAAAAAAGGGTTGTTTTATTTCACTGCACACTACGGTGGCACTAGATATGATTGTCACTGAGCACTGGCAAAAGTTGGCAGACTAGATGCAATAGGCCTCACACACACGCCTTTAGGCAGGCTACTGATATTCAATCGATTACAGTAAAAAAAGGGTTGTTTTATTTCACTGCACACTACGGTGGCACTAGATATGAGTGTCGCTGCGCACTGGCAAAAGTTGGCAGACTAGATGCAATAGGCCTCACACACACGCCTTTAGGCAGGCTACTGATATTCAATCGATTACAGTAAAAAAAGGGTTGTTTTATTTCACTGCACACTACAGTGGCACTAGATATGAGTGTCACTGTGCACTGGCAAAAGTTGGCAGACTAGATGCCATAGGCCTCACACACACACCTTTAGGCAGGCTACTGATATTCCATCGATTACAGTAAAAAAAGGGTTGTTTGATTTCACTGCACGCTACGGTGGCACTAGATATGAGTGTCACTGTGCACTGGCAAAAGTTGGCAGAGTAGATGCAATAGGCCTCACACACACGCCTTTAGGCAGGCTACTGATATTCAATCGATTACAGTAAAAAAAGGGTTGTTTGATTTCAGTGTACACTTCGGTGGCACTAAATATGAGTGTCACTGTGCACTGGCAAAAGTTGGCAGACTAGATGCAATAGGCCTCACACACACTCTAGCAGGCTGGCATATGCAATTAGATTACACAGAAAAAAGTAATAAGATAAAATAAAAAGGGCTTTTTGAGTTGCTGTCCTTGCAGCAGATATCAAAGGAGTCCTTCAGGTGTGTAGTTATAGCTAAATTCACAGCCTGGCTATCTATTTCCCTATTAAATCAGCAGAAAAAAATAATAAATAAAATAAATTATGTTCTAGCGCTAAAAAGGGCTTTTGGGGTTGCTGTCCTTGCAGCAGATATCAAAGGAGTCCTTCAGGTGTGTAGTTAAATCTAAATACACAGCCTGGCTATCTATTTCCCTATTAAATCAAGAGCAGGTAGAATATATCTCCTCTCTCCACGAATGCAGCTACAGAATGATTCTAAAATGGAGGCTGTCATACAGATGGAAGGCTCTGGAAGGGAGTGAATGCTGCTGATTGGCTGGAATGTGTCTGCTGACTGTAAGGTGCAGGTTCAAAGTTTCCTCAATGATAAAGAATAGGGGGCGGACCGAAAATCGCAGATGTTCGCCGTTCGTTGCTAACGCGAACATGCGAAAATCGCCGTGAATAGTTCTCCGGCGAACTGTTCGGGACATCACTAATCAAGAACTCTTTTACATGAACATGAAGCACATGAACCACTCTCATACACAATAGCATGCAAATTGCCTTAAATGTACTCTCCCTCTAATGTACTATCCCTTTGTGCACTTCACCTCTCTCACAGTTATGCCCACTGTTGTATTATGTGGCATCATCATGGGCTTTCTTAGAAAGGGGTTGGCACAGAAGAGCAGGAAGCAGGGGAAGAACAGGAGAATATTCAAAGTTTAAAATTGTTTGTCATTTACTAAGTTTTGCCTTTAATGGTTTAGTAG
>CM050171.1:126254305-126709038 GCA_027410445.1 Discoglossus pictus
TAAGCATATTAAATTAAACTGAACTAACCCTAACATTCAGGTGAGGGGGGGGGGACACACTTAAGTGAGTCATAGTTGATTTTGTTTCTTTCTTTTATCCCTAATGGGTTTGAACTCCAAGTTTGTCAATAAAGTTGTCATTTAATTCTTGTATCTATTGTATATATTCAGCTTCCGCTTTCAACTCCAAGAGGTTATCAATTCAGCCAGTTTTAGTATCATTTTTTAGTGTTTGTTTTGTGATATTTCTAATTTTTTTATATGATTGAGTATAGGGAGTTGATTCATACATCCCATATTTCTATAAATATTGGATACTTATTGGATATGACATGAGTCATTTTTTCATTAATCATTATGAAATTTAGTTTATGTTTTATTTCTTGGAGGTGAAGTTGTGGCGTCTTCCATTTTTTTGCAACTTGGCTTTTGGTGGCCATAAGAAGGAATTGTTGCCATTTATTATGTCACTTTTGCAGTAGAGGATATTAGTTTCCCAATAGGGAAATGTCTATCGAAGGGTGTATTGTTGTCTTCAAAATGGTAGATGCCAAATCCATGACTTGGGTCCAAATGTTCTGAACTATCGGGCATTCCCAAAAAGTGTGGAGAAATGTACTTGTAGTTTGACATAGTCTATAGCAACTTGAATATGTTTGTGTCTTAGGTAATCTATCCTGTGTGAGATAAGCTCTGTGCAGCACCATCAAATAAAGGAACAATTAAAACAATTAATAACATTATTAATCCCTCAATAAGTATGGGTCATTCCCATTATTGTACTGTAGATATACTGTATGTTGTACATTTTAGATTGTAAAAAATGATTGTTTAATCCATTATGCCTCCTACCATTAAATATTTAACAAAGTGCCACCATTTTTAAATAAAAGAAGTCAATCAACCCAGCAGGAATATTATTTAATTTTAAAATGCATTAAAATATATTATACAGTGTACTAGCAGTTGTTCTCTGCATTAAATTATACCTGAAATATTTAAAATTCATTTTGTTGCTCATGTATGCTAAAGTACAGCTCAGTATGCTAATGTGCAGCTCAGAGTACTTAACACGGGTGGGGGAGGAGTCTGATTGCCAGATAGTACTACAGGTCTTTATTTTGTCAACTACAAACAAACACTAATTTGCATACAAAAACGATAACATGGAATTTACCATAATTATTTCACTTTAGAAAAAAAACAGGTAACAACGTATAGCCAAAGGTATGCTCCTTAAGAATAACCTGAAAAGCAACAACAAAAAACAGTCCCTTTATATGTACCGACTTTGAAATAGTTATGCTTCAGTATTCACCAACACATCTTACTGCACAACATCGCACTATTTAGGTCACATTATCACTTTGTTACAAGTAACTTTATGGTATAAACAACTACAATTTCTATCAAATAAAATATTAAATTGCTATCAAAGTATCAAGTACAGTGCCTTGCAAAAGTATTCACCCCTCTTGTCATTTTTCGTGTTCTGTTGCCTCACAACCTGGAATTAACATGGATTGTTTGAGTATTTGCATCATTTAATTTACAGAACATGCCCACAACTTTGAAGATGTTTTTTTTTTCTTTATTGTGAAGCAAAGAACAAATAGGACAAAATAACAGAAAAAGTCAATATGCCCTAAAGTCAATACTTTGTAGAACCACGTTTTGCGGCAATCACAGCTCCAAGTCGCTTCGGATAAGTCTCTATGAGCTTGCCACATCTTACCACTGGGATTTTTGCCCATTCCTCCTTGCAAAACTGCTCCAGCTCCTTCAAGTTGAATGGTTTGCGCTTATGAACAGCAATCTTTAAGTCTGAACACAGATTTTCTATTGGATTGAGGTTTGGGATTTGACTGGGCCATTCCAACACATTTACATGTTTCCCCTTAAACCACTCAAGTGTTGCTTTAGCAGTGTGTTTGGGGTCATTGTCCTGCTGGAAGGTGACCCTCCGTCCCTGCCTCAAATCACACACAGAGTGGTGCAGGTTTTACTCAAGAATATCCCTGTATTTAGCACCATCCATCTCTCCCTCAACTCTGACCAGTTTCCCAGTTCCTGCTGCTGAAAAACATCCCCACAGCATGATGCTGCCACCACCATGTTTCACTGCGGAGATGGTGTTCTTTGGGTGATGTGATGTGTTGGGTTTACGCCAGACAGTGTTTCCTTTGATGGCCGAAATTTTTTTGTCTTATCAGACCAGAGCATCTTCCTCCATACATTTTGGGAGTCTCCCACAAACTTATCGCAAACTCAAAAAGTGCCATTTTGTTTTTTGCTGAAAGTAATGGCTTTCTTCTGGCCACACTGCCATAAAGCCCAACTCTATGGAGCGTACGGCTAATTGTCGTCCTATGTACAGATACTCCAGTCTCTGCTGTGGAACCCTGCAGCTCCTCCAGGGTTACCTTAGGTCTCTGTGCTGCCTCTCTGGTTAATGCCCTCCATGCCTGGTCCATGAGTTTTGGTGGGCGGACGTCTCTTGGAAGGTTTGCTGTTGTGCTATGTTCTTTCCATTTGGTTATGATAGATTTGATAATGCTCCTGGGGATCATCAAAAATGTGGATATTTTTTTATAACCTAACCCTGACTTATACTTCTTAACAACATTGTCCATTTTGGAGAGCTCCTTGGTCTTCATGGCATTGTTTGGTTAGTTGTGCCTCTTGCTTAGGTGTTGCAGCCTTTGGGGCCATTCAAAAATGGTGTGTATCAGTAATTACAGATCATGTGACACTTCGATTGCACACAGGTGATCATTTTACTAATTCTGTGACAAAAGGGGGTGAATACATACTGTGATCAGGATGGCCGCGTATAGCGGTGGTTTCTTGAATAAAGGGCTGATACCGGCTTGAAATTGCAGCAAATTGGTTTATTTGCAGAAAGAAAATAACAGCTGTAGCAGTAGCTCTGCTTAAAATAACGGAAAATAAACAACTACTTCTCCGCGAGGTGGGAGAATGCCACCTTGTGACCAGGTTGTAAACAGTCCTTTAAACTTGGGAGACTGCCACCTTGTGGCCAGGATACCAATAGTCCCTTAGACTGGTGAGAGTGCCACCTTGTGGCCAGGATACAAATAGTCCCTTAGACTGGTGAGAGTGCCACCTTGTGGCAAGGATACCAATAGTCCCTTAGACTGGTGAGAGTGCCACCTTGTGGCCAGGATACCAATAGTCCCTTAGACTGGTGAGAGTGCCACCTTATGGCCAGGACACCGGCCCGCCCTAATCTCCGAGTGTCCTCCCCCCAGGGCCCTTAATCAGAGTACTCGGGTACTCAAACCGTAGGAAAAAGTCACTTTAGAAATGCTCAGTCTTTTTCCCTGGGGGGGTTCTCTTTCCGGTAATGGTCCAGTGACCGGAGGCTTTGAGTCTATGGTACAGTCCTCTTTAATAAAGCAGTACAGGTCACAGCAGTCCACTAAATCCCCCCCGGTACGTGCAACAAAAGATATTGCCTTTAACTCCAGCAGCACTGGCATAGCTCCCCCAGCAGGAAGCTTAGGACTGAGGTCCCCTTTGGTACGAACTTACTGTGTTTGCAGTCTCTCTCTCAGGCTCTGGTAAACAGCAGGACTTTTAGCTTGCAGCTCCAGGTAACCGCAGGATCCCACTCACAAAGCCGCTTCTCCAGAAGTTCACCTTGGTTATCTGTGCAGTATATCAGGCAGCTGACGGTTCTCTTGGCTAGCTGCCCTTTGCAGGCTCCACACAGCTTGTCTCCCAGCTAGGCCTCAGCTTCTGGCTTTAGCTTCTACACCACTCAGGCCAGAGTCTAATTAGCAGTCTTCACAAGCAGCACACACCCCTCTCCCTTTACTGGGACTTCCTGGGGTTTTTATAGTGTAGCACTGGAACAGGTGAAGTCAAGTGCTTTAACTTTCTGAGAGCTGGACCCAAGGAGCGGTACAGCCTATGGCTTATATACCGGTCCTCTATGATTTCCCCCCGGATTCTCCTTACATTCTCACACATCCCCCCCCTCAGCTCAACGACAGGGAGGTGAGCGTCCGCCGAGAGGCAGTGGATCCGGGAGAGGGCATCAGCGTTGCCCTGGAGAGTTCCCGCCCTATAAATTAAGTCAAAACTGAAGGGCTGCAGGGATAAGAACCATCTCATCACTCTGGCATTCGTTCCTTTATTCTGGTGCAACCACTGCAGGGGAGCGTGGTCCGAGACCAAAGTGAAGCGCCTTCCCAAGAGGTAGTAACGTAGGGTATCCACGGCCCACTTTACTGCTAAGCACTCCTTTTCCACTACGGAGTACTTTCGTTCTCTTGGCAGCAATTTCCGGCTGAGATAGAGCACCGGGTGTTCCTCTCCATCCAGCACCTGGGATAATACAGCCCCCAACCCTACCTCGGAGGCGTCAGTCTGCAGCAAAAATCGTTGGTCGAAGTCTGGTGCTATTAAGACTGGCTCCTGACATAGTACTGACCGAAGAGTATCAAAGGCTGCGCCAGCCTCCGAGTTCCATCTCACCAACTCTGGGAGTTTAGCCTTGGTAAGGTCAGTTAGGGGGGCTGCCAGGGTGGCAAAGTCTGGGCTGAATCTTCGATAGTATCCGATCAGACCCATAAAGGCTCGTATATGCCTCTTGCGTAGAGGTTTCGGCCAGGCCCGAATGGCTTCAACTTTATTCAATTGAGGTCGAACCAATCCACGACCTACAACATACCCGAGGTACTTTACCTCTGTTTTCCCAAGATTGCACTCTGCCGGATTGACTGTAAGCCCCACCTGCTGAAGGGTTTTGAGGACTCTTTCTAGTTTTTCCACGTGGGTATCCCAATCAGGGGTATATATTACAATGTTATCTAAGTACGCTGCTGCGTAGCCCCTGTGGGGTCGCAGAAGTTTGTCCATTAAACGTTGGAAGGTGGCCGGGGCTCCATGCAACCCAAAAGGCATCACGTTATAGTGGAACAGTCCCTCCGAAGTACAGAACGCTGTCTTCTCCTTGGCAGTCTTGGCTAGGGGAACCTGCCAGTATCCTTTCGTGAGATACAACATGGACAAAAATCGGGCCTTGCCCAAGTTATCCACTAACTCATCGATCCGGGGAAGTGGGTAAGCATCCCATTGGGATATGGCATTTAATTTCCTGAAATCGCTACAAACCGTGTGCTCCCATCAGGCTTTGGTATGAGGACGATGGGACTGCACCAATCATTGGATGACTCCTCAATAATTCCAGCTAACAGCATCTTCTGTACTTCTTTTCTTATCTCTTCCCTTTTTGCTTCTGGTATCCGATATGGTTTAATCCTTACTTTACCGCCGGGTGCTGTAATGATGTCATGACAAACCACCGTGGTCCTCCCTGGATACACTGAAAAAAATGACGATCAATAAAAGAAAGTGTTGAAATGCTGTTTGCCACACAATGTGAGTGTACTGTGTGCCTCAACTATATAGACCCCTCTAACAGTAATTAACGCATGTAATAACATTATAAGTGTCATGAGGGTCATCCAGGACCCTCATGACCCAAAGTGTAAGCACTACACCATTTTAACCCGGTCACTTATGGGGGTCTATCCAGACCCTCATAATCCTCTATTTAACCCCAGCAGTCCCATAAGGGTATATTAAGAACATTATGGGCCTGTTAGAACCCAAAATTAACCACATAAGTGCCATGACGTTACTCAAGGACCATCATGACACTAAATATAAACCCTACACTGCACTATATCCCCCCAATAAAACATTAAATATCAACTAAACACCCTCTACACTAACCTTTTCACACCTACACTACCTACCTACACTACACTACCTACCCCCTAATAACCCCCTCCCCACCACTATAATTACAGAAATCAAAAAAACTAAAGTCATCAAAAATCAAAAATCTACATTACATAAAATAAAAAAACCTAAAATCACCAAAAATAAAAAATGTACAATACAGAAAAAATAAAAACCTAAGTCACAAAAATTAAAAAAAGGAACATTACAGAAAATTAAAAAAATACATTACAACCCCCCCCCCAACTACAGAAAAAAAAATTACACACCTGAAAAGGAAATACATACAGTACAATACAATACAATTAAATACAATACAATTAAATACAATACAATACAATTAAATACAATACAGCCCTATAAAATATACATCCCCCTATCTAATATACATCCTCCTATCTAATATACATCCCCCATGTGATATACAAAAGTATCTATCTAATATACATCCCACTATCTAATATACACGCCCCTATATAATATACATCCCCCTATCTAATATACATCCCCCTATCTAATATACATGCCCCTATATAATATACATCCCCCTATCTATTATACATCCCCCTATCTAATATACAATAAATACTATCTATGTACTATACATCCCGCTATCTATCTAATATACAATACATGCTATCTCTATATAGCAACCCTAATTCTAAGCTACAATAAAATAATTAAGACCACTTACCTTTGTGATGTTTCTTCAGATCACCAACCTAGGGTAAAAAAAGATTAAAAAAATTAATACAACACGTTTACATAAAATAAATAAGCATTCTAAACATTCTAATTATTCTATTCACCTTTCCAGCATGTCACGTCCTCCATCTTTGCTTCTGCAGCGCGGCCCCTGTTATCCAATCAGAGTGGGATTTTAGGGTGTATCCCTTTCTGATTGGCTCACACATTGGTGCCTCCTGATTGGGTGAATTTGATAGACAGCGTTTTCAACCAATCAGAAGGCACCATTGCCTATTTTCTTCCGGAAAAGTCTCCGGGAGCCTCATCAGCGTCGGGGATGTCCGTGAGTGCGGATGTGAGTAATGTTTTTTATTTTTTTTACAGGGCGGGGCAGAAGAGAAAGAGGTGGAGGCCGGAGACATCACAGGGAGGTAAGTACAATGTAGATTATGTTTATTTTATTTTGTTTTTATGTTTATATATGTGTATTATTGTTATGTTTTTTTAAACAGGTGCTGCGCCGGAGAATAAGGACGGGACATGCCAGAAAGTGAGTATAATAGTTAGATTTAGAATGTTTAGAATTATTATTTATTTACTGTAAACGTGTTGCACTATTTTTTTTTTTCCCTAGGTGGCTGATCTGAATGGACATCTGCAAAGGTAAGTGGTCTTAATTATTTTATTTTAGCTTAGAATTAGATTATTTTATATATTGATAGCATTTATTGTATGTTAGCTAGGGGTATGTGTTTTATATACGGTAGATAGCATAGCATGTATTCTATATTAGATTATGGTATTTATTTAGATAGATTGTGTGATGTATATTATATAGATAGGATGTATATTAGATTATGGTATTTATTTAGATAGATTGGGGGATGTATATTAGATAGATAGAATGTATTGTATATTAGATAGGAGTGTATTGTATTTTATTGTATTTAATTGCATTGTATTTAATTGCATTGTATTTAATTGTATTGTATTGTATTATATTGTATGTATTGTATTGTATGTATTATATGTATTTCCTTTTTTAGGTGTGTAATTTTTTTTTTCTGTAGTTGGAGGGGGGGTTGTAATGTGTTTTTTTTTATTTTATGTAATGTAGATTTTTTATTTTTTGTGACTTTAGGCTTTTTTATTTTCTGTAATTAGACTCGTGGGGGTTATTAGGGGGTAGGTAGTGTAGATGTGAATAGGTTAGTGTAGAGGCTGTTTAGTTAATATTTAATGTTTTATTGGGGGGGTATAGTGCAGTGCAGTGTTTATACTTAGTGTCATGATGGTCCTTGAAGACCGTCATGGCACTTATGTGGTTAATGTTGGGTTGTAACAGGCCCATAATGGTCTTAATATATCTGAATGGGACTGTTGGGGTTAAATAGAGGCTTATGAGGGACCCCCATGAGTGACAGGTTTAATAAGCGGTTTATGGGGGTCTGTATTGATCCTCATGAATGAGGGGGTTAATGAAGTGCTTATGGCAATTTGTATTGACCCCCATGAGTGACACAGTTAATAAAGTGCTTATGGTGGTCTGTATTGAACCCGATGAGTGACAGGGTTAATGAAGGTCTTATGGGCATCTGTATTGACCCCCATGAGTGACAGGGTTAATGAAGGGCTTATGGGGGTCCATATTGACGCCCATGAATGACAGGGTTAATTAGGGGTTTATGAGGGTCTCTATTGACCCCCATGAGTGAGGGGGCTAATTAAGGGCTTATGGGGGCCTGTAGACCCCAATGAGTGGGGGGGATAATGAGGGGCTTATGGTGGTCTATATTGACCCCCATGAGTGACAGGGTTAATTAGGGGTTTATGGGGATCTGTATTGACCCACATGAGTGAGGGGGTTAATTAAGTGCTTATGGGGGTCTGTATTGACCCCCATGAGTGACAGGGTTAATGAAGGGCTTATGGGGGTCTATATTGACCCCCATGAGTGAGGGGGTTAATGAAGTGCTTATGAGGGTCTGTATTGACCCCCATGAGTGACAGGTTTAATGAAGGGCTTATGTGGGTCTGTATTGACCCCCATGAGTGACAGGTTTAAAAAAGGGCTTATGGGGGTCTATATTGACTCCCATGAGTGACAGAGTTAATTAGGGGTTTATGGGGGTCTGTATTGACCCCTATGAGTGAGGGGGTTAAATAAGTGCTTATGGGGGTCTGTATTGACCCCCATGAGTGACAGGGTTAATGAAGGGCTTTCGGGGGTCTATACTGACCCCCATGAGTAAGGGGGGTTAATGAAGTGCTTACAGGGGTCTGTATTGACCCCCATGAGTGACAGGGTTAATGAAGGACTTATGGGGGTCTATATTGGCCCCCATGAGTGACAGGGTTAATTAATGGTTGATGGGGCTCTGTATACAGCCCCATGCGTGATAGTGTATATATATATATTTTTTATAACGTTTCCTTTAAGGACCTTTATGGTCCTTTAAGGTCCCGTAACGCAGGAATTTTGAATGTTCATTGCAGCGCGGGTCCCCGATCACGTGCGATCGGGCCCCCGACTGCGATGGTTAATGTGGGGTTAATGCATGTCTCCGAGCTTATCTCGGATCCCGTGGGGTTAATGCAGGTTTCCGAGCTTATCTTGGATCCCTTCTTGGCTAAGTTGTACGTGGCTGGGCAGTCCTGGGCTTTGAGCCTCATTTTCGTTTTTTTTTCGGCTGCCATTTTTTCTCTTGCTTAGGGGATTTTCGTGTGTCTGAACATGGGAATTTGGACTTAAATTGAGGTGTAACTTCACTTGCAGATGTCCTGTGTGCCCCCCTTGCTGTGGGTAAGCTTTTTATGTATTTTTAGTGGGTATTTATTGTGTTTTGACTGTTTGTAGGTGCGCGCGGTTTGCAAGGTCGTAATGGTGTAGGTTTGCGCGGTTTGCAAGGTTGTAATGGTGCTGCTTGTGTGGGTGTCTGTAACTGCGTGTGAGGCGCCTTTGAGCCTCCACCTCCGCAAATGCGGCCCCTCCGCTCATTGCATCCGACGATGGAGCCTCCACCTTCCGCAAATGCAGCCCCTCGCTTTGCAAGGGTCTGCATTTGCGTACCAAACTGCGTCCCTTGCTTCACGAGGGACGCAGTTCTTGCCACCTCGCATTGCGAGCTCGCAAAGCGTGACGCCAATTCGTAGTTTGACAACTATTATATGTGATACTACTAGATACAGTGTACATTAACTAAAATTAGTGCCTAAATATCTACACTTTTTCTTTTTATGAAATTAATTTGAATGTATACAATTGGTAAATATAGAATAGTGTGCATGTACATGGAAATGTTTTTATTTTCATTTAAATAAATACTGACAACACAATATGAACTTTTGTTCCATCAGATTGATAGTTGAAAATTATGTGAAAATGTTGTTTAAAAATTATCAAGAATTTTTATTAATGTTTGTATAACCCTTGAGTTCCCCTTACAAGAAACTCCATAGATAAGGTAATGTTATGCTCTAATGTTCATGTTGGATTTATTTTATCTTTATTTATTTCTATTCTTGTATTATTGCACACAGATATGTTTCATAGTTACATAGTAATTAGGGTTGAAAAAATAAGTTATGTTCACCAAATACAATGCAAATCTGATCTTTGTAATGTGTGGATTAATTGTTAATTAATACCTGATTCAGGGGAAGGCAAACAGATTCAAGCCTACTGTAACTTTGCCAAGTGTCTCATGAGTGTAAATAAAATAAAATGTATTCCTAATCCCAGATACTGGCAATCAGATTCCTTCCTGGATCAATACTTCTTCTCTTGTTATCCAGAATAACAGTGAATGTCCTTTTTATTCAAATATATATCCAAACTATTTTATAGTTATCTATTAGATTAACTGGCACCACCTCCTTTGGTAGAGAATTCCACTGATTAACCACCTTACTGTGAAGAACCTTTTTCTTTCTTTAAGGTGGAATATTTTTCTCTCAAGGGATATCCTTTTGTTAGTTGAAAACCTCTTGGCACAAATATGACTTGACAAAGCTTTATATTAAGCCTGTATATATTTATATAAGGTAACTATATCCCCTCTTAGACACCTTTCATCATAACTTAGCCCCTCCATTCCCCTTATTAGTTTTGTTGTCCTTCTCTGTACCTTTTCCAGAGCTAAAATGTCCTTTTTATGAAGTGGTGCCCAAAATTGTACTCCATATTCCAAATGAGGGCGTACTAGGGATTTGTATAGTGGCAGAATTATATTTGCTTCCCTTGCTTCTATACCCTTCTTAATTCATACTAATATTCGACTTGCCTTTTCAGCTGCTGCTTGGCATTGAGCACTGTTACCTAGGTGGTTGTCCACAAGCTCCCAAATCACTTTCAATTTCTGATACCCCTAGATTTTTTTTGTTTTTAGATTGTTTGTAGTTCTTGATTCCAAATCTTGCTTTCTCCCTCTTCTTTTTTTACAATAATAGATTTTTGTTTAGTTTAAATATTTATTTTAAAAGTGTTACAACTCTTCTATTGTATTTTCTATTTTGAATAAGTTCTATTTTATGAATAACACAAAAGGATTATATATAAAACAGGAAAGCCAGAACCACATTTATAAAATACATTCTGACATTTTGTTTAATACTGAGTTTCTAAATAAACAACATGTTCATTCTGGTAACTCTCTATATATGAAACCATTTACTTACATGTGATCTATGGGACTTATGGTATAATTAAATTTGCTGTTTATTAAATATATGGCTATGTGAATAATCCGACCCAAGGCTGGAACTTCTCAGCTACTTGTACTTAGAATAAACACTGATATGATTTATAATCAGTGAAAAAGGACAATATAATCAATATAGGTTATTTATAACCTGCACACGTTATCCTAATTCATACCACTGATCTGGTGAATATATATTCTGCAAGAGGAGGGAACATCAGAAACAGCCGGAAATCACAACATAGTGACACAGGTGAGGGAGAGGGGGAAAGGAGACAAAGAGGAGGGAGAGGGGGGAAGGAGACACAGGGGAGGGTGTGGGGGTAGAAAGGAGACACGGGGAGGAAAAGGTGGGAAAGGAGACACAGGGGAGAGGAGAGAAACACGGGAGAAGTATGGGGAGGAGAAAAACAGTTGGGAGAAAGGGAGGAGAAATACAAGGGGAAGAGACACAGTGGAGCAATTGGAGGTAGAAAGGGGACATGGGAGGAAAAGGGGGGAAGGAGACACAGGGGAGGGAGAGGACGGAGAGAGGAAACACAGAGGAAGGGGGGAGAAACACAGGTGAGGGAGATAGGGAAGAGAAAAAAACAGGGGGGAGATGGGGTGGAGAAATACAGATGGAAGAGACACAATGGAGAGAGGGGGAAGAGACACAAGGGAGGGAAGTGAAAAGACATAGGAAAGGGGAAAAAGGAGACACAGAGGAGGGAGATGGGGACAGAGACACAGGGGAGGGAGATGGGGGGAGGAGACACAGGGGAGGAGGAGAAAGGAGACACAGGGGACAGAGAGGGGGAGAAACACAGAGGAGGGAGAGGGGTGAGAAACACAGGGGGGAAGAGACACAGGGGAGGGTTGGAGGAGACTCAAGGGAGGAAGAAGGAGGAAAGATTCTGAGGAGAGACACAGGAGAGGGAGGAAGGAAAGAGACACATGGGAGGGGGAAGGAGAGACAAAGGGCGGGGTATGGGGGAAATAGACACAGGGGAGGGAGATGGGGGAGGAGACACAGTGGAGGAAGATGGGGAAAGAGACACAGGGGAGGGCGAGCAGGGAAGGAGACACAGGGGAGGGAGGGGGAGAAGAAACAGGGGAGGGAGAGGGGGGAGAAAGGAGACACAGGGGAGGGAGAGGGGGGAAAGGAGGAACAGAGGAGGGAGAAGGTGGGAGAAAGGAAACACAGGGGAGGGAGAGGGAAGAGAAATACAGGGGATGAGGGAGAAACACAGGGGGAAAATACACAGGGGAGGGAAAGGGGGAAATGGACACAAGGGAAGGAGAGGGAAAGAGTGGGGAAGACACAGGGGAGGGAGAGGGGGGACAAAAAATGTTTCTAGTTAAAATATAGCTTTGTGTCATTTTTGGCTAATATTGCTATTTATAAGACTTAAAGTCTTTAAACATGTATCTTTTTTCATAGTACAGAGGTTCTTAAAAGCTGGTATTTATATCATAATCAACCTAATAGAAATATGGTGTAAGCTTATTATTGTTTGATCATTTACAATTTATTAATGGATATGAAAAAACTAGGGATTACTATAGAGAAAACATTGATCTTATTTAAAAAAAAAAAAAAAATATATATATATATATATATATATACACTGCTCAAAAAAATAAAGGGAACACTTAAACAACACAATGTAACTCCAAGTCAATCACACTTCTGTAAAATCAAACTGTCCACTTAGGAAGCAACACTGAGTGACAATCAATTTCACATGCTGTTGTGCAAATGTGATAGACAACAGGTGGAAATTATGGGCAATTAGCAAGACACCCCCAATAAAGGAGTGATTCTGCAGGTGGTGACCAAAGACCACTTCTCAGTTCCTATGCTTTCTGGCTGATGTTTTGGTCACTTTTTAATGTTGGTGGTGCTTTCACTTTAGTGGTAGCATGAGACAGAGTCTACAACCCACACAAGTGGCTCAGGTAGTGCAGCGATTTGTAGAGGGTTTCATGACTTTCTATTTGGTCAGTATGTAATATGCGATCAGCTGACAAAAATTAACACTTTGTCTACATAGAGGGTGAACGTAAGTAAAACAGTTAATATATTTAATTCTTATATGTTTTTCTCTGAGAGCAATAACCGAGGCTTACTAGTCATGTTAAAAAACAGGGGTGATAGTGGACCCCCAGTCTGAGGCATCATTCTAGTACAAGGATTTATTTAATAACATAAGTTGAGGCTGAAAAGTCGTCTTTAAGGACCACCGTGCATTGAAAAAATATTTGTTTGAAAACTTTAAGTGATGCACAGGGAAAAATGCATACTTCTAGTGCTAATTAGAAAAAAGACATTCTGATGCCTCTGTAGAATCCTGTAGAGATTTACATTTAGATTACCAGAGGGCTATTGTTGCAATGAATGATACAAGGGGTCTGCTTCTGGGCCACTGAGAGGGAAGGAACATGGGGCCATTTCAGTCTTATCCAAATATTGTGCAGTGGTTCTCTGTTCCCTCCTTCCCCTTTCTCTATTCATGCCAAAACACACACACACATAATTAACCTTTGTGGAGGTTATGAAGCAAACACAAAATTGTTTCCTTTGCTTACAAAATAAAGTTTTCAAAATGTAAGATTTTCCCAAAAATGCTTTATGCCCATGGCTTATACAACTGATAATATTGTTAGCTTGGTACATATTTGACAAACAGGTGTTTTCTTAGACTGCAATAGTCCTTTATCAAATTGTGAATAAAAAACTGGATAAAAAAAGTTAAAGAAGTTAAAGAACCACTATTGTTACTTTTTAATTGCTCTTTAAAATTGTTTAATTGGATAATGAGCAAAATGTTTTTGAAAATCAAAGTAAATAAATAAGTAAATAAATAAATAATACACAAATCTTTTATACCTATTTATCCATTACTGCAGTGAACCATTTTCTTTTATCAATGTTTATTTCACAGTAAATTTAGTTTTTGCAAACTAATGTAAACTTCATTATACCTATTTCTTGCAGGTGCCACATTCCCATTGTGAGTCTCCTCCCACCATGGCAGTATTTTATATCCCACAGCAACATAATTGCATAGAAAGTAAAATAAAATTTTGGGATAGAGAGTATTCTTTTTCAGAGCTCCAGATTCCTCTGGTTTGTAGATTTTGAGCTGTAGCTTTTTTTTTGTTTGTTTTAGCAATAATGCTAAATAAAGATTCTCTTTATAGAGCTCCAAACTAAAAAAAAATGTTATTTAAAAAATGATATGACTCACACCATTAATATACTGATCTTATTCTACTATGGCCGACTGTCACCAGTGGATACAGGCTGCTTAGTTGACCACTGTCTCACTCTATTGATTGCAATCTCTCCGGAGTAGGGACTACACCAACCTTTGTTTAATGCTTTATTGTCTCATGTTCTTCTATGTTTCAGGTGCAGTACTAAGTGAGCTGATTCTATTCTATAAGACAATAGAAGAAATGTACTGATTGCCATCACAGTCGGCTCGCTGTGATCTACTGCTGGCCCTGCAAAAAAAAAAAAAGCATTTATACGTAACATTGTGTTTCTTTCCACAAATAAACTACTACAGATACACAATTCAGTACTTCTATCAGATTTCTACTAATATTGCCATGAACTGCATTCGATGACGGTTCCAAAGTATCCTGTAAACTAAAAAAAGGACCCCTATAAGCCCTATAATGAAAAAGCAATTATGAGTTCCATAGCAGCACAGTAAATCACACTTAGCTAATTTAATCCCCCATCCATTACGAGAGAACTCATACGAGTCACTGCTATAAGTAAACTTCACATTGAAGCCGAAAAGCAAGGCATACATCTCCATTGATTCTTGCACTGACGATAGATTACGAGTCACTCTGTTAGACTTTGACACCCAAACCCTATGCTAATAACAGATTTAATTACACATTTAGTACCTTTTTGTTATCCAGTCAACAATATTATACACATAATGAAATTAGCAAACCAATCCAGTCAAACTGGATTCTTAATTCAAGGTATTTCAGACATTCAGATGATCCAGATCCCTCTTTTCCTTCTGTTCCTTCTCATGTATGTTGCCATTCTCCTTGGAAACCTTACCATATTTGCAGCTATTTCTCAGGATTCTCACCTTCACACTCCCATGTACATCTTCCTAATGAACCTGGCTGCTCTTGACATCTCAATATCTTCAACAGTTCTTCCTAATGTTTTACGTGCTCTCTACACACAACAGAAACACATATCATTCCCTTCATGCATTGCTCAGATGTATGTTTTCATATCCTTACTTTGCACTGAATTCTTCTTGCTATCAACCATGGCATATGACCGTTATGTGGCAATCTGTCACCCACTTCATTATGTTTTCCTCATGAGTATAAGACACTGTGCTGCTTTTATAGCCACTTCTTGGACCACTGGATTATTTGTCCTAACTGGACATCCTGTCCTTATATCTAGATTATCCTTTTGTGCTTCTAATCTTATTGAACACTTTTACTGTGATGTTATACCACTGCTCAAACTGTCCTGTAGTGATACATCCACTGTGGAACTTTTAAGCTTTTCTGAAGGGTCTATTCTGGCATTTACATCATTTTTGCTTACATTGATCTCTTATATTTTTATTATCCGCACTGTTCTTAATATTAAATCTGTAGAGGGGCGACACAAAGCTTTTTCTACCTGCGCCTCCCATCTGACCTGTGTAATTATATTTTTTACTACAAGTATTTGTTTGCATATTAGACCCACATCAAACTATTCTCCAACACTGGACAAATACTTTTCCCTTATAAATATTATCCTGATTCCGATGCTGAATCCTGTTATTTATAGTTTAAAAAACAAAGAAGTTAATCATGCTCTAAATAAACTCAAGAAAAGACTACACATTTGTTTTTTATAATTATTTTTGGCAATGCATAATGTGATGGCACGTATAAAGCGCCTGTATGAATATCATTTGACATTCTAAGATGGTTGCTGTTTTGTTATCTTCCATTTAATTATATTCTTTTTTGCATTGTACATCTATTTAATACTTTACATAAGCTAAAATTGTTAGTTAGTCCTTTCTGCAGAAACAATCTTGTACAAGAAATACTAACCACAGGCAGTGGGGCAAACTAAACTTGTTGGCTTATTTTTATGCTCTTTCTTTCTCTTTCTCTGTATTTACTATTTTTGCATGCTTATGAGAAAGATCATAGCATGCAAAAGAAACTTTATTGTAGTAATATATTTACATTATTTTCATGCTTATTTTAAAAATATCTCTTTATTAATCATACCATTAAAATTTCCTATAAAATTCAAACAATTAAAATAACTTGAGACTTACAAGTGCTTTGTGTATTTTGTTCTTTCATATTTTTGCTCATTATTTTGCCCCTTTTTATATAGCTGTTTTTTGGTCACTATTTTTTCATTTTAATAGTCCTCTTATTTGGGCTTCGGTTGTTTCTGATGCATGTGATTCAATTTTTAATTATTGTTACATATAGTAACTTGTTATCTGTTTTATTATTTATTTCTGTTACAGAAGCTTTTATGTTACTTTTCAGCTTAATGTTCAGAGTTCTAGTGCTATGTCATACGTCTTATTACTTTTAGATGTTTTTATATCTTTTATAGTATTTGTTGGTAAATATGATTTTGTAGTGGTGTTCTATATTTATATACCACTTTACATACTTTGAAATTTCTGATTCCAAATTTCTCATTTGTCTATTATTTCTGTCTCTTATTTCTTATTGTTTCCTGATCTTTTTTTATATCTCATGCTTTCTCTACATCATGGTAGATATCTTTTGTATACTATCACTACTTATTACATTCCTTTGTAAAATGGCAAGTTAATTCATCACAGTTTGGACCACACAAGTGTAAAGATCTACTAAAACATGTAGAAATACTTTTTGGATGTTTTAAATACTTCATAGGAGGAATGTTTAACCAGTGAGCCACACCTCAGCCTGGCAGCATCTCCTCCCTCAACCCAGACCACCCATTGATCAATGCCACCACTTCCATCGCCCACCACCTCCTGGACCCAAGATCCACTTGGCCCACCACCACCGCCACTCACCACACATGCTTCTCTCATTTTTTGACTCATCTGTGCGCAGTATAGATATTTGAAAATCCAGACTTGTGTGTGGCCCTCCAGGACTGAACTTGTGCACCCCTGGTCTAAACCCTACAAGGAACTTTACAATATTAATGGTGTGAAAAAGAGCAGCAAGTGCTGCCATCCAGACTCTAGACTACAAACTAACATGTGACATCACTACTGATCAACTCACATGCACTGCATGGCCTGACTCGAGTTTCACTACTGGCTTCTCACTATTGACAATGCCATCATCACTCCCACCTCCCAGGCCAGTTGTCTTGGGTTCTACTGGAACCTGCCTCTTTTTCATTCCATATAAATTCGTAAAAAAAATCTTGTCTTTTTCACCTAAAGAATATTTCTAAAAAACTTCACTATCTAACACAAGATACAACAAACATTTAATTCATTCTCCTTTCTGACCTCTCCATCAGCTGCCTGCCACCACCAAGATGCAGTGAACGCCTCCACTGGACTCATCTACCATACTTAACAATCAGTGTCTGCAGTACCTCTTTGTCAGTCACTCCACTGGCTTTCCATAGCCTCCAGACTAAAATATAACTTACAAAGTCCTCAACAACAGAGCATCTTCTTATTTCTCTTCTCTCTTCTAAAAATACTCTCCCACCCGCCCTCTTCTTTCTGCTAATAACCTTCTTCTTTCCTCCTCTCTTATCACTTCCTTGCACTCTTGTCTTCAGGTCTTTTCTTGTGGTTCCCCCTATTCTTTGGAACTCCTTGCCTTGCTCCACTAAACTATCCTCCAGTCTCGAGACCTTAAAAACCTCAAGCATATGTTTAAAGAAGCTCATCACCTTCATTATTAATATTCACAATGCATCTGTCATCCCCTGAATCACAACCAAACCCTTTAGATTGTAAGTTTGTGAGTTTTTAATCTTGTAAAGTGCTTGAGACAGCATTTTATATGCTTGATTCTAAGATCAAAATCAGGCCTCTATATTTGTTTGCCTTGTACTTAACGCATGTATAGTGCTCTGGAATATGTTGGAGCATTACAAATAAAGCATAACAAAATTAATAAAATGTTTATCTATCCTGGATATTTTTTTTTTTTAATTCCATCTGAGTATACATTTCTACTACTTCTACACTTGAATAATAAACTATGAATTATTAAAAGCTCAGCAACCATTTTACAAGTAAATGGTTCTGTGGTATGTAGAGGTAAATCTTCCCCAACCTCTCTCTCCAACTCTTTATATTATATTATCTTTAATAGCTATACCTGTAGAGTGGAACTTTTATTCTAAAGCTCTGTTATGTGATAATATTTCAATACTTGTGTTCCATACAGGAACTGTATTTTGTTTCCATTTGGAGATCACCAACCACTTTGCTACCAAGCAAATTTATATAATAAATGCTTTTATGTCCAGTTCAAAATCATCAGGAATTATGTGGAGAATAGCTATTTCAAGAGAAGCAAATACTCTTTTATTAACAATTGTGGAAATATTTCTAAAAACCTAATTCCAGAAATTTTTTACAATTGGGCACTGCCACCAAATGTGACTATGAGAACCCAATTGACCACAATTTCTCCAACAGTTTATGTCCTATTATGGAAGATTTGAAATATTTTCTTTGGGACCATGTACCATCTGTTGATAGTTTTAAAGCAGAGTTCTCTATATGTTACCCTTTTGACAAATCTATTTGTCAACTTAAATGCCTTATCCCATGTTTCCGGTGAAAAGGCAACTCCGTAATATGTTTCCCAATCTGTCATGCCTACGGTTTTTGCTTCTTCTTTCAGAGATCAAATTATGTTAAAATATTTTGCTATCCTATGTTTTTTTTTTTCAAGTTTAGATATTAGTTTTTCTAGCATCATAAATTCATATCTCTGGAGTGTTGACAAATTATTTGAAACAAGTGCAGCTCATATATGTAGGTAGTTAAGCAAACTTTTAGGTGAAAGACCATATTTTTTAGTCAACTGTTCAAAAGATATCATATTTATTCCTATAAAGATCTCTTTTAAAAGAAAAATCAGTTTTTAAGTCCATTCCTTTGGGAGAGAGATTTTAAAGTGTTGTGCTATCAATTCCAATGGAATATTAGGACTTGGGAATGGGATTAGTTCTAATTTATAGTTAATTCTTTGTCAATATTTATAAAGACTTTCCACTATGTGTCTAATGTGTCTAAGTGATAATATACAAGAATGTGTCTATTCAAAGAGGATTATAAGGTATTTTCAACATGGATTTATGAGAGATACATCATGTCAAACAAATCTAATTAGTTTCGATGAGGAGGTTAATAAGAACTTGGATCAAGGCAACTCAGTTGATGTAGTCTTTTTAGATTTTGCAAAGGCTTTTGATACAGTGCCACATTGGAGACAATTGTGCAAACTAAGGGATACAGGAATTGCAGAAAATATATGCACATGGAGAGATGGCTAAAAGACACTAAGCAAATGGTTGTTGTAAATGGAACATGCTCAGATTGGACTAATGTGGTAAGTGAGGTTCCTCAGGACTCAGTATTAGGTCCACTCCTTTTTAACAGACTTATTAACGACTTAGAAGTAGGAGTGGAAAGTATTGTTTCCCTTTTTGCAGATGACACAAAGGTATGCAAGGTAATTAAATCAGAAAATGATGTACTTTCCCTCCAAAGGGATTTGCATAAATTAGAGAAATAGGCTATTAAATGGCAGATGAGATTTATTATGAATAATTGTAAGGTTATGCATCTGGGAAGGAAAAATAACCATGCAATATATAAACTTAATGATGCAAATCTAGGTGTATCAGATATTGAAAGGGATTTGGGAGTGCTTGTGGACAACCACCTACGTAACAGTTCTCAATAGCAAGCAGCAGCTGCAAAGGCAAATAAACTATTAGCATGTATTAAGAAGGGTATAGAAGCAAATGGAAGCAGATATAATTCTACCACTATACAAATCCAGAGTACGTCCTCATTTGGAATGCGGAGTACAGTTTTGGGCACCAATTCATAAAAAGGACATTTAGAACTGGAAAAAGTACAGAGAAGGGCAACAAAACTAATAAGCAGATTGGAGGGGGTAAGTTATGAAGAAAGACTAACCAAATTAAACTTATTTTCTCTAGAAAAAAGGCGTCTAAGAGGGGATATGATTACCCTATATAAATGCATCCAGGGTCAGTATAAAGATTTGTCAAGGGAGCTTTTTGTGCTAAGAGGTTTTCAACTGACAAGAGGACATCCCTTGAGGTTAGAAGTAAAAAGATTCCACCTTAAAGAAAGAAAAGGGTTCTTCATAGTAAGGGTAGTTAATCTGTGGAATTCTCTACCAAGGGAGGTGGTGACAGTGGATTTACTGGATATTTTTGTTTTGTTTTCCTTCCTCTGGATCAATTAACAACTAATCCACATATTGCAGATCAGAGGAGATCTTAAAAGGTTAAAAGTTTTCAACCTCAATTACTATGTAACTATGTAAATATGTGTGTTCCTCAGAATCTAGCTATTTGAAAATATGTGTAAAACATATAGCCTCATGGTATGTTTTCAAAATAGGGTAAGATATGCCAGCCTTTATGAACTGACTTGCCATAGTGCTTTTTTTTAGTCTAATGTGTTTTCTACAATGAATGAAACTATCAATCAATGTTTGAAACCTTTGAATCCAGTATGATGGAATAGGTAAATGAATACAACAAGCTACATAGTTACATTTAGGGAAAATTGCCATTTTTATAACTGCTACTTTTCCCGAAAATGGAATTTTCTTTCATTCCAACCTGAGATAGTTTCTTTGAAATTAAGATATGTATTTTTGCAATTCATAGAAATCATATTATTGATTAATTCCTTAAATTGTATCTCTGAATGGGTAAATCCATGTGATTGCCAATTAAATGAGTAATTTTGTTCTAGTATATTTGTTTCGGTTATACTCATATTTATTGCCAAAACCTCAGTTGTTTTGGAGTTTGATCTATGATTAGATATCAATCCAAATTTTTATATCAACTGCTTCAAATGTTTTAGCAAATTGTGAAGGTTTGTCAAAGTAAGTATTATATTGTCCGCAAATAGGACACATTTGTGTTCTCTCTCTCCTACCCTCACTCAACTAATACCTGGGGATTTCTTTATTGCTTGTGCAAATGGCTCAATTACCAATGCAAAGATGAGAGGAGAGAGTGGGCATCCTTGTCTTGTCCCATTGTGAATGGTAAATAGTTGAGATCTACATCCATTGTCTGAAACCAAAGCAGAAGGGTTGGTATATAATGAGCCAAAAGCATGTGTGCCAAATCGATCCAACCCAAAGGAATCCAAGACCTTTTGCATATACTCCCTCCCCACCCTTTCAAATGCTTTTTCAGCATCTAATGAAAGGAATAGGGTGGGAGCATCTGTTGTTCTGGAGTAGGAAATGAGATTTAACAATTTCCTGACATTATCCGAACCCTGTCTTCCGAGGATGAATCCTGTTTGATCTACTGAGATTAATTTTGGGAGTACTTTTTTCAACCTTAGTGACAGAATCTTGGCGTACAATGTAACAACAGTATTTAACAGCAAAATGGGCCTATAATAGAAATTGTTATTTTTTTAGCTATAGTCATTTTTTCTAGTATTTTTCCTTTATTTTTAATATCATTAAACACTTGCCATTGATTATCAATCAATACTGGCTGGAAAATTCTGTAAAATTAATTCCCAAAACATCTGGGTCCGAAGCTTTATGAAGTTTCAAATCATTAATAGCTATTTTTATTTAATCTATTGTTATTTGACTGCTTAATACTTCTAAATCAATTTCAGTAACTAATGGAAGATTATGGCAGACTTAAAAATCTTTGAATATCCTCTATTGGGGTTTTAAAAATTCAGCTTCTTCCGATAGATTATAGAGTTTATGAAAAATTTAAAATTTGGCAAAGGCTTGGACTATGTCTTTGGGAATGGTTAACAGTCTATATTAAAATCTAATTGATTTGATTCTTTTGAGATATGTTTTTTTTTCTTACCTTATTTGCCAAAAATGTACTAACTTTGTTATCAAAGTGATATGATCCCTGTTGCATGGACCAAATGGCCTTTTTAGAAATAAGTTGGTTGATTGTTCTTATCTGCATTTGGATTGATTTAATTTCTGAGGTAATTTGGTCACTTATTGATATTTCATTGGTCCTTTCCAAATTGCTTAGTTGAATATGTAGCATTCTCAAAGACAAACCTCTTTTCTTTTTTGCTTTAGCTTTGAGCTTGATTAATATGCCTCTGGCATAAGCTTTTTGAGCTGTCCATATTATAGCTTTAGATTAAACCAAACTATTATTGGAATGAAAAAAAATGTATTTCCTCTTTTATCAAGGTCTTATTTTCCTCATGATGTTCTCTGGAAGCATCAAATTTCCATTGAGGTCTTAGCTTGGCAATATTAGAGATTTTAATTAACATTGTAACATGATCTGAAATATATATGGAATCAAAATCAACTTTCAAAACTTTAAACATAGTAGCAAGATCAACCCAAAAAAATTAATTCTCGAGTATTTTCTATGGACTTGTGAGTAGTAAGAAAAGTCCCTTTGTCCAGGCTGTAATATCCTTTATATATCGTAAAGCCCATATTTCCACAAACAGTCTAAAAATTGTTCTGAGATTGTTTTTAACTCTACCAGGATTTTTAATTAGAGTAGCATTTTTCCTGTCTATTTTTGGGTTTACAGTCATGTTGAAATCACCACAAATTCTGATAGATCCCCCACAAAAACTTAGAAACTGTTCTCAACAACTTGTTGAGAAATCTATTTTGGTTAAAGTTTGGGGCATATAAGTTTAAGATTGTACATTTTTCGTTGTTAATTTGACTTACCCACAATATAAATCTACCATTCGGATCTGATTGAACATAATCTACTGAGATATTTATTTTTATAAATCGGCATATAACACGCACCGGCGTATTAACACTCACCTCATTTTAAGAAGGAAATTTCAGGAAAAAAAAAATTAAAATAAAGAACTTTGAAGCAAAATGCCTCAACCTCCCTTCTCATCCTCCCTCCTCAACCCCCTCCTAAACCCCCTCCTCCTTCACCCGGCGCGCATGTGACGTCACATGCGCGCTGGGTGAAGGAGCGGAGGCCGGAGCAGAAGCAGGTAAGTAAGGGGGAGGTATTTAGGGGGGTTTAGGTTGAGGAGGGGGGTTTAGCCTGAGGAGGGGGGGTTTAGAATTAGAAGGGGGGGTTAGAATGCAGAGGGGGGTTTAGAATGAGGAGGGAGGTTGAGGATGAGGAGGGGGGAGGGAATATCGGCGTATAACACGCGCCTATCATTTGCTCCCTATTTTCAGGGAGAAAAAGTACGTGTTATACGCCGATAAATACGGTACATGTAAAAAAAAAATCGTAAACTTTTTTAAGGAATACAGATCTCTACATGACCATCGAGTATCCTCCACACTTGGTGTGGTAGGTAGCCTGTAACCATGTTGAGAAAAGCAAACCATTTATGGTTTGAATGTTGCGGAGGCAGCATAGCTGAGGCTGAAATAATATATGAGAACCTTATTTTAATATACTTTAACAACAATAAATCTAGACTATTCAAACATACAATGGTTTTACAAGTCTTGCCATTCAATTTAAGTTAGAGAAGGAATTGGTTTCAAACAAAAAAGAAGAGGTTTCCGTGAGTTTAGCCATATATAACCATCTGTATGGAAAGAAAAAATATAGCTGAAACATTTTAATAAACTATTAGTCTTGTTGTTTAATTTTAATAGAACTCGGTGAAGTAGAAGTAATATTACAGTGGTTAAATTGTCAGAATGTACAGTAATACTTAAAGTTTCCTTTAATCAGTGATATTTTATTTATTTAATTATTTTTCTTTTCCCCCTTTCTTTTTATGGTCTTACCTCTTAATTGTTATACTTAACAATCCGTTCTTCAACCAGCTTTTCAAATCTTAAAGAAATCAAGACCTAATTCATTAAACATCATTCAATCCATTTAATTCCCTTTTTTTTAAATAGTATATATTTACTTCTTCTATTTCCACCATAAATTATACAGAAATAAGGTTCAATTATATAAAATATTTTTAAATCTAAAATTCAAGATGGAGTGAGCAGAAAGATCCTAAGGGCCTCATTCTATTAGCGGCCGTAAATCGGCCGTAAGGCTGCGATTCCTTGCGGGGGTTCTGTTAACTCGCGATTCTATTATACGGCCCCGCAAGGATCTCCTTTTACGGCCGGCCGCATATCTTGGAACCGGCCGTAAGCTGTGAAATATAAAAACGCAAAAATAAATTCAATCCTGCACTGTACAGCTCTGTAAATGCTAGGGATCATATTGGGGGACATGAGGATTAAAAGAAACCCACTCTCAAGCTTGCACATCTGCCCAAACCCGAGTTCAAATTAACTGTTTATTTTCCGGCTGCGGCGTGGGTGTGTCTGAGGTGCTCCAAGCACTCTGGACTTTTTACATGGATATTTTACGGATATTAAAAATAAAATATTTTACGGATTTGAGTACAGGATAATTATGTGCTATTTTTTCTAACACCTAAAATCCCTTTATAGTCTTCGCAAAGTGCAGGATGGCTTTATTTGAGCTATTTTATGTGCTTAATTGGTGCTAGCGAGACCTCTTCCTGCAAGTAAGCTGCGGCTCGCTTTTAGCCTTGCAGACAGGTTTCCCGGAGGAATTGAATTGCAAAACTCTTGCGGCCGTTTTAGATCAAAGGCTTTCCTCTGGCGCGAGCGGCCGCAAGAGATAGCAAGGCACCGGCCGCAAGCCTGCCGGAGCCTCTGGCCGTAAGGGAATAGAATAGCAGAATAGCTTGGGGACGGTCCTTGCGGCCCCGCAACGGCTGCGGCCGCTAATAGAATGAGGCCCTAAGTGTTTCGTTAGCCTTTTTTAATTAAGAGATTTTAAAAAAGTTTGTTCTTTATATTCAAATATTATCTTTGTGGGAAACCCCCATCTGTATCAGATGTTATTATCACTAAGAATTTTGGTGAACTCTCTAAATTTTCTGCATTTGCTTAAATTCTCAACTGATAGATCTGAATACAATTGTATTTTTTTCAAATGGAGTTTGAAGTGTCTTTTTTTCTAAAGCTGATTTCATTATTGCTTCTTTGACTGTATAATGATGTATTTTAACTAGTACATCTCTTGGGGATGATATGTTAAAACTCTTAGGAAGAGGTATTATGTGGGCTCTTTCTGTCATAAATTATTTATCATATGTGTTGTTAATTAGATATAAGAATAAGTTATTTAAATAGGGCAACAGATCTTTTGAGGTAATATTTTTGTAAATTCCTTGAATTCTGATATTATTCCTCCACAAAACATCTTTATATTTTTTTACATCTTATCTTTAATAAACTGACTTCCTATTTTAGTTCTTTTACCCTCTGTATAAGTTTCTGCTGATCATTAATTATATTAGTTTGACTTTCTTCTAGTTGTTGTATTGTTTTAGTTTGAGCATTAATAGCTGCTGTGTTCTTAGCTATCTCTTGTAATAATTCACTTCTAATCGTCATTTGAAAATCTTTAGGGAGATTACTCATACAAGAAAGTGTTATTTATCTTCTTCAAGACAAATCTCTGTTTTTTCTCCCATTGCTTTTTTGTCGTCGTCAAACATGGTTTGATCATCAGAAGCTTCTAGCTGTGTATTAGATGAACTAAATCAAGTTGTATTTTCAATGCTTGTTTACTTGTGGATGAAAAGAATGTATCAGCGAATTTAACTGGGTTCTTTTTGTCTTTTGTCTTTCCTTTTGGCATTTAGCTATCCTTGTTTTTAGTATTGTTAATCATGTGGATAATGTTAATTACTTTAGGTTGTAGTCACTAATAATTTTTGTGTACTCTGTGATTTAATTTCTCTGAAAATATGTATTCTTTAAATTTTGTGTTATAATTTTTTAATTAAGCTTTTTTTCATTTTTTCTTGTTTTAATTTATATATTGTTATTATTATTTATTATTTATTTTATATATCATTATCATGTTAATTTTATTTATACGTTATGATGCATTTATCAAGTTAAATAATTTGTAAAATGAATTATTATGCCAGTGAATCACTCAATATATTAATTATCTATACGTTCTTTTTTCCCCCTTTCATTGACAACTAACCTTAATTCTTAGATAAATATGGTGACCTATTCTTCAACAAAATATAGCACATATATATACAAGAAATCAAAAAATATAATTCTGTGAATTTTTTTAAACCCAGAGTCCAATTTTCATTTAGAGCTAATCAAGTCATTGTCATCTTCTAGGTAGATTTCACAACAAACATCAGTAGTCAAGAGTTCAAAGTTGTCTTTCTACAATCAAAAGCTCTCTTGGTTTTCTAAGTGTCTATAAGATAGTTGAGTTTGCATCAAATGGCCTTCATCTTTGATACTTAGACAATAAATTGTCCACAGATATATGGTTCCAAAAGAAGAATGTAATTATTGAGGTTGGATTTATGGGTTTTAATTTTCAAGTGCATATAAGTAGGTCAAGCTGCTTCCATTTGTTCATTCCCCAAATACTCAAAACAGTACTTTACTGACCAGTAAAAGTTCAACTAGTGTATGTAATCATTAATTCAGCAAAGTCTCTTCATAATAATCTATCAAGCTTTTGTCTTAGCCACAGTATATTCAAGAAGTGATTAATGTAACACATATGTTGTTTTCACACTCTCAATGCTTATTCAACCTAGAGATGGATTTCAGTGTTGAAAAAGTTAACACCTTGTTTTTTTAGAAAATTGTTATCTCCAGAAAGGAGACAATCCAAACCAGAACTCTTCAATATGTCTTTGTGTTATAGCGGGTAGTATCATAATTTGAATGAACAATACTGAGTGAAGCTGTCAGCAGCCTTGGTCTTTAGATTATTATATTCAATTTGCATAGATAACAGCTTTGCTCTTTTTACCGTTTAACATAGTATGTTCATAGCGTGAATCTTGTGGTCTATCATTTGCTCACATACCCCATGCTTATACAGCATAATCACGATTTTATTGCTGGTAAGAGATATGTTAGTAATTGCATCAAAGCCAAGATAGTATCTTCCTAAAGGAGAGAGTCCTACCCAGGACTCCTTGTATTTCTTTATAATACTGAGTGATGTCTGCAGTATTGATCTTAGTTTTTTATGCTCAGCTTCCTTAAATATAAGCTCCCACCAAATACAATGTCTTTATGTTTGCATTCAAGAGAATACACCTTTACACCTTTTAAACAGGCATAATTCTCTCTCCAACTCTTGTGGTGCAAATAGGAAGCGAGCCAGGACATCATATCTGTATTCTTTATTTGCAAGTTGGAGGCCACCTCTCTGTCATTGCAAAGTAGGTAAACTAATGAATGTCAAGAAACACTCTGTTTTATACAGTGTTCAAAACAAGGGTCAGACATAAATGGGGCAGTCCCTTGTTTAATTAAAAATGTCCCACTCATCTGCCATACAGAACAATTCTGTTGTTTAAAACAAAATATTTTCTAAAAAAATATAGAATAATTTTGACTATTTTTGAGTAAAAATAATACCACCATAGCACAATAAAATAGAATAATATTATATTTTTGTAAATAATTTTATAAAATGTGCAAAATAGATGAAGTTTTAGTGTATTACGCTACTAACTATCAACTGTTTATTAGAACACCAAGAGCCTCATTCAATTTGGGGCTCGCAAGTCGATTGCAGACAGCGAATGTCTGCGATTGAGTTGCGTACTCCCGTTAGTCTCCGATTGTGATGCTATTCAATTGGCCAGGACCGCAGATTAGGTGCCTATCACAAAAATCGGAAAACCATGCCTTCAGAAGTAGCATTTCCCGGCTTGAACAAGATCAAATGCTTGGAGGGCATTAACTTGTGATTTTTTTAATCACAGCTCGGAACCCGTAACTAGATCGGAGCTGTAAACTGACGCCAATTGTATCACAAAATAGCTTGCTGCCTCCATTTCCAAGACCAGATCTCCCGAAAGCCTCAATTGAATGAGGCTCCAAGAGCCACATTCAATTAGAAGCCTGCATCTCGCGATGTCTGCGGGCCTACTGTGGACTTGCAATTATGGTGCTATTCAATTGAACAAGCCCTCAAGTTAAGGGACGAAAGCCGAAACAGTAAACCACAAAATTGCATGTAGCTTTTCAGGGTGTGAACATGATCAATTAAGCAAGGTCGTAACTACCCATTTAGGAAAATGAGACCGTCATCATTACGGCAGTATAAGATAGAGGTTACATAGTTACATAGTAGTTACATAGTAATTAAGGTTGAAAAAAGACTCTCAGTCCATCAAGTTCAACCTGTTAAGATCTCCTCTGATCTGCAATATGCGGATTAGTTATTAATTAAATTATTGATAAAATAATTATTAATAGTATAGCATTGGAGGATGAATAAAGAGTTAGTCCATCAAGTTCAACCTTTTTAGATCTCTATTGATCTTTTTAATGTGGACTATTTATTTTTATTGTTAATTGTTAATTGTTAATTGATCCAGAGGAAGGCAAACAGAAAAAAAAAACCATTGAAACTTTGCCATTTGTCTCATAAGGGGAAAAAAAAGCAAAATTCCTTCCTGACCCAAGAAACTGGCGATCAAATTTCTCCCTGGATCAATATTCCTTGCTAGTTATCTAGGATAGCCTTGAATGCCCTCTTTATTCAGAAATATATCTAACCCCTTTTTGAAGTTGTCTATCGAATTCGCTGTCACCACCTCCTTTGGTAGAGAATTCCACAGTTTAACCACCCTAACTGTGAAGAACCCTTTTCTTTGTTTAAGGTGAAATCTTTTTTCCTCTAACCTCAAAGGATGTCCTCTTGTCAGTTGAAAATCTCTTTCTACAAAAAGTTCACTTGACAAAGCCTTATATTGACCCTGGATGTATTTAAATAAGGTAATCATATCTCCTCTTAGACGCCTTTTTTCTAGTGAAAATAAGTTTAATTTTGTTAGTCTTTCTTCATAACTTAGCCCCTCCATTCCCCTTATTAGTTTTGTAGCCCTTCTTTGTACTTTTTCCAGCTCTAAAATGTCTTTTTTATGAGGTGGTGCCAAAAATTGTACTCCATATTCCAAATGAGGGCGTACTAGGGATTTGTATAGTGGTAGAATTATATTTGCTTCCCTGGCTTCTATACCCTTCCTAATACATGCTAATATTTTATTTGCCTTTGCAGCTGCTGCTTGGCATTGAGCACTGTTACCTAGGCGGTTGTCCACTAGTACTCCCAAATCCCTTTCAATATCTGATACCCCTAGATTTGCTCCATTAAGATTATAGATTGCTTGGCTATTGTTCCTTCCCAAATGCATAACCTTACATTTATTTGTATTAAATCTCATCTGACATTTAGCCGCCCATTTCTCTAATTTATGCAAATCCTTTTGTAGGGAAAGTACATCATTATCTGATTTTATTACCTTGCACAACTTAGTGTCATCAGCAAAAATGGAGACACTACATTTGAGTCCTACTTAAATGTCATTAATAAATATGTTAAAAAAGAGAGGACCCAATACTGAGCCCTGAGGAACCCCACTTATCACATTAGACCAATCAGAGTATGTTCCTTTTACAACAACCCTTTGCTTCCTGTCTTTTAGCCAGCTCTCGATCCATGAGCAGATATTTACTGCAATTCCTGTATCCCTTAGTTTGCTCACTAGTCTTCCATGTGGCACTGTATCAAATGCCTTTGAAAAATCTTAAAAGACTACATCCACTGAGTTGCCCTGATCCAAGTTCCTACTAACCTCCTCATAAAAACTAATTAGATTGGTCTGACACGACCTTTCCTTCATAAATCCATGTTGACTGCTACCTATGATCCTGTTCAAATAGACATACTCTTGTATTCTGTCCCTTATTAACCCTTCTAAAAGCTTCCCAACTACAGAAGTGAGGCTCACTGGTCTATAATTCCCCGGATTTGCTCTAGATCCCTTCTTAAATATAGGTATCACCTCTGCTTTTCTCCAGTCATCTGGTAGAGACCCTGTAGTGAGTGAGTCTTGAAAGATTAGATATAATGGTTTGGCTATTACAGAACCCAGCTCCCTCAGTACCCTTGGATGTATTCCATCAGGACCTGGGGCTTGATTAACATTTATTTTCTCCAACCTCCTTTGTATTTCTTCCTGCGTTAACCAATTATTTAGTAAAGGTAGTGTAGCCCCATTATGTTGCGGTGTCCCAACCACTGGTACCTCCCTTGTTTAAACCGATGAAAAGAACCTATTTAGCTCATCTGCCTTTTCCTGGTCACTAATTATCAGATGGCCTGTGTCACATTGTAATGGTCCTATCGATTCCTTCCTGGCCTTCTTCCCATTAATATATTTCTAAAATATTTTAGGGTTAGTCTTACTTTCCATTGCAACTGACTTCTCATTTTCTATTTTAGCCAGTCTAATAGCCCTTTTGCAAGCCTTGTTGATTTCCTTATAGTCACATAAAGCTGCCTCTGTTCCCTCCTTCTTGTATAATTTAAATGCATATTTCTTTTTACTCATCATGATCTTTAAGTCATTGTTAAGCCACATGGGATGTGATTTACTCCTATTCATTTTATTTCCACATGGTACATGCTGTTGAGTATGTTTATTTAGTAAGGATTTGAATGTTGTCCATTTATTTTCAGTATTCTTCCCTGTAAGTTCTTTTTCCCAGTCTATATGTTGTATTGCTGCTTGTAGCCCATTAAAGTTAGCCCTTTTGAAATTTAGAGTTTTTGTTGGCCCCTTACAACTCTGTTTTTTGTATTCAATCTCAAATGAGACTGTGTTGTGATCACTGCTGCCCAAGGGTTCCCCTATTTTTACATTTGATATTATATCAATATTACTTGTGATGACTAAATCCAAGATGGCCCCATTTCTAGTAGGTTCTTGTATTACCTGGGCCAGATAATGATCCCTGAGTGTACTCAAGAACCTGCTCCCCTTAGCTGAGCTGCTGGTCTCGTTTATCCAGTTTATATCAGGGTAATTAAAGTTTCCCATTATTAGAACTTGCCCGTGCTTAGCTGCATTTCCAATCTGTAACAATAATTGTATTTCCTCACTTTCAGCTATATTTGGGGGTTTATAGCATACTCCCACCAATATGCATTTAGAATTAGCTACTCCACTATTTAGCTCAACCCACAAGGATTCAATGATGCCGTTAGTGCCAGCATAAATATCTTCTCTGACAATAGGCTTAAATTCAGGCTTAACATAAAGACAGATCCCTCCTCCTCTTTTACCATATCCCCTATCTTTCCTAAATAGGTTCTAACCATCCAGATTAACAGTCCAGTCATGAGATTCATCCCACCATGTTTCCGTAATGCCTATTAAGCCCCATTTTTCTTGTACTGCTAATATTTCTAGCTCATCCATTTTCCCAGGCAAACTTCTTGCTTTGCAATCATACACTTTATGTTGCTATGGCTCTGCTGTTGTGAAGTGCCTGCCACTGTATTTGTGGCCCCTATTAATACCTCCCTACTTTCTATTGTAACCCTCCCCCCTTCTCCTCCCCCATGGGTAACTAATTCATCCCTTTCCCTCTCTACCCTATTTACCCCAATACTTCTATATAGTCCCTCCCCCCCACCTACAAGTTTAAAAACTCCCCCAGCCGTTCTACCATCCTATCCCCTAGCACAAAAGCACCCTCATCATTAAGGTGCAATCCATCCCTGCTATAGAGATTGTACCCAAGTGAGAAGTCAGCCCAGTGCTCTAAAAACCCAAAACCCTCTGCACTGCACCACTTTTTTAGCCACGCATTAACCTCCCTAAGCTCCTTCTGCCTCCCTGGGCTAGCACGTGGCACTGGTAGTATCTCAGAAAATACTACCTTGGAGGTCCTTGCTTTAAGCTTATTCCCTAATTCTCTAAAATCATTTTTTAGGACGCTCCCTCTTCCACTAACTTTGTCATTGGTACCAATGTGTACCAAGACCGCCGGTTCATTACCAGCCCCTCCCAATAATTTATCCACCCGATCCACAACATGCCGAACCCGAGCATCCGGGAGACAGCAAACTGTTCGATTGCTGGGATCTGGGTGACAAATTACCCTGTCTACCTTCCTAATAATAGAGTCCCCTACCACCAAAACATGTCTGTTGCTCTGCCTATTCTTCCCTCCCTCTCCTCCAGTAGAACTGTTCTCCCGGCTGTTAGAGGGAACAGCTCTATCTGGCATTGCCATTCCTGAATGGACATCCCCAACAGTTTCACTCAATCTCGCAAATCTGTTGGTGTTTGCCAACTCAGAACTGGCCTGCCTCCTCCTGTTCCCCCTGATTCCCCTTCTAACTGTAACCCTGCTACCTCCCTGGCCATCCTCACTAGCCCCAGCTCCTTCCTCAATAATAGGCCCAGCTAAACTGTGCTCCGTGAGCACCAACTCCCTTTCCAGTGTGACAATATCATGAAGTGTTGCAATTCTCCTCTCCAGATCTTCAATTTGAGCTTCCAAAGAGGCAACATGCTCACACCTGTCACAGAGGTATGGACCTTGGATCATCTGTTCCAGTAGTGCATACATTTGGCAGGATGTACACTGAGTGAGGTTTCCACTGGACTGACTCATGGTTATCAGTTACAAAAATACAGTGAGAAAACAAATCAATGTAGAGTGTCTGTTCTGTAGTATATATGCAAATGCACCCAGATATAACTACACAGACCAAGCCACACCCACTCTCACCTGTACTCTGATTACTTCAACAGACAGAAGACTCTGCACTGACGTAGAGCAGATTCAAACAGAAACTCACACAAATGCACCCAGATATAACTACACAGACCAAGCCACACCCACACTCACCTGTACTCTGATTAATTCAACAGACAGAAGACTCTGCACTGACTTAGAGCAGATTCAAACAGAAACTCACACAAATTCACCAAGATATAACTACACAGACCAAGCCACACCCACACTCACCTGTACTCTGATTAATTCAACAGACAGAAGACTCTGCACTGACTTAGAGCAGATTCAAACAGAAACTCACACAAATTCACCCAGCTATAACTACACAGGCCAAGCCACACCCACTCTCAACTGTACTCTGATTACTTCAGCAGACAGAAGACTCTGCACTGACTTAGAGCAGATTCAAACAGAAACTCACACAAATTCACCCAGATATAACTACACAGGCCAAGCCACACCCACACTCACCTGTACTCTGATTACTTCAACAGACAGAAGACTCTGCACTGACTTAGAGCAGATTCAAACAGAAACTCACACAAATTCACCCAGATATAACTACACAGGCCAAGCCACACCCACACTCACCTGTACTCTGATTACTTCAGCAGACAGAAGACTCTGCACTGACTTAGAGCAGATTCAAAAAGTCAATCAATTAGTATTTAGAGGTCCGATATGCGATCAGACTCGCAAAACCGTAAAATACTAAATAATAAAAATGAATGCCGATACTGTTCTACTCCATGTGGGTGGCCTAATATGTATTGACTCATTGATTCCCAAGATAAATATAACCCCGAATTGAAACATAAATAAAAATGATTTTTGACTTGGAATTTGTGAGCTTGAGCCTGTTGCGCAATTAATTATAATGTCTTACATCACTTTCCAAGTCATTTACAGCGTAGTATTGATTTCTTGTTTACAGTGCTACGGACATGTCTCTACCCCTTTGCGAGTCCTCTCTATTACGTGTAGGATTTTCTTCTACATTTGCCGTTTACAGGTGTGAAAACATTTATGACTTTGGGGAATTGATCCTGCGGACAGGAAAGATCAAAGACTTAGAAGTTACGATTGTAACAACTGCAATGATTTCAAGCCCGTAACCAATAGACCGTTTTCAGCTCACAAAAAGACACCAATTGAATAGCAAGTTAGCTTACGGGCTCCAATACCGGCGCCCGTAACTTACAATTACTTAATTGAATAAGGCTCCAAGACTTTATTAAGTATACGACAAAAAGCTACCATAAGCACACAGGTTATTCCACAGATAATAATATATTCAACAGTTAGAATTTGCACCACATATCAATAATCAGGGTCCATGGAATAACAAGGAGGGTTAGGTATAAAAATCTCCTAACATTGAAAACAAGTAGAGCTGGAAAACAACCTCATGTGGTAAAAATACATTTTGCGAGGCTCGCAGCGATGAGCGCCTTTAGCGCTCTTAGGCTAAGTCCTAGGAGTTAATGGCTCGCCTCTCTTCGTGATGCTCGCAAGCGATGAGCGCCTGTGGCGCTCATCACCTAAGTCATACGCATCTCGCAAAGCATGATGATGTCTCGCAGTTTGACAACTATCATATGTGATGTCATAGCTCAGCATCCCTCCTTTCTACCTGTACCTCTCATTTAGAGCTTATATGAACTTCATTATGCATATTTTATCATGTAAAACAATAATACATAACTCAAAATAACTCTAAATTCACCATTATTGCCCAATATTAGGTTTAATTTGAAGACAAAATTGTTAATCCAGTTTTGAATTTTGTTTCTTATTTAGTAAAACATTTTGTCTTCAAATGAATCATGATATTGAACAATAATAGTGGACTTGAGTTATTTTGAGTTATGTATTATTGTTTTACATGAGAAAATATGTATAATGAAGGTCAAATAAGTAATACATGGGAGGTACAGGTACAAAGGAGGGATGCTGAGTTGGTTATGGCAGTTTATTAGGGAGAGACACATCAGTCGACTGCAGGTTTATTCTTGTGCTTCTGTCTTATATAGCCTGTGTAACTTGTACTGGAAAATGCTATTTTATTTCACAATATAATTAAAACTCCATGGCAATTACAGTATATATGCTGCTGATCGGTAAAACAGATATTACACACTTGAAGAAGACTCAACTCATTTGTAAGATTCCTTAGTGAATATAGCATCATAAATGTTAGCACAGGTTTGAAATGTCCTATTCACTCTGCCTATATTAAAAAAATATCACCCAATCCTTCTTGTCCTGCTTGTTCTCCATTGAAGTCAGTGTGAAGATTATAATTTAACGCTGGCTCTGGATCTATATATATTGTGGGCACTAGATATAAATTGGCTCCCCAGGGCATTCACATCTGTTTCTTTACATGTGGGTATAGTTATAGGAGATAAGAAATCAATGCCCTTATACTAAATACACAATAAAAAAATAACTTTCTGCAGACTGATGAATTGCTCTGCCTTTTACTATCCATATCTTGTTTTTGGATCATCTATATGATAATTAAATAAAAGGTAGGCACATTTGTGGCAAAAATGTCATTATATTTGTCATCACCACCTGATTTTAGTCTAATGTCTGTGCCTGGATTGCCATCATCTAAAAATTTACTTTTCCAAAACTGAGTTATCAGTTATTTGCTTAGTTATTTAAAACTATCGCTATGTAATCTGTGGAGCTCTAAAACGAGTCAGCTTTATTTTGACTTATCATCTCCTACTAAAATATATGTCAGCCGGCAAATGGCAGATGTAATATAGTAAAATATGTATGAGCCGAAGGATGGCAAATATACTACGCTTATAAGCATATGTATAGACATGTAATCATGGGCTTCGGAGCCCTAAAAACATCTGGGAAGGAATAAAGTTTAAAGAGAAAAAAAAAAAAAAAAAAACTGTGGCCCTTAGCGGTGCAATTCAACTCGTTTCAGTGACATCATCTATCCATCTCCATCCCTGTCATCCCCTACATCTTGGGCCTTCAATTTTTCCTAGCATCATACCTTCTAGTGAACTGTTTGTCTTGATTTCCTGAAGTACTCTTCTTGCAGTCCAAGGGACTCTAAGCAGTCCTCTCTAAAGCCACAATTTAAAGATGTCAATTCTACAGCGCTCAGATTTCTTTGTGGTCCAGCTCTCACATCTGCATATTACTACTGGGAATACCTTAGTTCAAAATCAATAAAAGAAAAAACACTAGAGTTTTTACTTGTAAACCCCAAAACTCACATACTCCAATGATGCTGAGATAACTAGAACAGACAATTGCCCATAGGGGCACAAATACATAAAACATCACTTTATTAATATATTTATTAATACCATATTTCTATAAAAAGCAACCACAACAAATAAAAAACTTTATACTAATGGAAGCGTACACCCTGACTTTAGGTGAGCATACCTGTGAAAAATTATCACCCTAAGCCCATGGAAGATAGAGTGCACTCTATATATCAAGGCATAAGTGTACTCTATAATATTTGGTGGAGTTCCCTAGAGATAAAGTTACACAAATGTATGCTTGGAGAGCCCACCAATTACCCTTTATCTGAAACTTGGTGTGCTCACCCTAGAGAATAAAATTCTAACTCCCTACAATATATTCCTTGAAGAAAAGATAGACGCAAAAAGCTTACTATCTAAAGGACGGTAAATAGTCAAAAAGCTCACATGCATGACAATAACGGGTATCACATAGGCCACAATCTTCCAAGGGACTTGGGTAGTACTGACCTCTGACTTAAATGAGCGAGGTGTCTAGGCCACATTCTATCCCCTTATTACCAGGTACCCTCTACTAGATCCCTATGCTACCAAATGAGAAATCCTAAAATCCTAAAACAGTATCGGGAAAAGTAACACTACACTAATAGTGGAGAGTCCACTTTTTGCCCTCTTTACTGGGGACAAAAATTACTTAAGATAAATGTGAGTATCTCAGTCCCTACAATAGGTACCTGGTCAGCATAACACAAATATTATTCCCTCAGGAATAGGTTATATATAGGTAATGTGGCTCCAATCCAATATAGTGATCCCAATAAATGTGTTCCCCTGCTAACATGATACATACTCATAAACTGCCCACGTTACTTTACATAGAAAATCTCTGAGTGAACTAATTATACCAAATAAATCACATAGCTAGTGGAAAATAATTTGTAACTTTCATCTGAGAGACATTAACTTATCTGTTTCCCTCCTGTACAAATCTCTGCCAGTGTGTCTTCCATAGATGGTCAATCAGACTCCCCAGAATGCCAAATCCAACCAGTCACGCCCATTTAGCGACTTCCTGCTTCTACAGGAGATTGTCGACTATGATGTAGTTCATATACAGTTGTGCTCAAAAGTTTAAGTGCCCTGATAGAAATTGAGAAATTTTGGCATTTATTTTGAAAAATTACTGATCATGCAAAAAAACAAAAACAACTTCATTTTATTGAAGGATAGTAATCATAAGAAGCCATTCAGTATCACATAGTAGTCTGTTGGCTTCTTTTTAAATCATAATGATAACAGAAATCACCCAAATGGTCCTGAGCAAAAGCTTGCATACCCATAGGTCTCAATACTGTGTATTGCCCCCTTTAGCATCAATGACAGCGTGCAATCTTTTGTAATAGCTGTCTATGAGGCCCATAATTCTTGCAGGTGGTATAGCTGCCAATCTTCTTGTCAAAATGCCTCCAGGTCATGCAAAATCTTGAACTGCACGTTTGAGATTTCCCCAGAGAGGCTTGATGATATTAAGATCAGCAGACTGTGATGGCCACTCCAGAACCTTCACCCTTTTCTGCTGTAACCACTGGAGGGTCAGCTTGGCCTTGGGCTTAGGGTCATTGTCATGCTGGAAAGTCCAAGAGTGTCCCATGCACAGCCTTCATGCAAGAGAATGCAAATTGTCTGACAGTATTTTCTGATAACATGTCATCAATTTTCACAAATTCCCTGTGCCTTTAGAGCTCACACACCCCAAAACATCAATGAGCCACCACCATGCTTCACAGTGGGAATGGTATTATCTTCACTATAGGTCTTGTTGACCCCCTCTCCAAACATAGCGCTTATGGTTGTGACCATCAACCTCTATTTTGGTCTTGTCACTCCAAATTAGAGTGTACCAGAAACTGTGAGGCGTGTCAAAGTGTTGTTGGGCATATTGTAACAAGCCTTCTTTCTGGCATCTCAACCATGTGGCTGAAATCTAACTCGGTCTACCTGACCATGGCTTGGTATCAAGAGATCCACACATTTTCCACTTCATAATAAGTGATTGAACAGTACTAACTGACATTTTCAAGGCTTTGGATTTCTTTTTATAGCATTTTCCATCTTTATGATGTTCCATTACCATGTTAGACAGTGCTTTTGACAGTTATTTTCTGTTCCCCATGGCTCAGTATCTAGCCTGTGCAGTGCATCCTTGTGAAAGCTAACAAACTCATTGACTATTTATACACAGACACTATTTGCAATTTAAAAAGTCACAGGTGTGAGAAATGAACCTTTAATTGACATTTTAACCTGTGTGCATCACCTTGTATTTATGTAACAAGGCCAAACATTTAAGGGTCATTTGGGCGATTTCTTTTATCATTAGGTTTAAAAAGGAGCCAAACAACTATGTGATAATAAATGGTTTCATATGATCAGTGGGCTGAGAGGCGCACAGGTTCTGTTATCTTTTTATAGATTATACTTTGCTAGGAAAGCCTATCAAGCTTATGAGATGACGCAACACTATCCCTGGCATAATTCAAAACTCAAAGCTGAGAAGGCAGGGAACCAGTCTCAAACACCAGTGTCAGCTGGCCCAATAAATTAACAAGAGTATCACCTGATGACATTTGACTCTCAGTGGCACTGACCGTGTTTGCCTGACCTACAAGGTAATTTTTTGATACTGCCCAACTTAAAGTTACATAGTTACATAGTTACATAGGCCCTCATTCTATTATCGGCTGTAAATCGTCCGCAAAGCTGCAATTCCTTGCGGGGCTCCCGTTACCTTGCAATTCAATTATACGGCGCCGCAAGGATAACCCCTTACGGACGGTCGTATATCTTGTAACCGGCCGTAAGCTCAGAAATCTTTAAATGCAAAAATAAATTCAAGACGGCACTGTAAAGCTCTGTAAATGCTAGGGATAATAATGGGGGACATGAGGATTAATAGCAACACCCTCTCAAGCTTGCACATCAGCCCAAATCCGAGATTACATTAACTGTTTATTTTCTGGCCGCAGCATGGGCGGGTCTGAGGTGCTCCAAGCCCTCTTGACTTTTTCCATGGATATTTGATATAAATTCAATTAAAATGTATTTACGGATTTGAGTGTAGGGGAATTTTGTGCTATGAATGCTAACATCTACAATCACTTTATAGTATCCTCAGAGTGCAGGATGGCTTTATTATGGCTTTATAATGTGCTTAATTGTGTGCCTGCGGGACCTTTTTGCTGCAAGTAAGCTGCGGCTCGGTTTTAGCCTTGCAGAGAGGTTTCCCGGAGCAATTGAATTGCAACCAGGATTTTCTTGCGGCCGTTTAAGATCAAAGGCTTTCCTCCGGCGCGTGCGGCCGCAAGGTATAACAAGGCGCCGGCCGCAAGCCTGCCGGAATCCCTGGCTGGAAGGGAATAGAATAGGCAAATAGCTTGCGGCCGGTCCTTGCGGCCCCGCATCTCCTACGGCCGATAATAGAACGAGGCCCATAGTATTTAAGGTTGAAAAAAGACTTTCAGTCCATCAAGTTCAACCTTTTAAGATCTCCTCTGATCTGCAATATGCGGATTAACTATTAATTCATTAGTTGTTAATTAATTATTAATCAATTATTTAATGTTTTTTTTTTTTTTATTATTAATTAGTCCAGAGGAAGGCAAATAGAAAAAAAAAAAAAAAACGCAAGCGAGCCAATTGTCTCAAAGGGAAATGTAAAAAATTTGGATCAATACTGTCTCTCTAATTATCCATGATAACCCTGAATTTCCTTTTTAATTAGAAATAAATCTAGTCCCCTTTTAAAGTTATCTATCGAATCCGCTGTCACCACCTCCTCTGGTAGAGAATTCCACAGATTAACCACCCTTATTGTGAAGAACCCTTTTCTTTCTTTGAGGTGGAATCGTTTTACTTCTAACCTCAAGGGATGTCCTCTTGTCAGTTGAAAACCTCTTGGCACAAAAAGCTCCCCTGACAAATATTTATACTGACCCTGGATGTATTTATATAAGGTAATCATATCTCCTCTTACACACCTTTTTTCTAGAGAAAATAAGTTTAATTTGGTTAGTCTTTCTTCATAACTTAGCCCCTCCATTCCACTTATTAGTTTTGTTGCCCTTCTCTATACCTTTTCTAGCTCTAAAATGTCCTTTTTATGAAGTGGTACCCAAAATTGTACTCCATATTCCAAATGAGGGCGTACTAGACATTTGTATAGTGGCAGAATTATATTTGCTTCCCTGGCTTCTATACCCTTCTTAATACATGCTAATATTTTATTTGCCTTTGCAGATGCTGCTTGGCTTTGAGCACTGTTACCTAGGTGGTGGTCCACAAGCACTCCCAAATCCCTTTCAATATCTGATACACCTAGATTTGCTCCATTAAGATTATAAATTGCATGGCTATTTTTCCTTTCCAGATGCATAACTTTACATTTATTCGTATTAAATCTCATTTGCCATTTAGATGCCCATTCCTCAATTTTATGTAAATCCCCTTGGAGGGAAAGCACATCATTATCTGATTTAATTTCCTTGCACAACTTAGTGTCATCAGCGAAAATGGAGACCCCACACTCCAATCCTACCTCTAAGTCATTAATAAATATGTTAAAAAGGAGAGGACCTAATACTGAACCCTGAGGAACCCCACTTACCAAATTAGTCCAATCGGAGTATGTTCCATTTACAACAACCCTTTGCTTCCTGTCTTTTTTCTGCTTGATACTGCTTGTCCTACTGGGACACTGCTGGATTTACCCTAAACTCACAGTGGCATTGCCTGATACAACTTGTCTTACTGGGGCACTGTTTAATACTGCGGGATCTACAGTGGCATAGCCTGATACTACTGGCCTCACTGTACATTGTTTGGTACTGCTTGACTTTCAATAGCATTACCTGATTCAGCTTTAGCTTCGCCTGACACTGCTTGACTCATGTTGGCTTTGCCTGACACTACCTGACCTACAGCAAGCTGCTGGATACTGCTTAATTTAAAGTCACATACCTGAACCTTGCCTGTTGTACAGATATATTGCCTGATAACACTGGACCTATAGTGGCATTGCCTGATATAAATTGCATTACTGAGACACGCCTGATACTGTTTGATATACATTCGTATAGCCTTCTTGCCGCTTTGGCATTGCCTGATACTGCCTGACTAAAAGGGACTTTGCCTAATATTATTTAACTTAAAGTGGAATTGCCTGTTTCTGCCTAACTTGCAGTGACATTTCCAGACCCAGTTTGATTTATAGAGATATTGCCTGCTACTGCTTGATTTGCTGTGGCACTGCCTGATATCGCTGGATTTGCAATAAGTACTGCTTGATACTGCCTGATTTATAGCTCCAGTGACAGACCCTGCTTGATCTACAGAGACATTGCCTCATTGCTTGACTCACAGGGAGATACTGCCCGACATTCTATGATCCTAAAGAACCATCGTTTGACATCACTTTGATTTATAGGATCATTGATTGATACTGAGCTCTTAACATTGACCTTATCTTTTTGTCTCGAAAATCTGATATTTTAGTATATATAATTCCCATTAATCAATAATCAGTGTACAGGTGAGAGTGGGTGTGGCTTGGTCTGTGTAGTTATATCTGGGTGCATTTGTGTGAGGTCTGGTTTGAATCTGCTCTAAGTCAGTGCACAGTTTTCTGTCTGTTGCATTAATCAGAGTACAGGTGAGAGTGCGTGTGGCTTGGTCTGTGTAGTTATATCTGGGTGCATTTTTTGTGAGGCCTGGTTTGAATCTGCTCTAAGTCAGTGCACAGTTTTCTGTCTGTTGCATTAATCAGAGTACAGGTGAGAGTGGGTGTGGCTTGGTCTGTGTGGTTATATCTGGGTGCATTTGTGTGAGGTCTGGTTTGAATCCGCTCTGTTAGTCAGTGCACAGTTTTCTGTCTGTTGCATTAATCAGAGTACAGGTGAGAGTGCGTGTGGCTTGGTCTGTGTAGTTATATCTGGGTGCATTTGTGTGAGGTCTGGTTTGAATCCACTCTGTAAGTCAGTGCACAGTTTTCTGTCTGTTGCATTAATCAGAGTACAGGTGAGAGTGGGTGTGGCTTGGTCTGTGTAGTTATATCTGGGTGCATTTGTGTGAGGTCTGGTTTGAATCCGCTCTGTTAGTCAGTGCACAGTTTTCTGTCTGTTGCATTAATCAGAGTACAGGTGAGAGTGGGTGTGGATTGGCCTGTGTAAGTTATATCTGTGTGTATTTTGATGTTTTCTGTTTTCTCACTGTATTTTTGTAACTGATAATCATGAGTCAGTCCAGTGGAAACATCACTCAGTGTACATCCTGCCAAATGTATGCACTACTGGAACAGATGAACCAGGGTCCATACCTCTGTGACAGGTGTGAGCATGTTGCCTCTTTGGAAGCTCAAATTGAAGATCTGGAGAGGAGACTTGCAGCACTTAGTGATATTGCTCCACTGGAAAGGGAGTTGGTGCTCACGGAGCACAGTTTAGCTGGGCCTAGTATGGAGGGAGGAGCTGGGGCTAGTGAGGATGGCCAGGGAGGTAGCTGGGTTACAGTTAGAAGGGGAATCAGGTGGAACAGGAGGAGGCAGGCCAGTTCTGAGTTGGCAAACACCAACAGATTTGCCAGATTGAGTGAAACTGTTGGGGATGTCCATTCAGGAATGGCAATGCCAGATAGAGCTGTTCCCTCTAACAGCTGGGAGAACAGTTCTACTGGAGGAGAGGGAGGGCAGAATAGGCAGAGCAACAGACATGTTTTGGTGGTAGGGGACTCTATTATTAGGAAGGTAGACAGGGTAATTTGTCACCCAGATCCCAGCAATCGAACAGTTTGCTGTCTCCCGGGTGCTCGGGTTCGGCATGTTGTGGATCGGCTGGATAAATTATTGGGAGGGGCTGGTAATGAACCGGCGGTCTTGGTACACATTGGTACCAATGACAAAGTTAGTGGAAGATGGAGCGTCCTAAAGAATGATTTTAGAGAATTAGGGAATAAGCTTAAAGCAAGGACCTCCAAGGTAGTATTTTCTGAGATACTACCAGTGCCACGTGCTAGCCCAGGGAGGCAGAAGGAGCTTAGGGAGGTTAATGCGTGGGTAAAAAAAGTGGTGCAGTGCAGAGGGTTTTGGGTTTTTAGAGCACTGGGCTGACTTCTCACTTGGGTACAATCTCTATAGCAGGGATGGATTGCACCTTAATGATGAGGGCGCTTTTGTGCTAGGGGATAGGATGGTAGAACGGCTGGGGGAGTTTTTAAACTTGTAGGTGGGGGGGAGGGACTATATAGAAGTATTGGGGTAAATAGGGTAGAGAGGGAAAGGGATGAATTAGTTACCCATGGGGGAGGAGAAGGGGGAGGGTTACAATAGAAAGTAGGGAGGTATTAATAGGGGCCTCAAATACAGTGGCAGGCACTTCACAACAGCAGAGCCATAGCAACATAAAGTGTATGATTGCTAACGCAAGAAGTTTGCCTGGGAAAATGGATGAGCTAGAAATATTAGCAGTACAAGAAAAATGGGGCTTAATAGGCATTACGGAAACATGGTGGGATGAATCTCATGACTGGACTGTTAATCTGGATGGTTATAACCTATTTAGGAAAGATAGGGGAAATGGTAAAAGAGGAGGAGGGATCTGTCTTTATGTTAAGCCTGAATTTAAGCCTATAGTCAGAGAAGATATTTATACTGGCACTAACGGCATCATTGAATTCTTGTGGTTTGAGCTAAATAGTGGAGGAGCTAATTTGAAACGCATATTGGTGGGAGTATGCTATAAACCCCCAAATATAGCTGAAAGTGAGGAAATACAATTATTGTTACAGATTGGAACTGCAGCTAAGCATGGGCAAGTTCTAATATTTGGAGACTTTAATTACCCTGATATAAACTGGATAAACGAGACCAGCAGCTCAGCTAAGGGGAGCAGGTTCTTAAGTACACTCAGGGATCATTATCTGGCCCAGGTAACACAAGAACCTACTAGAAATGGGGCCATCTTGGATTTAGTCATCACAAGTAATATTGATATAATATCAAATGTAAAAATAGGGGAACCCTTGGGGAACAGTGATCACAACACAGTCTCGTTTGAGATTGAATACAAAAAACATAGTTGTAAGGGGCCAACAAAAACTCTAAATTTTAAAAGGGCTAACTTTAATGGGCTACGGGCAGCAATACAACATATAGACTGGGACAAATAACTTACAGGGAAGAATACTGAAAATAAATGGACAAAATTCAAATCCTTACTAAATAAACATACTCATCAGCATGTACCATGTGGAAATAAAATGAATAGGAGTAAATCACATCCCATGTGGCTTAACAATGACTTGAAGATCATGATGAGGAAAAAGAAATATGCATTTAAATTATACAAGAAGGAGGGAACAGAGGCAGCTTTATGTGACTATAAGGAAATCAACAAGGCTTGCAAAAGGGCTATTAGACTGGCTAAAATAGAAAATGAGAAGTCAGTTGCAATTGAAAGTAAGTCTAACCCTAAAATATTTTATAAATATATTAATGGGAAGAAGGCCAGGAAGGAATCGATAGGACCATTACAATGTGACACAGGCCATCTGATAATTAGTGACCAGAAAAAGGCAGATGAGCTAAATAGGTTCTTTTCGTCGGTTTACACAAGGGAGGTACCAGTGGTTGGGACACCGCAACATAATGGGGCTACACTACCTTTACTAAATAATTGGTTAACACAGGAAGAAATACAAAAGAGGTTGGAGAAAATAAATGTTAATAAAGCCCCAGGTCCTGATGGAATACATCCAAGGGTACTGAGGGAGCTGGGTTCTGTAATAGCCAAACCATTATATCTAATCTTTCAAGACTCACTCACTACAGGGTCTCTACCAGATGACTGGAGAAAAGCAGAGGTGATACCTATATTTAAGAAGGGATCTAGAGCAAACCCGGGGAATTATAGACCAGTGAGCCTCACTTCTGTAGTTGGTAAGCTTTTAGAAGGGTTAATAAGGGACAGAATACAAGAATATGTCTATTTGAACAGGATCATAGGTAGCAGTCAACATGGATTTATGAAGGAAAGGTCGTGTCAGACCAATCTAATTAGTTTTTATGAGGAGGTTAGTAGGAACTTGGATCAGGGCAACTCAGTGGATGTAGTCTTTTTAGATTTTTCAAAGGCATTTGATACAGTGCCACATGGAAGACTAGTGAGCAAACTAAGGGATACAGGAATTGCAGTAAATATCTGCTCATGGATCGAGAGCTGGCTAAAAGACAGGAAGCAAAGGGTTGTTGTAAATGGAACATACTCCGATTGGTCTAATGTGATAAGTGGGGTTCCTCAAGGTTCAGTATTATGTCCTCTCCTTTTTAACATATTTATTAATGACGTTGAGGTAGGACTCAAATGTAGTGTCTCCATTTTTTCTGATGACACTAAGTTGTGCAAGGTAATAAAATCAGATAATGATGTACTTTCCCTACAAAAGGATTTGCATAAATTAGAGAAATGGGCGGCTAAATGGCAGATGTGATTTAATACAAATAAATGTAAGGTTATGCATTTGGGAAGGAACAATAGCCAAGCAATCTATAATCTTAATGGAGCAAATCTAGGGGTATCAGATATTGAAAGGGATTTGGGAGTGCTTGTGGACAACCACCTAGGTAACAGCGCTCAAAGCCAAGCAGCGGCTGCAAAGGCAAATAAAATATTAGCATGTATTAGGAAGGGTATAGAAGCCAGGGAAGAAGATATAATTCTGCCACTATACAAATCTCTAGTACTCCCTCATTTGGAATATGGAGTACAATTTTGGGCACCACCTCATAAAAAAGACATTTTAGAGCTGGAAAAAGTACAGAGAAGGGCTACAAAACTAATAAGGGGAATGGAGGGGCTAAGTTATGAAGAAAGACTAACAAAATTAAACTTATTTTCGCTAGAAAAAAGGCGTCTAATTGGAGATATGATTACATTATATAAATACATCCAGGGTCAATATAAGGCTTTGTCAAGTGAACTTTTTGTAGCAAGAGATTATCAACTGACAAGAGGACATACTTTGAGGTTAGAGGAAAAAAGATTTCACCTTAAACAAAGAAAGGGGTTCTTCACAGTTAGGGTGGTTAAACTGTGGAATTCTCTACCAAAGGAGGTGGTGACAGAGACTTCGATAGACAACTTTAAAAAGGGGTTAGATATATTTTTGAATAAAGAGGGCATTCAAGGCTATCCTAGATAACTAGCAAGGAATATTGATCCAGGGAGAAATTTGATCGCCAGTTTCTGGGGTCAGGAAGGAATTTTGCTTTTTTTTCCCCTTATGAGACAATTGGCAAAGTTTCAATGTTTTTTTTTTTCTGTTTGCCTTCCTCTGGATCAATTAACAATTAACAATAATAATAAATAGTCTACATTAAAAAGATCAATAGAGATCTAAAAAGGTTGAACTTGATGGACTAACTCTTTATTCATCCTCCAATACTATACTATTAATATTTATTTAATCAATAATTTAATTAATAACTAATCCGCATATTGCAGATCAGAGGAGATCTTAACAGGTTGAACTTGATGGACTGAAAGTCTTTTTTCAACCTTAATTACTATGTAACTATGTAACTATGTAAATAAGAACATTCATTATATATACAGCAATATAAGCACTTAAACAATAGAAAGTATAAAATGCATACCAAAACTAAAATAAGAGACAAGAAAACGACAAAAAAGACCCATCTCAGTTTTTTAATCCCTCAAATAAAGGCAAAAATAAGGAGGAAGGCCTGGAGACTTCCCAATCAGGCACTTCATTTGAGAGCAATGAGAGCCCTTTAAACTCCTCAGAGATTAAATACCTAAAAAATCATAGCCCACTTTTTATAGAACCCATTACCTTACTGATAATGAAAAAAATATTTGCAGATGTCCATAAAAAATGATTGAGGATGTAAAACAATACATTTCAGGGAATACTAAATTAATTGAAGATCTCAGGATATTGATACCAAACTAGACAACCTTACTAAAGATCATGTACGTCTAAAGTCTTTTACTAGTGGTCTAGAGGAGAAAATCTCAGACCTAAGTAACAAATTATTCAAACTTGTGAACTATACGCAAAAAAAATCTCAGGATAAGGGTAGTCCCAGAGAGAATACCAGAAAAAAATCTGGGCAGATATTTAACTGAATTATTTAACCAATTAGTCCCTAATTCAGACAGCAGCAGAAACCAAATGGATATTTACCATAGAATACATGTACCTCTAAGGCTAGATAAATCAAGGCCTAGAGATATTATAGTTAGCTTTCGTCTAATTTCCTATAAAGTTGCTCTAGCCAAGGCCAGCTTAAAAAAAAATATATTGGATCCACCATACGAGAATATAAAGATTTTTTCAGACATTTCACCAAATATCTTGTTAAAACGTAAAGAATATAGAATGATCACACTAGCTTTAAGATCTAACAACATCATTTATAGATGGATTTAATGAATGACGGATTGATGAATTCAGTAACTAAAGGGGAAGAACTAATGAAATTATGGAATATCATTATAGAAGACTCTGAATTTCAAAAAGCTAGGTTTGATGTCCTGGTGAAAAAAACAGAAAGCACTAATGTGAAAAATATAAATCTGAAAAAAGGGTCAATAGATGGATTAATGTAAATCAAATCATAAAGATGTAAAATTTTGAGAACTCATACTCTCTGCTGAATTTAGGAATGCTATTATATATCAAATTTCAGAATTAATCATAATTGATTGGATGTCTTGCTGGCCATAGGGTCCTGCCAACTGGGGCCCCCCTTGTCTTTCCTTTCCCCTCCACTGTAAGGGAGGAAATTAAATTAATCTTGGAACAGCAAGAAGCTTTATACATTTAGAATAGTTCCTAAAATGCTTACAGGATACAATAATGACCAATAGGATATTTAAGTTCAGAAATACTTAAAAGAGAATATATATATGGGTCCATTTATTAGAATTAAGTTTGATATTTTGTATATGAATCCAAAGTGAGAACTTAGCTTAAGCGCCCCTCTTTTTTGTCTATTTTACCCATAGCTCTCCCCTACCTTACAATTACTTTATTGGGATTGGGAAAGATACTAACTCAAGTGGCCAGAGTTTCAATAGAGATGTTATATTTTATATATATATATATATATATATATATATATATATATATATACAGTATATATATATATATATATATATATATATATATATATATATATATATTCTATTCTTCTTTAGCTATATATATCAATATGGGAGATTCAATTACCACACATAAATCCACTTTTGAATTATATTTAAGGGTTAATTGAAAGTAGAACACATAGATACTAAGAAAACTCTTTTCACAAAAAGGAATAACTAGAATACTAAGTAATATGGGAGTATGAGAAATGTTATTCTTCATGCTCTTAATACATAATAATAATAATCACTGAGACCCTCATTCAATTGCAATTTGGCCAATTGAATAGGGCTCTAAATAAGCACATAGCATATTTTTTTTAAAGAAGTTTTTAGTTAGTGAAAATCTTGCTTTTGCATAGATGCTTACTAAATAAAAACTTATTTTAAAAATATATGTTATGTGCTTATTTAGAGCCCTATTCAATGGGCCAAATTGCAATTGAATGAGGGCCTGAGGGTTTAAACTCTGAAAGGACTTATAGTTCTATCACAATTAGTCATTTTTTTTTACTCCCAAATTTTAAATAAATAGTCTGATTAGTAAATTTGTTTTACATTGCACTCTACTCTTGTAATTGTTCAAGATTCAATTATATTTTTATATTACATCATTTTTGAATTTTAGAACTATGAGATGGTTTATGAGAAAATCACAAAAGGGGACACCTTGGAGAGAATTGGGGAGAAGGGGGGGGGGCATGGGGAGAAGAGGGCCCACATTGGTAATATAGACTAAGGTAAGATTAGGCAAGATATTCTGATGGCAGATCCTAAGCGTAAACTGGATGGGTTATAAAAAGCAATAAGGATAGTTTAGAACAGCTTATAAAATAACCAAGTACATAAAAAAAAGAGTTAAAATTTCAGGTTATAAAATCATAGGGCCTTTAGAAAATTGTCTGCATAGTTATACATACTTATATATTTCCAATATACTTGACATAAAAACATGAAGTAATGGTTATCAATTATCCAAGTTCCTCCTCATCGAAGGGATAGTCCGTTCATGATCTAACATTTCTGACATCGGCTAGTAAGCCCTCTATGGGGAAGGAGGGAGAGAAAGGAAATAAAAGAGAGCTCTATGACCAGAGAATATAAAACAATGTCTGAAAATTATAATATCACATAATGTTAAAAGCCTGAAATTGGCCTTTAAAAGCAGAGTTGCAATTGATAGCTATATTAAACAAAAAGCTCATATTTTATGCATTCAAGAAACCCACTGGAACCAGGATTCATATTATAAGCTAAAAAGTAAACACTTTGAGGACAGCTTTTAACTCTAAATCTAGAGGAGTCTCAATTTTGTTTGTAGTAAAACTGAACATAATAGAAATTGACATTTTAGGAAGATTTATTCTATGGGGGAACGGTAGATAATATTAAAATTACATTAGTAAACGTATACTCTCCAAATTTAGGACAATTAAAATGTATGGGAAAAATTATTAGACAAGTTAATAAATTCAGGAAGGGGTCATTAATAATTTGCGGGGACTGTAATATGCTAATGAACTATAAAATGCATACATCATCAAGTGAAATAATTAAATCAGCAAAGGAAGTTTCTAATACAGCCCAAAAATGTACTAAGCTAGTTCTGTACAATAATTTATATAATGTGTGGGGAACGCTACACCCACTATTTCACGATTACACCTTTTATTCAAATTGTCACCACTCTTATACCACAATCGACTACTTTTTAGTCGATCCTAGTGTTGTACATAGGGTTGATTCATCAGACATTTTGAAAGGCGCTTGGTCTGATCATGCAATGATCAGTCTGACTATAAATAATTTCACTAAGGAAAGATTTAGGTTACCATGGAGACTGGATAACTGCTTACTAAAACACCCAGACCAAGTCAAACTAGTAACATATTAAATTGATACATTTTTGTTAAACCAAAAAAGAATCAGTTACCTCGCCCTCTGTCTTATGGTGCGCCAAGAAAGCCTACATCAGAGGAGGGTTGAAATTAAATTCAAGAGAAGGAAAATGTTAAGGGAATTACATGTCCTACTAGATAGATTATCAATGAAAAATAAACTATCTTCTGAGGCAAAGCTTTTATCTGAGAAAAAAAAACCTCAATAGTTAGATCAGAAGAATATTACAAAATCAGATAGATAATCAATTATGGAAGTACCAACAAGATCAATAATTTTCAAATATTAGACCCAATAAATACAATCCCAATAGGATTAAGTGTCAAAGAATTCAAAATAGAATTACTGGACTCAAAAATTCAGATAACTTAATTTGTTCTCATCCTAGAGATATAAGTAAGATTTTTTTATTCACATTACAGTAAGCTCTACAATCTAGAGTCATATGGTTTAGTTAAAAAAAATTAATAGAAGCAATAGATATACACCTAAGTAGAATAAATCTACCAAAAATTAAAGAAAAAGACCTAGTCTTACTGAATGAGTCAATAACAAATAAAGAAACAGAAGAAGTTATAACAAAGCATAAACTAAATAAAACCCCAGGAGTTGATGGCTTTGGGAACTTATATTATAGATAATTTTCATCAAGCTTAAGTGATTCCCTTTGCAATATGTTCAATGAGTTTATGACCAGTGGAGCCATGCCAACAGAGATGACCAAGGCTATTTTGAATATTTTAAAACTGATGGAAAATATTGGAAGAGTGTGCGAGCTATAGACCGATATCATTGCTTAAAACAGATGTAAAAATCTATTCAAAGATTATGGCCAACCGTTTAAGTCTAGTAATCCCTAACCTTGTCAAGTTAGATCAATCAAGCATTGTGCAGGGTAGACAAGGTATGGATAAGATGAGACGTCTACTAGATATCTTCTCTTTTGCCAATTCTAAAAATATTCCCATGCTGGCTTTGTGTTTAGATGCAGAGAAAGAATTTGACAGAGTCAGCTGGGAATTCCTGCAAGCCACAATGCAAAGATTTGGTCTCGCGGACTTTGATACAAAGGCAATAGGTTCATTATATTCTAACCCTAGAGCGGACATCTCTGGCTATGGATTGAATCTAATAAACTCTGAATTGAAAATGGCACTCGCCAAGGTTGCCCTCTTTACGCACTTCTGTTCTTATTGTACATCGAATAATTGGCGGAAGTGATTAGATCGGAGAGTAAAATTAAAGGAATCAAAATTGGAAATATAGTAAATACAATTCTACTATTTGCGGACGACATTATCTTAACAATGTCAGATCCAGAGGAATCGCTATCATATCTATCTAAATTAATTGAGGACTATGGTAAATACTCCTATTTCAAAATAAATTATTCAAAAACAGATACGCTCAATAGAGGTTTAGTCATTGACCAGATAGTAAGATTAAAAGAAAAATATCCCTACAATTGGGACTCAAAAAACCTCACTCATCTAGGAATAACTTTTTTCGTTTAACTTAAAAAAAATATGATGACCAGGTGTAATGGATGACCAGGCGCAATGGATGACCAGGATAGCAAATATGAAAACTTATATAATTCCAAAGATATCTTATATCTTTAAATGCATCCCAGAGACCTCAACTAAGTACATTCTGAAAAGATGGCAAATGATAATTGATAAGTATATTTATAATGGCAGAAAACCAAGAATAAGTGCCAAAATTACTAAGAGAGTGTTTGAAAAAGGAGGAATAAACTATCCTAGAATTGCGCATTTAAACAATACTATTGTTTAACACACATTTAATAGGGTGGAATAGCCTGGAAGGTGTCTATTTATGAAAAGACATAGAAGAGGCCAATATGTCCCCAATCCCTATCAATTTTATAATGTGGTTACCTACGATAGGTTATCTGAGGAGAAAACAAATACCACACTTAAACTCCTTGTTAAAATACTGGAATAAACACGGAAAAGACAAGAACCTTTCAAATTACCCTTAATTGATAGCCCTGATAGATCTTATCCATTTTTTGAGAGGAGATCCAGATATCTCCTGGTATAAAAGAAAGGGCTTAACTAAGATAAGTCAACTATTTAAAAACATCTCTTTGATAGATAGAGATAATTTGATTCGTAAATATCAAATAGAGGGCCTTTCATGGCTTGATTTTCAATTGTTGAATATAACTCTATCGAAGATGGATTATGTGCCTCCTATGAGAGGTTATTAGATAGTAAAGATCTCCTCACATACAGTCTTATAAAAATTGTGATTCTGCCAATTGAATAGGACTCTATATAAGTACAGAGCATATTTTTTTACAGAAGTTTTTAGTTAATGAAGACCTTGCTTTTGAATAGAAGTTCACTAACTAAAAAACTTCTGTAAAAAATAATATGGTCTGTGCTTATATGGAGCCCTTTTCAATTGGCCGAATCACAATTTAATAAGGCTGATAGTTTCTAAATGTGGCAAAATCTTAGACAATGTGGATCTTCCAGTAAAGACCAATAGGATGCTTATGTGGAAAAAAAGATCTGACTAATTCGTGGCCAGCAAATATACGGTATACCTCGTTTAGTTATGTCAAAAAGTCCTCCATTTCGGCCTCTCACACAGAGCTATTTTTCAAAATATATCGTTTGCATTTAACCCCAATCAAAATAAATAAATACAACGCCAATACTTCAACACTATGCTGGAAGGGATGTGGGAAAATTGGTTCTCTTATACATATATGGTGATCATGTGACAAAATTAGACCCTTTTGGAAAAGCTCTGAAAAAATTATCTCTAATCTATTAAATAGAGATGTAATTTTATATCCTCATCTTGCCGTATTACATTTAGAGATAGACAAACGTTTTCATCATAATATACACCTGATAAACCATATTTTATTGGTATCAAAATGGTACATAGGCAAACACTGGAAGACAGATACATTGCTTTCTTGGACTGAAGCCTTAATTTATATCTCTAGAAGTAGGCAACTGGAAAAAGATTGGCTTGTTAGAAGGTGCAAAGGAAAAAAATTGTCCATAAAGTGTCAACCTTGGGCCACTTATATAGCTTCACTATAAATGAATAATTAGCTTTGATGGTAACCCATATTAAGTTTTTCTCAGTATTGTAAATTTCCCAACTCTCTCATATTGCTAAAGCAACTACTACTTGCAATAATATAATTCTCAATATTGGAATGTATAATATGACTGTAATAAAATAACTATTTATATTTTTATTTTATTGCATGACAGTGTTTTTTTTTAAATGTTTGACATGTTGAAATTTTGTATATGTTTGAAAAATAAAATAATAAAAAGGAGCCAAACAACTATGTGATAATAAATGGCTTCATATGATCACTATCCTTCAATAAAATATATATTTTTTGCATAATCAGTCATATTTTCAAAATAAATTTAAAAAAATTACAATTTCTGCCAGGGTATGCAAACTTTTGAGCAAAATTGTAAGTTGAATAAAAAAGGTGACAATATAGAAGCCTGTCACACACGTTTTATGATATTGAACCATTCTGTTGTCCCATGTTCAGCTCTGACCGTTGCTTCATGGTCCACATACAGATTCTTTAGGAGGAGGATGAGATGATCTGCTACTCCCAACTCTTTAAGAATATGCCACATTTTGTTGTGATCCACTCAGTCAGAGACTTTAGAATAATCTATGAAGCAGATGTAAATGCTTTTCTCTTGATTTCTCTATTATCCAGCGGACAATAGCAATTTGATCTCTTGTGCCTCTTTCTCTGCGGAACACGGCTTGCACATCTAGTAGTTCCTGTTCCATATATTGTGGAGTTAAGCTTGTAGAAAAATGATGCAAATTTTGGTCCAAAGTTCTTCAGGTACCCTATCTTACATGTCTAGTTCCTTAAATTTATTATTTACCTCCACTGTATATTCACAAGTGATATTATTTATTTCATATCTACTTGGTCTGATGATTTTCCCTCTTTTCTTCAGTTTCATTTTGAACTTTACAATAATAAGCTCATGGTCTGAGCCACAGTGAGCTCCAGGTCCTGTTTTTGCTGATTGTATAGAGCTCCTCTATCTTTGGCTGCAAAGTATATAGTCAATCTGATTTCTATGTTGTCCATCTGGTGATGTCCATGTGTAGAGTTGTCTAAGAGACTGTTGGATGAGGGTGCTTCCTGCGACCAGAGAATTATCTTCTACTAATTTCTTACCTGCTTCATTTTGTACTCCAATGCCAAACTTGCCAGTTATTCCAGGTGTATTTTGGTTCCCTACTAGCATTCCAATCTCCTTTGATGATAGTAACATCTTTTCTTGGTGTTGTATCTATGACGTGTTAAATGTCTTTATAGAACTGGACAACTTCAGCCTCTTCAGCATCCATGGTTGGAGCATAGACTTGCGTGAAAACCTGTATGTTGAATTGGGTATGAAAAGGGCCTATTGCCCAAACCTTTCCCCACAGGTGTGCCCAGTTCGTTTTTCCTCTGTACAGGAGGAAGAATGTGATCTTGTATAGCATAAAGATCTTTCTAAGTTCTGAAAAGAACTTACTCCAGCAATCAGGATTCCAGAATCAATAACGAAATCCACTCATTTATTACGTGAACCAGTTTTAGCATTTTTTTTACTGAAACAACAGACCTATTTATGTCTCACTCTTAGCAACAAAAGGCCAATCAATTAAAATGTGCATCCATTTTTACACCGATCACCTTATAGTTCACATTACCACTCATTCCAGGTGGGTGGGTTTGACTGATAGACTTCCGTCCTACACTCTTACTATATGATATCATGCCTTTTAATTACCTCCCTGGGCTAGGAGCCTGGAAATCTAAGAGAATCACCCATTCTACTGTAACAATACATCAATTACAGTAATTGCATTAACAATAATCAGCAGTCTTGACCCACACCAGCCCAGGACTGAAGGATAGCCATCTGGCTATTTGTTATGTGACTCATAGGGGTCAGTTATCTCCATATTCTGGTTAATAAGGAACTAGTCCAGTACTAGGAAATATTGGGCATATACAATATTTCCCTTGTAATTGCTAGCCCCCCAAAGCACAATATAGACATACGTCCCATTACTCCTATCATGTTCCTACTCACACCCCAACTATAAACATGGGTACCATAGTATGGGCCTAGTGGTACCCAGGCAGTTTCCACTATCCTATGCTTCTAACAGGCAAGAGATAACACACAAATCATAATTCCCCAATGTTTACCCATAACTTAGTGGGCCCATTTCCCCTGGCACAAAATGTCTATATTATAAGGCTGAGGGCATCAGTCTGTAAGGTATTGCACAGCTTGTACCTTTGCATGCTACAGGCATGACAACTCCTCCCTCTATTTTTTCCAGTTTTTTTTTGGGAAGTCTTTTGGATCCGAGGACTTCTCAACTACACTGAGGTTTAGTGATCCTCCTATCTTGTCAACCTGTCTGCATCCTGATGCACTGTGCCCCTCGATGTTGCACAGTAAAGTTAAATGCCTACAATGCCAATTTAAATGTCTACAATCCATCTTAGTAGTTTCCCATTTTTCTCAGCCAACCTGGACAATCAGCAAAATGGATTGTGGTCAGTAACTCCAGTGAACAGTCTCCCATAAAGATAGTGCTGTCGTTTTGTGAGATCCCACACCACAGCCAAGCATTCCTTTTTGATTGTGGCATAGGCTATCTCTCTGTTCAGCAGCTTCATACTGAGGTAGGCAACAGGATTTTCTATTCCTTGGTCATCAGTTTGGCTAAGAACAGCACCTATACCATACGTAGATGCATCAGTCTGTAATACAAATGGTTTGCTGCAATCCAGGGAGGCTAGTACAGACGAACAAGTTAGGGCTTTGGAAGGCGAGTTCACAGGCAGGGGTCCATGTAACTTCCCTGGGCAATTTCTTCTTTGTCAGGTCCGTCAAGGGCTTGGCTGTACCACTGTATGCCGGAATAAATGTATGGTATTATACAATTTTGCGAGTGGGCCCTGCGACTATACCCTCTATTTTTTCTGTATCGGGTCTCAACTTCCCTTTATCTACCCATTGGCCCAAATACTGCACCTCTGCCCTGGACCACTAAGCTTATCCTGACTGATGGTCTGCATAATACTTGTGATGTGCTTTAGATGGTCCTCCCAGGTCTAACAAAAAATATCCACTATGGTAACCATGAACTGATTCCCTATCTTGCTAGGTCTAGCCAAAGGACCTACAATATTCTACACTGCTGAGCTCTGCAATGACGGCATTCTGGTAGTGGCAACAGCATGCGTTGACTGGCATGCTGTCTGGCTGACCCCGGGTGCCGATGCATGCTGTCTGACTGTGCCACCAGCTACTTTCGACGACCTCCCCCTGCTTCCAACTCGTCTCCTCCTCCTCTCTGTCTCCCCATCTGAACTTTCCTCCTGTTCTTCTTCTCTTATAGCGGGCACCCACGTGACATCCACGGACGCATCGTCATCATCAACCGCTTCACTTGTATCTTACAACTCAACAAAGGAAGCAGCACCGGGTAGAACATCATCATCATCATCATCAGACCGTACGTCCATGTGTGTAATGCTGCCTGACTGGGACATATCCCTGTTATCTACATCCTCTGGCACTAATGTTTGCGCATCACTAATTTCTTCCAACGGATGTTTAAATAACTCTGCTGACGGATCAAGTGAAGTGGCTGTGGTGCTAGTGTTGGTGGTGGCGGCAGGCGGGCGAGTGGTAACTGAAGAGGTGCCCAAAGCTAAGCTGGAGTAGGATGGTGCGTCTAGGTTCCGAGCGGAAGCTGTAGAAGATTGGGTGTTCTGTGTTAGCCAGTCAACCATGTCCTCAGAACTTTTCAAGTTCAGGGTACGTTGCCTCTAAAAACTGGGCATTATTCTAGGGCCAAAGGGAATCACAGAACCACGACCACGACGGCCCCTGCGGGGTGGCCTGCCTCTGCCTGTCATTTTTTTTTCGATTAGTGGTACTATGCGTGCAAGCTACTGTGACACCAGATATGAGTGTCACTGTGCACTGGCAAAAGTTGGCAGAGTAGGCGCTGTAGGCCTCACACACATGCCTGTAGGCAGGCAACTGATATTCAATCGATTACAGTCAAAAAAGTGTTGTTTTATGTCACTGTACACTACGGTTGCACCAGATATGACGTATCACTGTGCACTGGCAAAAGTTGGCAGAGTAGATGCAATAGGCTACACATACACGCCTGTAGGCAGGCAATTGCTATTCAATCTATTACAGTCAAAAAAGTGTTGTTTTATGTCACTGTACACTAGGTTGCACCAGATATGAATGTCACTATGCACTGGCAAAAGTTGGCAGAGTAGATGCAATAGGCTTCACACACATGCCTGTAGGCAGGCAATTGCTATTCAATCTATTGCAGTCTAAAAAGTGTTGTTTTATTTTACTGAGCACAATAGAAGCTGTTAGGTGTTAGCCTGTCACACACACGCTGGCAGGCAGGCATATGCAATTAGATTACAAAGAAAAAAATAATAAAATAAAATAAATAATGTTCTAGCACTAAAAAGGGCTTTTTGGGTTGCTGTCCTTGCAGCAGATATCAGATGAGTCCTTCAGATCTGTAGTGCAAGCTAATACACAGCCTGGCTATCTATTTCCCTATTAAATCAGCATCAGCTCCAATATATGTCCTCTCTCAACGAATGTAGCTTCAGAATGACTCTAAAATGGATGCTGTCCTTCAGATGGAAGGCTCTGGAAGGGAGTGTATGCTGCTGATTGGCTGGAATGTGTCTGCTGACTGTGAGGTGCAGGGTCAAAGTTTACTCAATGATAAAGTATAGGGGGCGGACCGAAAAGTGCATGTGTTCGCCGTTCGCTGCGAACGGGAACATGCCAAAATCGTTGCGAATAGTCCGCGGGCGAACTGTTCGGGACATCTCTATGTTGTACCAATGTAATGTGTATTTTTTAACAGGGGCCGCCCCGGAGAAGAAAAGAAGACGGACGAGACATGCTGGAGAGGTGAGTAGAATATTTAGAATGTTTATAATGTTTATTTATTTTATGTTAATGTGTTGCACTATTTTTGTTTTTGTTTTACCCCTAGGTTGGTGATCTGAAGGAACATCTCAAAGGTAAGTGGTCTTAATTAATTTATTTTAGCTTAGAATTAGGGTTTTTGGATGTAGCTAGGATTTATTGTATATTTAACTAGCGTATTGCCTGTCAAAAAATGACGGCAATCAGATGTGTATGTTTTAAAAGTTGTTTAGTTATTAATATACATATGAAATTGCAAGGTAGCTAATGCTGTTTTCTGTGTACTACTGAAATATAGAAATCAAATTAATAAACGAATTTACGTATTTTTATGCATTGTGTTGAAGAGCTGGCAATCTGTGTTGATGTTGCAGCAGCATTAGTGGTGTGGAGGTGCTGTGTAAGCGTGATGAACGTGTGCAGTGTAATAGTGTGCGTGCGCGATCCGAAACCGTTAACGTAGCTGTGTACTTCCGCATTATCCTAAAATGGCGGATAATGTGTGGTATGCGTCTTAGCGGATTATTGGTACGTGTTTTCCGTGGTTATAGTGCTGTCGCCTGGTTTTCGTTTTGTTCATGCAGCATTTTTTCTGCGGCGCTCATTGCCAAAGTACTACGGTTTAACGGCTCTCCTTGCTGCGCGAGGCTCGCCGGGCAATGATCGCCTGCGGCGCTCATCGCTCAGCCCGCTAAAGTTCTACGGTTTAACAGTAAATATGGTCAAACGGTCAAATGACGGTCACTAAAAATTAAATGTAGTGAAATGTGTTTGCCACACAACATGACGCTACATTTGTCCCTTTTTTTTTCCCCTTAAAATAAAAACAATTTTTTATTTTTTTTTATTTTTATTTTTGTAACTTGCAACTTATATTTCACATTAAATGCGTTGGTTTAGGCGGGAAATCCGATGTTGCACGAGACAAAGTCGTTAAATCTGTGTTAATGCGTAAATCTGTAATTGTGTTTCGTGAAATTTACTCGCTACTGTCTTTTTACTCATTGCGCGGTTAATCCACATCCTTTATCTCGTTGTTTTTCAAAGACATACATCTGTGACTGTGTTTTACGCAGTTCGTAGTAGTATAGCCTCGTTTTCATTTTTTTCGGCGGCCATTTTTTTCTCGCTTAGCCGATTTTCGATCTTTGTAACTCGGCTAAATCGATCTAAATTGCAGTTCCAACTCACTTCCAGACGTCCTGCCTGGTTCCCCATGCTGTAAGTGACCTTTGTTTTATTTTTTAGTGTGTAATTTTTTTCACCTCGTATTTTTTTTCTAAGTGCTACGGTTTAACGGCTCGCCTCGCTACGCGAGGCTCGCCTGCAATGAGCGCCTGCGGCCCTCATTGCCAAAGTGCTACAATTTAACATAATGGCTCACCTCGCTACGCGAGGCTTGCCTGCAATGAGCGCCTGCGGCGCTCATTGCCAAAGTGCTACGATTTAACAGCTCGCCTCGCTGTGCGAGGCTCGCCTGCAATGAGCGCCTGCGGCGATCATTGCCAAAGTGCTACAATTTAACGGCGCTCATCTCTAAGTCGTACGCACTACGCAACGCAGCGTGATGACGAATCGTAGTTAGACAATTATAATATGTGATAGATAGGGGGTGTATTTTAGATATTAGTATTTTAGATATTTTAGATATTAGGGTATTGTATTTTATTTTACTTTAAGTAGAAGCCTCTTATCTACGAGGCTGGAATTTAAGTCTGTTAGAGTCTCCTTTTCTGGCACCACTTCTTCACCCCACTGTCATGATCCCCTGACCACCTATCCCCTGACCACCAGTCCTAAATTTTGAGACTGGCCATTACACTTGTTCCATAATGACTCCTATCAGGACTGCCTCCTGGAAACATGTGGTTGTGGGACTGGGCTCAGAAGTTTTACAGTATGTTTTATAGTTATTTAAATGTGTTATGTTAAGTTGATTACCCTGTGTATGTTAATCACTTTATCTTATGTTGCTTTTCTGTGTGTTTGACTAATTATGTTTGAATCTGTATGTTGCATGTTTGGCTCATGAACCGTTAACTAATTTAAAATGTAGTGATGCAATCAGTAACTGACAGTTGAGATTCCATTAGATCATCTGTTAGATGATCTGTTTGTTATGTAATTCTGCTCTGTGGTGAAGCCTACTCTGAAGGAAATGTGTGTATGCTACTAATAAAAGTGCTGTAACATATCTAGAATGTATATGTATTAAGATCCTTAGAGAAGATAAGAGCTATCACTGACTGAATGGATTTACTATATATAGGAAATAAGATATCTGGAAGACAAAAATGTGGCAGAATCCCTATAGAAGGTGATAAGAGTTATCACTGTCTGACTGGATTAATATATATATGGAATAAGATATCTGGAAGATATATTAATGTGTCAGCATTCCTAGAGAAGTTACTACTGAAGTGGATGTTATGACACTTTGCAGAGGGACACTCTCTTTAGTACAGTGTTCAAAACAAGGATCAGACATAAATGGGACAGTCCCTTGTCTGTCTCACAAACAAATTTTAAGACTTATTCAAAAAGCACACTTTCATTATTTTACAATATGATTTTTGGCAGAACTTAAAAATAGAGTCAAATAATGCTTTGTTTAGATATTTCTGTTTTAGGGATAGATGGAAAATAAAGATAAGCATTTTTTACTCTTTTATCCACATTTATTGACAAAAAAGTTTAATACATATATATTCATAATAATACAAGACCACAATCACAATAAATTAATTGAAGACATTTTACTAAGTGTCAGCTTTTCTCTTCAACATACATGGAAACAGACAGACTAAAACTTACAAAAATATACACAAGAAAACAAGAAACGTTAATATTAATTCTTCTACAACAAATTAATATTCTTTAATTATTCTTAATGTTAAGTAACTCACCTACCATCTTCATATTCAACAATCTAGACAATGAATGGAAATTATTGGTAAATGAATAAAGAGACATTGAAATCTCTTTAGACATTGAAATCAAAATTTGTTTAATTATTTATTGAATTTATCAATAATTAATTTACTTAATTTTTTTCAGCATTTTTAGTTATTACTTCTATAGTCCATGAAGCCCTCCCTCAAGAATCTTAAGATGATAGTTGTCATGCATTGACTGTTATTCTGATTATAGTTTAAGTTTATTGATTTCTGTACTCAGTTGTTAATGTGTAGATGTGTTGCAGTGTTGAGATATATTTGCCTTCTTTGTGTTTTACATTAATATATTTACTGTTTAAGCATATATTAAAAAAAAAATTATTATTAAAAACTGATAGGATTCAAATAAAGCACGTTCATAGTCACTACACGATTAATATAGAACTAATATAGGACACTTTTCTTTTCCAGGAATCACAACACCCATATTTGTCTTATATATTTAATTTACAGACTATTTTTATTTTCTGTTTTAGCTTGCAAAAAAAATTAATAATGATTTTAAAAAAAACAATGAAATTCAAACATAGCTCCTTTTTTTTTTTTTAGGTGATTTCGACAACAGACTATGGGCCTCATTCTATTAGCGGCCGTAAATCGGCCGTAAGGCTGCGATTCCTTGCGGGGGTCCCGTTACCTCGCAATTCTATTATACGGCCCGCAAGGATCTCCTCTTACGGCCGGCCGCATATCTTGGAACCGGCCGTAATCTCAGAAATCTAAAAACTCAAAAATAAATTCAAGCCTGCACTGTACAGCTCTGTAAATGCTAGGGATCATATTGGGGGACATGAGGATTAATAGTAACCCACTCTCAAGCTTGCACATCTGCCCAAACCCGAGTTCAAATTAACTGTTTATTTTCCGGCTGCGGCGTGGGCGTATCTGAGGTGCTCCAAGCCCTATGGAGTTTTTACATGTATATTTTACGGATATTAAAAATTAAATATTTTACGGATTTGAGTACAGGATAATTATGTGCTATTTATTCTAACACCTAAAATCCCTTTATAGTCTTCTCAAAGTGCAGGATGGCTTTATTTGAGCTATTTTATGTGCTTAATTGGTGCTAGCGAGACCTCTTTCCTGCAAGTAAGCTGCGGCTCGCTTTTAGCCTTGCAGAGAGGTTTCCCGGAGCAATTGAATTGCAAAACTCTTGCAGCCGTTTTAGATCAAAGGCTTCCCTCTGGCGCGAGCGGCCGCAAGAGATAGCAAGGCACCGGCCGCAAGCCTGCCGGAGCTTCCGGCCGTAAGGGAATAGAATAGCCGAATAGCTTGCGGCCGGTCCTTGCGGCCCCGCAATGGCTGCGGCCGCTAATAGAATGAGGCCCTATGTCCCCATGTGCTTTGCATTGGGGTCAAATGAACAATGTAAATAATCTAGAGCTAATATTAGAAATGTAACATGAATATACAACTGAACAGACAGGTGAATCTAATTTTGTATTTTGCCAATGTTAATAGCGTAACTGATTGGGCAGCAATTTAAAAAAAGGAAAATAATTGTTCAGATCTTTATCTACCCTTAATGTGATAATGCAGAGAATAATTACCTTGGTTCCTTTATCTCTACTGCAATTTAAAAAACAAAACATGGGTCACCATTCCATTTGATCCTCTATTTTAGAAAAGTTGTTATGAAGTATTATTTGACTATTTTTCTAAAATACAAATACTTCTGATAAAGTTCATTATGGCATCTAGGAATTCTTTATTTTTTAGTGTATAGATAACAGGGTTCAGTAAAGGATTTAATACAATGTATACAAGAGCAAAATACTTGTCTCGACCTGGAGAATAACTGGATGTGGGTCTCATATACAAACAGAGGAGCGTTCCATAATACATGATAACACAGGTCAGGTGGGACGCACAGGTAGAAAACGCTTTGTGTCGCCCATGTGAGGACTGGATATTTAGAATGGCAGATATTATAAATATGTAAGATATCACCGTAAGAAAGAAGGAATTAAAGTTCATTAATAAGCCTTCAATGTAGTTCAACAAGTCCACATTATATGTATCACTGCATGAGAGCTTTAGAAGTGGAGAAACATCACAAAAGAAATGGTCAATCAAATGGGAAGCACAGTAGGATAGTTTAGATATCAGCACAACGTGTCCGGTAGATACCAGAAAACCAACAGACCATACAGGAATTAAACTCTGTGCACAATGTCTTAGACTCATGCGAATAACATAATGTAGAGGGTGACAGATTGCAACATACCGGTCATATGCCATAGCAGCCAGAAGAAGGAATTCACTGCAAACAAGAGATACATAAAAATAAAGCTGGGTCATACACCCTGAAAATGAAATAGTCTTACGTTGTGTGAAGAGCCTGTGTAATACAGCAGGGAGAATGGTCGATGTGAACCAGATGTCAATGAATGAAAGGTTCATTAGGAAAATATACATGGGAGTATGCAATTTAGGATTCAGCGAAATCACAGCAAAAACAGTCAGGTTTCCGAGCAATATCATGAGATAGATTATTAGGAACAGGATGAAAAGAGGAACCTGCAGCTCTATAATATCAGTAAACCCTTTCATTAGGAATTCTGTCCCATTATCTTGTTCCAGTCCCATGTTCTGGTCTTCTTGGCTAGAGGTGACAGCTGAGTGGAAAAGCAGATGGTAAATGCATTATAATTATTATTTGTTTCCACCTTGTGCTCCGTTCAACATTGAGATAACATTAATCAAAACATATTGATTGCTCCATCCGCCGGGGTGTCAGATTATGTAGGTCTGCATTAGCTTCCCCTCTACTGCTCCTTTTATCTGTTTGGTCCCACGTAAGATAATCTTGTGAGATCTTGCAAGATCTTGTGAGACCCAGGTATATGACTAGTTAAAAGAAGACGAGGTGAGTGGGAGCTATTGTGGATGTGCCAGGGAAGGAGGGAGTGGGAGAAAGAAAGACCAGTTATAGGGATCTATCTATAGAGAAATAGATAGAGCTATACATTTATTTATTTATCTATCTATCCAGAATATATACAGATATATTATATGTATTATATACAGTATATATATATATATATATATTTATATACACACAGATCTTCATATAAACATACATATATAATATATATAGATGTACGTGTATACAGTATATAATAAATCAATTTGTGTTCATATTTGAATGTCTAAAACATATTTTAAAAACATGTTTCCTGCTCAGACTTCTGATAAATACAGTTATTACACTGCATTCTGGGAAGCTGAGCACGGACATGCAAATGTGCCCACAAATGATTTGTTCTTCTATCCATAACAATGGCTTTCTTTAAGCTTATGATAGCTGCATAACACAGATGTTATGCAAAGCCAAGCTTGGATGATACATAAGCTGGGAATCCTACCCATGGACAGCCATTTCAAGGTTACTGCCTATATCCAAATATATTTGTTTGTCCAATGTCTCCCCCAAACTTGTTTTCAGTTCCTACGCCCTTGACCACACAGTTCCTGTTTCATGTGATAATGTTAGAGCAAAGGAGAATGAAATAGTCCCTGTCTCATTTTAGTATACAGTGTGGGGGGGGGGGAGTATTTGATCCCCTGTTGATTTTGAACTTTGTCCACAGACAAAGAAATGGTCAGTCTATAATTTTAATTGTAGGTGTATGTTAACAGTGAGAGACAGAATAACAAAATAAAAACAAGAAAAATGCATGTCAAAAAAGTTATAAATTGATTTGCAGGTCAGTGAGGGAAATAAGTATTTGATCCCCTATCAATCAGCAAAATTACTGGCCCCCAGGTGTCTTTTATACAGGTAACAAGCTAAGATTAGGAGCACACTCGTAAAGGGTAGTGCTCCTAATCTCAGCTTGTTCCCACCACATACATCCCATTTGTGTCACATTCCTATATCTGTAAAATAATGAGCCTGAGTTGCTCTGCAATAGATTAATACATGACATAACAATAATAATTAAAATAGTAATAATAGCATTAGATATCATATCATAATATATATCAGATATAATAATAATCAAGGGTTAATACACATGGGAAGTCTGATTAGTGATACTGTGGAGTATCAACATTTCCCTGCGGACCTGATAACAATATGACGGGTGATATGATATGAATTGATTGATAGAAAAACTTAATGGGTGGTCACCAAATGGGAATGGGTATACATCTTAGCGCATGGCCACCAGCAATGGTGAGGGACTTTCCAGGATGGGCATAGCAGAGATTTTCCCTGATGGAGGTGAATTGGCTGTTGAACCACGTGCCTCTGCACAGCCTCCATGTGTTTTGGCGGCCCTTCCTGATGGGTTAGAGTAGATTAGTGTGGTATATGTTCCCCTGGTCCCCTTGTGGATTTCTAAGTGGTGAAGGGGCTTGTGTGACTGAATGAAGGTGTGAGCTATACCATGTAGGACCACTGTAGGCGGGCAGGTCATAGCTGAGAGGTCAGACAAATCACAGTCCACTAGAGAATAAACTAACAACCCACTCTAGTATCTTTGGCATGAAAACCTTGTGGATACGCACAGACAGAGATATTAGTAGGTGTGCTGCAGTCCATAGGGTCACAGTGAGTCAGACAAAACTGAGGGACTGAACAACCATATGTGAAATGTTCCCCTGGTATTTGATATATGTGATGTGGCGATGTCATTTGGCCACTATTTGTTATCCCAATATAGATTTGATGAGTGTAATGTGTATGAGATGATCTTTGTATTTTTAGGGTCCAAATTAGAGCCTCTTTGAGTGTGAAAGGGTTAATATGTCACCCATTTGCTTGTATTTGTGTTGCAATTTAATGAGGTAGTATGTCTAGATTTGTTTTTCTAGATTTGATATTTGGGAGTTGTGCAAGTAATTTTAAAGTGCATTGGTGTCTTTATATTGTCATTTGCAGTGTTAGAAACTAGTCTGTAAACCATTTGCGGGTCCTATTTGGAAACCGTAAGCTTTGGGCTGCCATTTGGTGTTTGTAATGGAATAGCTATGTGCAATTTTCGTAATAGTAAGTTTTGCGGCCTTGGAAGATCAAAGGCTTCGGGAGGCTGTAAATTACGAGTTTAACCATTGCCATTTTTTCAAGGCCGTAACTCGTAAGCAGTTTGGAGCCTGCAAAGAAACGCCATATGAATAGAAAAATAACTTGCGATCTCACTTACGGGCTACTGGATTGGCCGAGAGGTCAACTGAATGAGGCTCAAGATTTTTAGCACAAATAGCTGCCTCAAATGTCAGGAATTGCATCAAAATACTCCATCATTAACTGGCAATATATATGCTTTAAAAATGGGGATACATGCCAGCAAATTAAATCATTAATATACAGTGCACATAAATGGAAAGATAAGATGCTGCTTCACTGCAGTGTGACCTACCTCACAAATAACAGGCTAGGAATATGATATGCATTTTAACCCTAATAATATTACACAGTGATTTAGACATACACAGGTTTAGCAGCAAATACTGTGACACAGGACAATACTGTATAACCACCAGACAGAAGCACGAGAATAAACCTGTAGTGGACTTTATATCCCTAACACACTATAATATATATGATAACCAACTCAGAACCCCTCCTTTGTACCTGTACCTCTTATTAGTTCATTATATGACCGCATTGCACATATTTTTTATTTAAATCAGTAATACATAAAAAAAAAGTACAAATAAATAATATATAAAAATAAATCAAAGTGCACTATTATTGCTCAATATTAAGATTATTTTGAAGACAAAATTATGAAGTCAGTTTCATTTTTAGTAATTCTTTAATGGTTTGACATAGCCTGAGTAGCTTTTACTGGGAGAATGCTGTTAATAATGAATGTTATACAGTTGAAGAAGACTTACAAGTCGGAAATGTCCTGTTAACTCTGCCTTTATTAATAAAATCCAGTCCAGCTTGTCTTGTTTGTTCTCCATTGAAGTCAGTGTGAAGATTATGAGTCAATGTTGGCTCTGGATCTATATATATTGTGGGCACTGGATATAAATTGGCCCCACAGGGCATTCACATCTGTTTATTTACAGGTGTGTATTTTTATAGGAGATAAGCAATCAATGCCCTTTTACTAAAGACAAAATATAAAAAATAAAGATTCTAGGGAATGACAGCTCTGCTTTTTCTTCAAATCTTGTTTGTGTATCAGCAATAAAGAAATATATAAATGGTGGCCAAAGTAATGGAAAATGTAATGGAAAATTATTCTTATTTTGATTTAGATTATTATTTTGCCATCTTTTGACCATCTTGCATTAAAATGTATTTCAACCGAGAGATGGCAGTTACAATGCAGTAAAAAGATGACACCTGCAGATTTGGAATTATAATCTAGTTTAAAGTATATTTATAGATATATTGCTAATAAATATTGCTATTGTATCAATAAAATGAGTTGCAGTATCATCTGCACATTAACAATTATTCTTTAACAGTAATCTTGCCTTATGGTTAGTTTCAAGCTTCAGGTCAGCTTAACGGTCCTTAACCGTACCAAAAATAGACACAATCAGACATGAAATCTGTACACGCTACTATACAAACAACAGTCAAAATATTTAAACCAGTAACAGAGAAATAATTTTCTTTACTCCTGTCTGCTGTCTTGGCAGAACCTGGTCACCGGACCCAATACCAATACATCTTTTCCCCTCTCTACCCTAACACTGGTCCTTACTAAACTCTTCAACCACTCTCTACTGGCACGATTCCAGTGTCGGATATACCTTTTTGGAGCCCCTAAGTAGTGAAGTGGAGAAGCCTCTGTGAGTGTGTGCGCATGGTGTGCACGCACCCATTTTTGCCATTTCTGTGCATGTATATCGCTCTCTTGATTTGTGAGCAAATCACAGACATTTCCCCATAACAGCTATCTTCTATGTCATATAAGTGTGTGTGTAAGAAATTAATATATAATTTCCATAAATCATAAGTTCTTTTGGAAAGGTCAATAAACAAGCAGACCAATAAGGTATAATTAAAAAGATATATTTCCCATAAATCAAGATACGGTTACACAATGGGTTTAAACAAAACAGATAAAAGACAAGAAGTATTAAGACAATATTTACAAATATAATATTTATATGAATTCTACATTGTGTAAAATAAAGATGCAGTATACTACCCCCTATGGTCAGCTATTGAAGTTCATTCTCCATCATGTTCTCTGGTCAGGATTGATCTGCTCAGCTGGGCTCATCTGGCATCCTCCTGGCACCTCCTTCCAAACTTGAATGCTTCAAATATGGCCTTGTATATCTCTTTCTTGGACACTCCCCCTTGATTTGTGACTGGCCACCCCATCTGAAATCTTTCTCATCTCCCCCAAACAGGTTTCTTCTGTTGAAGATGGTAATACCACACACACAGATGTCCCTTTGTTTACGCATAAACACTTTGAACAAAAACATTTTGTTGTAGTATCAATAGAATAGATATTCACAACTCTCAAGGTTCTCAGGAATTTAGTTTCTCAGGAAACAGTTGGTTTGTGAAAAGTTGGGGTGACTGGTCAACCTCTATATATCATAAATAAATAAATAAAGATTTATACAATTACACATATTTTATAAGATACACTTATTTTTGTCATAATGTTTACAGATTGCCACTCTATAAGCATTTATATATATATATATATATATATATATATATATATATATATATATATATATATATATATATATATACAGTGTATATATATATATATATATATATATATATATATATATATATATATATATTAGTGAATTGTCCATCAAAAATCATGTGCATAAAATTGTAAGCCAGGCAATGCTGTAAGGCTTTGGGCCCTCATTGCGAACCTTTCCTCCCGTCTACTGTACGGGTCGCTCATTGCAGGGTTCATTAACCTGCAAGTTTTGTGCTTGAGAATGCCATGTGTCTCTTTCCAGCATCTACCCCATGTGCCTTCACTGGGTGTTGCTCTTCTGTGGGTCTGCTGACTGTGTGGGGGGCGCTGACTGCCGTTTGTTTTATTTAAAAAGTCCTGAGTGCCTGACGTTATTCGTGTAAGTGATACTGTTTTTGCCGTCATGTATTTGCTCAGCCTTGTTTTCATAGTTTTCATCCAGTTTCAGATTTCTTTTCAGTTTTTCGTCCGCTATTTTTTCCCACAAGCTTGCATATGTGACGGGGCCGTCGGCTGCACAAAAGAATGCTCATTGCAGCCTAAGTGCTGCGCGGCTGCTTAATTGCTCATTTAAGTCCTGTGTGCTTCATTACCTTAACTGCTCGCCTCGCTTTGCAAAACTCGCAAGACAATGAGTGGCTTCGGCACTCATTGCCTAAGTCCTGCAAGCTCGGAAGGCTTCAGTGCATCAAGGGCTCGCCTCGCTCTGCGAGGCTCGCAAGTGTGACAACAAATCGCATTTTGACAACTATTATATAATATATATAAGTCTACTGCCCTTACAGCTTAACCAGCTGTCACCTGGTTCCCTACATATAAATGTAATTATATTTAGTCAGGATCACTTCTGCTCATACAATCTAAACATATTAGACCAGTGTCTCTTAATATTATATAAGCACTTTTTTTTTATCAGGAACTGAAATGAAGGCCCCTAGAGTAAGGCCTCCTATCAATCAATTCCAGACAGAACTCTATTTTAAATTTATTGCAATACGAAAAAATTACATTTTTATTATCAGTATAAAATGAAAAAATTTACACAATATCTAAAAACTATATCTTAGGCTGGACTGTGTAGCGGGACTGCTGAATAGCTCCCTTCCGTAATTAAATAACTACCATGTGATACCCGCATACAAATAGAAAAGTTTACATACTATAGTAATAAGTATATATTAATTGCTGGCATGTATCCAGTTGAGAGGATGCATGTACTGCAATGTTGCTTAGATTGATATACCCCTTTAAACCAAAGATGTGCTTTGTAATGGTTAATCACCCTGGCACACCCGAAGTTACAAGGGTCCTGCTGTCTCTCTAGCATGTCTATGATACAGATGAGTCCTGCAGTAGCCACTGTTTCTTAGACCTGATTGTGTTAACAACAATGGCTACTGCAGGACCCATCTGTATCATAGATATAGACAAAATTGACAAAAATTTGAGACAATTTGTGAACGCGTTGTCGTCTTATGTACAGGATACAAAAAGTGTCCTCCAGAGGCTTCAGGACATTCAACTTAACCTTTCCAGTGTGCTGATGAGCCTGGGTGTGGAGGCTTTGTATATCTCTATACCTCACACAGGGGGAATGGAGGCTTGCTGTTACTATCCCGGCACAAGGGACACACAACATTCAAAACACAATAAATTTGTTCTGAACCTTCTAAAAATTGTTTTGACACAAAATTATTTCCTGCATGACAATACATATTAACAACAAATCCAAGGCACAGAAATGGGGACACCCTGTGTCCCTACATATGCAAACTTACATCTGGGTCGATGGGAGGAACAGATAGCATTTTGAGAAGAGTTGATACAATTCACCAATATGATAGAGATCTGGATAAGGCATATAGATTACATTTTATGACATGGAAAGGTACAATTCATCAATTGGAACTTTCCATTGGTTAACTGAACAACAATGATCTAGGACTGAGATTAAACTACACCATTAATCCTATAAGAATGCTGTTTTTGGATTTACTAATCCTTAAATCAGACAATAACATGCTGATAACTTACACTCATCAAAAAGAGAAAGCTACCAACAGCCTTTTGTTGGGCTCCAGTCATCAACCACAACATCTATTGATAAGTATTCCATACAGTCAATACCTTCAAATAAGACATAACTGTACTTTAGATACTCACTTAGAAACACAAGATTTAGACTGAGGGGCTATTCTCACAACATTCTGAAAAAGGCATATGCCCGAGCTAAAGCCAAAAAAAACTTGAAGAATTACTCAATAACCAGGCAGAAATGGGATAAATTGGTATGTATAATCCCGATTGGGAAAAGATCAGCACAATCTTACAGAGACACTGGCATATCCTTCTATCAGATAACAATCTGAAAGAAGTCCTTGCTGAATATCTTCAGTCACCGGCCCCCAGTCTTTGTGCCATTACATTGGTCCTACCAAGATGGGTTGTGTTTGGCTCACAAAAATACCATGAAAACGATGTAAGGCTTCCCTTCATATGTCGACCACCTCTAAGTTCCATGATTCATCCAAAATGAAAGATTACACACAGCATTCATCTACCTAATTTCTTGCCGCTGCGGCCTACAGTATTTGGGTAAAACCTTGAGGCAGCTACGCAGACGTGTACTAGAACATGTGAATTCCATCAATAATAACTTGGATGTGGTTATTGCTAGACATATCAATCAACATCATGAAGGAGATGTCATGGCCCTTAGATTCAGGGGTATTGAGAGAATTACCCTCTCAAACAGACAAGGTTATATTGAGACAAAACTCCTACAGAGAGAAGCGAGGTGGATTTTCCACCTGAAGACTCTAGCTATTCAGGGCTTTAAGGAGGGGTTCACATTCACCCCTTCATATAATCTGCTATATCCTTCAGAGTACACTCCAACTTTGCAATTTCCCCAGGCCTCATGAATCCAGCCCTATACTTCCCCTTTTTTACTATATGTTTAGGAACACCAACAATATTATTGTTAGTCCCCCCCATACTGGTTCCTCTAGGACTAATTAATAATCCTTTATCAATGGGCTAGCAACTTGACAGTCTCCTACATCTTTAGCATATTACATATTTTTAGCATTTATGTCTAGGTACATAAGTGGTATATACTTCTAGTCCCTTCTATACTGGTTCCTCTTAGAGAGACTTATATATTTATAATCAATGGGTTAAACAATAGACAGTGTCCCATTCTCTTAGATGTTTTTTTTTACCTTCTAGCGACTAGAGCAAAAAAGTATTCACCCCCCTTGACTTTTGACCTTTTTTGTTACATTACAGCCTTAAGTTCAATGTTTTGTTAATCTGAATTTTATGTGATGGATCAGAACACAATAGTCTAAGATGGTGAAGTGAAATGAGAAAAATATATACATAAAACTATTTTTTAGAAATAGAAAACAGAAAATTTGCATTTGCGTATGTATTCACCCCCTTTGTTATGAAGCCCATAAAAAGCTCTGGTGCCACCAGTTACCGTCAGAAGTCACATAATTAGTAAAATGATGTCCACCGGTGTGCAATCTAAGTGTCACATGATCTGTCATTACATATACACACCTTTTTTGGAAGGCCCCAGAGGTTGCAACACCTAAGCAAGAAACAGAACTAACCAAACACTGCCATGAAGACCAAGGAACTCTCCAAACAAGTAAGGGACAATGTAGTTGAGAAGTACAAGTCAGGGTTAGGTTATAAAAAAATATCCAAATCTTTGATGATCCCCAGGAGCACCATCAAATCTATCATAACCAAATGGAAAGAACATGGCACAACAGCAAACCTGCCAAGAGATGGCTGCCCACCAAAACTCACGGTCCAAGGAAGGAGGGCATTAATCAGAGAGGCAGCATAGGGATCTAAGGTAACCCTGGAGAAGATGCAGAGTTCCACAGCAAAGACTGGAGTATCTGTTCATAGCACAACAAGAAGCTGTACACTCCATAGAGTTGGGCTTTATGGCAAAGTGGCCAGAAGAATACCATTACTTTCAGAAAAAAACAAAATGGCACATTTTGAGTTTGTGAAAAGGCATGTGGGAGACTCCCAAAATGTATGGAGGTAGGGGCTCTAGTCTGCTGAGACTACAATTTAACTTTTCAGCCATAAAAGAAAACACTATATCTGGAGCAAACCCAAGACATCACATCAACCAAAGGACACCATCCCCACAGTGAAACATGGGGTGGCAGCATCATGCTGTGGGGCTGGTTTTCAGCAGCTGGGACTGGAAAACTGGTCAGAGTTGAGGAAAAGATGGATGGTGCTAAATACAGCGATATTCTTGAGCAAAACCTGTACCACTCTGTGCGTGATTTGAGGCTAGGACGGAGGTTCACCTTCCAGCACAGGACAATGACCCCAAACACACTGCTAAAGCAACACTTGAGTGGTTTAAGGGGAAACATGTAACTGTGTTGGAATGGCTTATTCAAAGCCCAGACCTCAATCCAATAGAAAATCTGTGGTCAGACTTAAAGATTGCTGTTCACAAGCGCAAACCATCCAACTTGAAGTAGCTGGAGCAGTTTGGCAAGGAGGAATGGGCACAAATCCCAGTGGTAAGATGTGGCAAGCTCATAGAGACTTATCCAAAGCGACTTGGAGTTGTGATTGCCACGAAAGGTGGCTCTACAAAGTATTGACTTGAGGGGGGTGAATAGTTATGTACATTGACATTTTCTGTTATTTTGTCCTATTTTTTATACATCTTCAAAATTGTGGGCATGTTCTGTAATTTAAATTATGTAAATCCTCAAACAATCCATGTTAATTTCAGGTTGTGAGGCAACAAAACACGAAAAATGCCAAGGGGGGTGAATACTTTTGCATGGCACTTTATATCTCACACCCAGATACAGGTGGTTAGGTAAGTTTGAGTGAACCTAGAGGATCCATTTCTATATTTATACTGTCCTTCTATATAAACATTAACATTATAATGTAGTGGTATCACTAGGAAGAGATTTTAAGTATTTCTTGATAATTATCAAGGCTTTAGTTAGTTCATGGTGAGATTTTAGCCACATAGGCTATTTTAGCATTTCACTGTATGGTCTTTATAAATTTGGAATTCACACAGTAAGGATATTAAATTGTTTAACATTTGACCAATATACTAATATGATTTTAAGGTGTTATACCTGACATGTCCACCACACCTCCGAGCAGTATATCCAGTGCCCAGCCTTATCATGCTATTGATTAGCTGAACATAGCAACTAAAAAAGAAATGTATCCAATCTCGCGATAACTTAATCGAGTCATCACGCATGCCACCTTATGGGCGTGTTTATACCTTTAAATCCCTGGCGGGAATAGATTGCCTTATTTCCGCTGAGGAAACTGCTTCTAGGCAGTGGAGAAATGCATGTTTGACGTCTATCGGCTGTACAGAAACTGCACCTCTCTTCCATATCCTCCAGCATAAAGGTTAGTGTGACACCTGCATTGAGACCCATCTATGAGGGCAGACATTAAATTCAGTAACTACATTAGCTGGATATGCATATTAAGCTAGGGTCCCTAATAATTATAATGCAAATACATAAATATTTAACCAGGATCAACAATACTTCAACAAATGTGCACATATTCTGTAAGTTACCTTTATTTAGTATAACAATACATACATGTACATATAAATATACATAAATGCATATTAATCGAGGAATACTGCAATCCAGCGCTCTTTTTTCCACTCCTATCACTCAACTGAAACTGCACTCACCAAGTAACATGCACACTTCCAAATCAAAGGTATAATTATCCTTACTAAAACGCCTACACCTATCTGTTGCCTTTGACAGTGTACATAGTCACTTCTCCTGGAAACTCCATGTATTAAGCCTCTGTATCAGTGTACTCTCTTGGTTGGAGTCATTTTTACCTAAACACTCGTTCAGTTTCTCCTACTGTGGCACCCCCTCACCTCCACTACAAATGTCAACTGGGCTATATACATTTTCTTAATGTATACTTTTTTCAAAGTAATCAGTGCTTTTGAGTTTCAGTGCCATCTTTATGCTGATGATATCCACATCAAACATCTCTGCCTGGATGGCCAACACCATCTAAAAAGGACTTTTGTAGAACTGAGCCAAAAGTTATTTGCCTATTTATGGTACACTATTTCTATGCAATCTGTGGAGCTCTAAAAAATAAAATGAGTTAGCAAAAATAACAAGTTTATCACACTAATTACAAATACTATATATCATGATACCTGGAGAATCCAACACCTTACATAAAAGCTATTCTAGGATAGATTACATGATGATAGAGCAACAATTACAACCACAAGTTTTGAATACTTACATTCATAATATAGCATGGGTCAGATTATGTAGTTACCGAGACTTCATTAACTAACATTCAACCATTAAGCAACTGGCACACTAATGAAAATGTAATACAAATCCCGATGTTAGATTACATAATAATAATAATAATAATAATAATAATAATAATAATAATAATAATAATAATAATAATAATAATAATAAATACAATGTTTTGAAAAGAATGACACATACCAGATGAATCCAATTATAATATGGTAAACTCATAAAAATATGCAACACGCAAATAAGCTTAAAATAACTTCCCGTAACAAAAATCTATACAGCAAAAAAAAAGAGTCCTGACAATTGATCCCAATCAATTGGCCATAAAAGTTAGTAAGATACCAAATTTGTTAACTGATGATGCAATAACATAATTAAGATGAAAAAAACAACTTTAATATGTACAGGCTAATAAGCCTAATACTATGTTGGCCAAGCTTTTAGAAAAACAGATAACAAACAAATTTATTTAATGCATTAAAAATAAAAAGTAAACATGTTCCACATGACGTAACAGATCCTCACAGAATTTCAAACATTTTACCAAAATTTGTATAGAAATGCTCTCTTAACAGATAATTATCATTAAGACACACAAAACAATTTATTTTTCGCCAGAAGCTTTATTTAAAAAAAGAAAAGCTGTCACAATTCTAGAAATTCATATTTACATAGTAGAATAGAAAGGTAAAGGTGCCACAGAAGTGAAGTCCCTATTTCGCGTGCAATGTGAAGGTGCCTGTGTGCTTTACATTGTGTCAGTAATTTTGTATGCGTTTGTGCATATTAGGGCTGAAGGTGATGCCCTTTTTTAAACAGATACAATTTTAGTGGGTTTTTAAAGGTTTGAGGCAGGAAGATAGTCTAATGGAGAAAGGCACTGAGTTCCACAGGGTAAGGGCAGCTGAAGAAGGGAGTGAGAGTAGGTCATAAGAGAGAAGGAAAGGAAAAGGTCATTAATAGAGCAAAAATGGTGGTTTGGGGAGTAGTTTGAGATGAGGGAAGATATATAAGTGGGCACTGTTGTTAAGAACTTTTGTACTGTATCATGATTTTTATTTTTTATGGCATTATTATTATCATTATTATTATCATTTTGTAACGCACCTACATATTCCATAGCGCCATACATGGGTTTGAATCAAGGCAAAACAATAGCAGTATTAACACGTTGCAAAGGATGGAGGGCCCTGAGCTTGTAAACAGATAGGTTTTTAGTAAGGAAATTGAAGGTTTTGAGGCAGGAGGACAATCTTTTAGAGTGAGGCAAGGAGTTCCAGAGAATAGGGGCAACACAATAGAAGTCCTGAAGGCGAGAATGAGAGGAGATAAGAGAAATGAAAAGAAGAAGGTCTTTAGCAGAACAAAGAGGGTGAGTGGGGGAGTATTTGTAGTTAAGAGCAGAGATATAAGAGGATGCGCTGTTATTGAGGGCTTTGTGAGTTAGGGTCATGATTTTATTTTGGACGGAACAGGAAGCCAGTGGAGTGATTGACAGAGAGATGCTGCAGACACTGAACGCTGAATATGGTAGTTGAGTCTAGCGGAGGCGTTCATTATGGATTGAAGTGGTGGCAAGCAGGTGATGGGGAAGCCAACAAGGAGGGAGTTGCAGTGGTCAAGACGAGATAAGATGAGCGAGTGTAATAGAATTTTAGTTGTGTCTTGTGTGAGGTAATGATGTATTTCAGAGATGTTTTTGAGATGAAGCAGGCAGGATTTTGTTAGTGACTTTATGTGAGGAATGAAAGAGAGGACAGGGTCCAGTAGAACACCAAGACAACTGGGAGGTGGGAGTTCGGATTGCATTGTCAATAGTGAGGTGGTGGGTGGACATCCTGGAGGATATATTTGAGAGGCAGTTGGAGAAGTGTTAGAAGAGAGGGGGATAGATTTGGTGTTGAGAGATAGATTTGAGTGTCATCTGCATACAGATGATACTGAAGTCTGAAAGATTTTATTACGGTTCCAAGGATGTAAAGATGGAGAAGAGGTGGGGCCCTAGGACAGAACCTTTGGGTATACCAACAGTCAGAGGTGGAGGAGAATAAAAGGTGCTAGGGAAGGAGACGCTAAATGTTCGATCTCGGATGCCAGGGGAGTAGAGGATTTTTATTAGAAGAGGGTGGTAAACTGTCAGCAGAGAGATCTAGAAGAAGTAGAATAGAAAAGTAACCCTTTGACTTGGCATCACAGTTTCTGCAGACAGTGAACAGGCATATGTTGGATGAGTCTAATGTAGATGCTCCTTATGGATTGGAGTGGAGACAGGTGATGGGGATGCCAGCAAGTATTGAGTTGCAGTAGTTGAGGTAAAATATAATGAGAATGAATTATAATTTAGTTGTGTCTCATGTAAAATAGTGACATATTTTGGTGTGTTTTTTTTTAGAAAATATGACATGATTTGATTATTAGTGAGGATCTAAAGAGAGGGCAGGGTCCAAATGAACCCGAAGACAAAGGGGCCGAAGAGTGTAAGAGATGATTGCATTGTAAAAGTGAAGGATATTTGAGGAGTGAAAGCTGTTTTAGAAGGTAGAAAGGTTATTAATATTAATAAAAGAAAAACATACTTGCCTTTATGGCTCTTGTCAGAGGTAATATATCATTATGTGTTTAGTATGTTTAAATATTATATAATTCCAATTGCTACAACCTCCAAGACAACCACTGCCTTGTTAAAGAAGCTGTAGGTAAAGGTGATGGGCTGGCTAAGCATGTCAACAGATCTAAACCCTATTGAGCATCTGTGGGGCAGCCTCAAATGGAAGGTGGGGGAGTGCAAGGTCTCTAGCATCCACCAGCTCTGTGATGTCATTATGGAAGAGTTGAACAGGGGTCCAGTGGCAACCTGTGAAGCTCTGGTGAACTCCATGCCCATGAGGATTAAAGCAGTGCTGGACAATAACGGTGGCCACACAAAATATTAACACTTTGAGCCCAATTTGGAAATTTTCACCTAGAGGTGTACTCACTTTTGTTGCCAATGGTTTAGACATTAATGGCTGTGTGTTAAGTTATTTTGAGGGAACAGCAAATTTACACTGTTATGCAGGTGCTATACTTACTACTTTACATTGTAGCAGAGGGGCATTTCTTCAGTGATGTCACATGAAAAGATATAATAAAATATTTCCAAAAATGTGGTGTACTCACTTTTGTGAGATAGTGTATAGCACTTCAGGGTGTGAACATGATCAATTAAGCAAGGCTGTAACTACTCATTGAGTAATAGCCAATAGAAATTGAGACCATCATCATTATGGCAGTAGAAAATAGAGGTTACATGTCAATCAATTAGCGTTTAGAGGTCCCATATGTGATCAAACTTGCAAAACTGCAAAATGCAAAATAATAAAAATGAATACCAATACTGTTCTAGTCCATATCAGTGGCCTGATATGTATAAATTTATATATATCATATAAATCAATATCATTGATTCCTGAGATCGATATAACCCCAAAATGAAATGCTTTCCCCGTCATTTACAGTGCAGTATTTTTTTTTATTTGCATTTACAGTGCTACTGACATGTCTTTGCAGGTCTCATCTGATACCCGTATAATTTTTTTCTACATTTGCCATTTACGGTTTTGTAAACATTGGCGGGCTTGTGGAATTGTAGCTCTTGTGGATGGGAAATATTAAAGGCTTAGATGGGGCGTAAGTTATAATTGTAACAACTGCAGGGATCTTCAGCCCATAGATTATAGCCCATAAACCATTTGTGGCTCATAGACCATTTTTGTTTTACCCCTAGTTTGGTGATCTGAAGGGACATCTCAAAGGTAAGTGGTCTGAATTATTTTATTTTAGCTTAGAATTAGGGTTTGTGTATGTGGTTAGGATTTTAATTATTTAATTTTAGCTTAGTATTAGGGTTTCTGTATGTAGTTAGGATTTATTGTATATTAGATAGGGGGATGTATTTGATATAGTTAGGATTTATGTTAGATAGATAGGGGGTATTTTATTTGTATTGTATGTATTGTATGTATTGTATTGTATTGTATATATTGGATTGTTTGTATTGTATTGTATTGTATGTATTTTATGTATTGTATGTATTGTATTGTATGTATTGTATTGTGTATGTCTGTCTTTCCTTTTCAGGTGTGTAATTTTTTTTTTCTGTAGTGGAGGGGTTGTTATGTATTTTTTTTATTTTCTGTAATGCAGGTTTTTTTATTTTTGGTGACTTAGGTTTTTTATTTTCTGTAAGGTAGGTTTTTTTATTTTTGGTGACTTAGGTTTTTTTATTTTATGTAAGGTAGGTATTTTTTTTTTTGTAATTAGAGTGGGGGGGGGGTTATTAGGGGTAGGTAGTGTAGGTAAGTAGTGTAAGTGTTAATAGATTAGTGTAGAGGGGGGTTAGTTTAGATTTAATGGTTTATTGGGGGTTATAGTGCAGTGTTTGTAGTTAGTGTCATGATGGTCCTTGTGGACCGTCATGGCACTTATGTGGTTAATGTTAGGGTTTTAACAGCCCCATAAGGGTCATAATATACCCTTATGGGACTGATGGGGTTAACTATGGACTTATGGGGGTATGTTTTGACACCCATGAGTGACGGGGTTAATTAAGGTCTTATGGGCGTCTGTATTGACCCCCATGAGTTTTAGGGTTGATTAAGGCCCTTATGGGGGTCTATATTGACCCCAATTAGTTATAGGGTTAATTAAGTGCTAATGAGGGTCTGTATTGACCACATGAATTATAGGGTTAATTATTGGTTTATGGGGGTCGGATTGACCCTCATGAGTGAAAGGGTAAATTAAGTGCTTATAAGGGTCTGTATTGACCCGCATGAGTGACAGGGTTAATTATAGGTTTATGGGGGTCTGTATTGACCCTCATGAGTGACGGGGTTAATTAAGTGCTTATGCAAGTCTGTATTGGCACCAATGAGTGAAAGGGTTAATTAAGGGTTTATGGTGGTCTGTATTGATCCACATGAGTGCCAGGGTTATTTATTGGCTTATGGGCGTCTGTATTGACCTACATGAGTGACCGGGTTAATTAAGTGCTTATGGGGGTCTGTATTGACCCCCAAGAGTTATGGGGTTAATTATAGGTTTATAGGGGTCTGTATTGACCCTCATGAGTGTCAGAGTTATGTGATTTAGGATCCCTTGCAAGCACTTTTTGTGCACGTAGGGACTCTTCCAAGATGCGAGAATCACTCATAGATTTAAGGCTCCGTGTGACTCCGTAGCTCTCTGAGCCTATTCTCGGCCATTTTTTGGAGCCATCTCGCAAAGCAGGCTGCGAGGAATTCGGTCAACAGAAACAGCAAAATGAAATTCCTTTTGCAAGGACCGAGAGAACTACGAGGGAGAATTTAATAAAGGCCGTTTTTTAAACGTTTTTTTTTGTAAAAGGCAGTATTTTATATGTATAAATACACATAATTTTATCAATTTTGTAAATGGGTATTTTTCACTGGAAAAAAGACAGTATTTTATAATCATAAAAATAACCTAATTTTATTAGTTTTTTAAATAGTATTTTTAAAACTTATGAATAAACAATGAATCCTTATATTACAAGATTTCAGAGTTGCAACTGATACACTCACCTCCCCTACAGCCGCAAAATTCCTTTTACTTACCTCTTCCCTTGGCCTCTCACGATGTACAGAATCCCCAACTCACCATAAACTCTCTTGACGTTATCTTTACCAATCACTGCACAATCTACAACATTGTTATCTCCCCAGTCTGTCTATCTGATGTCACCTGCTAACCTGCATCCACATAATGCCTTACACTTACTGAACATATTCAACCCCTTCCACTAGAACGAACAGGAATCTCCAATCACTTGGCCCATAAATATTGTCCAATGTGCAAACCCTAATCAGCCTAATCATCACCCTCACCTGTCCAGGCATAGCGACATCACAGTACAACATGACTCTAATTTCCACCCTTGTCCCCCAAACCACAGGCAGTCTCCCTCTCTCTCATCCACAACCATGGCTCACTACATAAAGATGCTACATCAAGATGAATTGTTCAAATGATCCTATTCCATCACAGATAATCCACCCCCTCCCTACCACACTTATCCCAGCTATCACACATATATAAATAACCTTTTCCTAAACACTGTTAATTTTTCATAATTACACTCATTCTTAAGAAATTCTCATCTGACTCTGCTTCTGAATATATCTATCTAATTCCCCTGGCTTCAAAGGGGGTTGAGTGGACCTTCTACCATTGCCTTACCCAATTTATTTCCTACAAGTCCCTACCAATCTGCATTATGGCCTTCTTCTTCACCAATATTGTCTTGACTCGGTGCAGGCCTCCCCATCACCTGTCTCAACTCCAATTCATAATGAATGTCTCCACTATGTTCATCTACCAAACTCAGTGCTCAGTGTCTGCAGCTCCTCTCTGTCAATCTTCTCAAAAGCCTCCAAAAAAAAAAAAAATCATGACTCTAACATATAAAGCCCTCAGCAACAGTGCACCATCCTATGTCTTTGCTTTCATTTCAAAGCTTCAGAACGTTTTTGTGCTTCTTGCTTCATTCCAATATGCTATATTCCTGCTTCAAAACCTTCAAAACTCACTTAAAATGTATGTTTTTAAAATAGCTTATCTCCTTCAGCCTTAATATGCACAATTACTCACTCTACAGCATAATACTGTATCTCTCACCCATATTCTACAATGCAACACACAGCCACCTCCACTTGCTCGATCCTATTGACTTACACCCTGCCATTTTGCATCTATCACCCTCCTGTACAACAACCAGACCCTTTAGAGTGTAAGTGTGTGAGTTTTCAATCTTCTAACATGCTTCAGAATCAAGCTCTAGGTACGATTGATTTTAAGTTTACAGACAGGGCCCTCCATTATTTTGTTATTTGTTAATATTGTTTTGCCTTGTACTTAACCCCTATATAGTGCTACAGAATAAATTTATTTGTTAAGAAACAAAGGCTAATAATAATAATAATAATAATAAAAATAATCTAACACAATTAAGGCCTTCCTACTGTCTTATTTGAGCCAAGTCTTCTCTGAGGAATTTTTAGTCCTTTACCAGGAGTTGAAGATACCTTTAAGCTTTTTTAAAATATTGAACATTATTAGAATTACAGTATGGGACAAGCACCAGGGGCTTAAGATATCATGGACATTTTGAGCACTTGGATAACATTTCTTTGAGGATGGTTTTTACATGTAATGGCTCTGGAGTATTTTACAAGTGAACTCCACTTGGATTTTTTCTTATGAAGTAATGTAATAGAGCACTAAGCCTTTATGTCATAAGAGAGGGTAGAAAATAGAAAATGCTAATAATTATCAGCCATTCATTGGAAAGAAGACACAGGAAAAGAGAGAGAAACATTCATATATATGATGTGACTATGCTCTAACCCATAAGTACCTTCAAGCATTAATGAAACCAAATCTAAAAAAACGAAAATCACATGAAATTTTAGGAGGGTACTAGGAATCCACATTACCTCTTGTATCTTTTGTATAGGAGAATGTGATGAACTTCAACTGAAATCTCACCATCCCTGCCACTGCCACCTCACAGTACAACATTGCTCTTACTTCCACTCTTGACACTCTTACGACCATAACCACTTGCAGATGGCCTCACTCACATCCACAACCATGACACACTAAACAGACACACTATATGCAGGGGTGCTCCAGCACTTTAGAACATTTATGGAGAAAATCCTGCACTTCAGCAGACTTCATCCAGCCAGCTCTATTTCTCATCATTAATACTGAACATTCAACACTCTCCTCCACCCTCCTGTACCTCCCGCCCACTTCTGTTGCACAGCTGAGGACATTCCCAGCCACTTTAAAAATAAGATTGAAACCATTCAAAATAAATTCTCCTCTCAACTTGGCTCACACACTCCCTCCTCTCAACTAACCAAAAACACCCAACCTTCACCCTTCCCCAATCCCACATCAAATATGCTTCCTCCCTTCTCTACCGCAACCTTTCACTATACATTAAAAAGTTTCCATAATCTTTAAAACATGCTGTAATAACACCCATCCTTAAGAAACCCAGCTACTGCATTTAGTTATTGCCCTATATCACCACCTCCCCTGGGTTCATCTGCAATTGCCTCACCCAATTTATTTCCTCTAGTTCTCTTCTTGACACCTATTAATCTGGTTTTCTGGCCCCGTCACTCCATAGTGACAGCTTTCACAAGTCACTAATAACTTGCTCACCGCCAAGTCAAATGGTCATTTCTCTATTCTAATTCTCCAGGATTTATCTGCTGCCTTTGACACAGTTGACTACGCTCTTATAATCCACATGCTCTACTCTCTTGGCATCCATGACTCTGCTCTCTCATGGCTCACATCATACCTACAATTTTAAACCCTTATTGTCTCCTTTTCTGACACTACTGCTTCACCTCACTATCATGATCCCCTGACCACCAGTCCTATGTACTCATAAGATTTTGAGACTTGCCATTATATTGGTTCCATAATGACTCCTATCAGGACTGCCCCCTGGAAACATGTGGTTGTGAGACTGGGCTCAGAAGTATTAAAGTATGTTTTATAGTTATTTAAATTTGTTATGTTAAGTTGATTACTCCATGTATGTTAATCACTGTATGTTATGTTGCTCTTCTGTGTGTTTGACTTACTATGTTAGAACCTGTATGTTGCATGTTTGGCTCATGAACCGTTAACTAATTTAAAATGTAGTTATGCAATCAGTAACTGGCAGTTAAGATTCAGTTAGATGATCTGTTAGTTATGTAATCCTGCTTGGTAATAAAACCTGCTCTGAAGGAAGTGTGTGTATGCTCCTAATAAAAGTGAGGTAACATATCTAGAAGATATATGTACTGTATATGTATTAAGACCCTTAGAGAAGATAAGAGCTATCACTGTCTGAATGGATTTATTATATATAGTGTGATGGTTTGCCCCCAGAGGCCAGTGTGGACGCAGCGCTAGGAAGAGGACTAATCCCTGAGACATTATTATTTACACCAGGAGCTACGGAGTTAAGCTTGAGGTGTAATCAGGCCCAGCTGGAAGTTTCTTTAAAAGGCCTCCTGAAGCAACCAGCAGGGGGTTTCAGGCTGGGTGTGGACCCAGAGAGCTCCAGAGAGCGAGCGAGCGAGCACCAGAGAGCTCCAGAGAGAAAGAGAGCACCAGAGACTGGGAAGCAAGTGTGCCAGAGCAGCAAGTGAAGCTGCCATTGTGGGATCAGGCTGTGTAACTACATCTGATTTAAAGGAGAACATTCACTGCAAGCAGAAGAGGATCCATTGCAGCTAAGTGACTGGACTTAAAGGTACCACCCCTCTGTGATACAAAAGGTACTGTTTTTACCTGCAGGCCGATTAGCGGTCCCAGGGCTAGTCAGTGGCGTTCCTGCAAGTAAGTAAGCCTGTTTGAGTAGATGTTTATTTCATGCTGACCACAAGCTATGTTTATTTATATTATGCCAACCACTTATTAAAGCCTGTAAAAAGCATACAAAGGCTCCAGAGTCCTCCATAAAGAGCATAAAAAGTTGCATAAACAGAGCGCTGATCCCGCCAGAAGGGGGCGCTCTGCCACAATAGGAAATAAGATATCTGGAAGACAAAAATGAAGCAGAATCCCTGTAGAAGGTGATAAGAGTTATCACTGTCTGACTGGATTAATATATATATGGAATACGATATCTGGAAGATATATTAATGTGTCAGCATTCCTAGAGAAGTTACTAATGAAGTGGATGTTATTACACTTTGCAGAGGGACACTCTCTTTAGTACAGTGTTCAAAACAAGGATCAGACATAAATGGGGCAGTCCCGTGTCTGTCTCACAAACATATGTTAAGACTTATTCAAAAAGCACACTTTCAATATTTTACAATATGATTTTTGGCAGAACTTAAAATATAGAGTCAAATAATGCTTTGTTTAGATAATTCTGTATTAGAGATGGATGGAAAATAAAGATAAGCATTTTTTATTCTTTTATCCACATTTATTGATAAAACAGTTTAATACATATATATTCATAATAATACAAGACCACAAACACAATAAATTAATTGAAGACATTTTACTAAGTGTCAGCTTTTCTCTTCAACATACATGGGAACAGACAGTTTAAAACTTCCAAAAACATAAACAAGAAAACAAGAAACGTTAATATTAATTTTTCTACAACAAAGCTTTATTCTTAATGTCTTAGTAACTCACCTACCATCTTCATATTCAACAACCTAGACAATGAATGCAAAGTCTTGGTAAATGATTAAAGAGACATTGAAATCTCTTTAGACATTGAAATCAAAATTTGTTTAATTATTTATTGAATTTATCAATAATTAATTTACATATTTTTTTTCAGCATTTTTTAGTTACTACTTCTATAGTCCATGAAGCCCTCCCTCAAGAATCTTAAGATGATAGTTTTCATGCATTGACTGTTATTCTTATTATAGTTTAAGTTTATTAATCTGTACTTTTATTAATGTGTAGATGTGTTGCAGTCTTAAGATATATTTGCCTTCTTTGTGTTTTACATTAATATCCTTAAGTTTAAGCATATATTTAAAAAAAATATTATTAAAAACTGATAGGATTTAAATAAAGTACGTTCATAGTCACTACATTAAATAATATAGAACTAATATAGGACACATAGACTTAATAATTATTTTCCAGGAATCACAACAACCATATTTGTCTTATATATTTAATTTACAGACTTTTTTTATTTTCTGTTTTAGCTTGCAAAAAAAAATAATAATGATTTAAAAAAAAACAATGGAATTCAAACATAGCTCATTTATTTTATATTTAGGTTATTTCGACAACAGACTATGTCCCCATGTGCTTTGCATTGGGGTCAAATGAAAAAAGTAACTAATCTAGAGCTAATATTAGAAATGTAACATGAATATACAAACTGTACAGACAGGTGAATCTAATTTTGTATTTTGCCAATGTTAATAGCTTAACTGATTTGGCAGCAATTTAAAAAAATGAAAATCATTTTTCAGATCTTTATCTACCCTTTATGTTATAATGCAGAGAATAATGAATTACATTGGTTCCTTTATCTCTACTGCAATGTAAAAAAACAAAACATGGGTCACCATTCCATTTGATCCTTTATTTCAGAATAGTTATTATGAAGTATTATTTGACTATTTTTCTAAAATACAAATACTTCTTATAACGTTCATTATGGCATCTAGGAATTCTTTATTTTTTAGTGTGTAGATAACAGGGTTCAGTAAAGGATTTAATACAATGTATACAAGAGCAAAATACTTGTCTCGACTTGGAGAATAACTTGATGAGGGTCTCATATACACACAGAGGAGCGTTCCATAATACATGATAACGCAGGTCAGGTGGGACGCACAGGTAGAAAACGCTTTGTGTCGGCCATTTGAGGACTGAATATTTAGAATGGCAGATATTATAAAGATGTAAGATATCACCGTAAGAAAAAAGGAATTAAGGTTCATTAATGAGCCATCAATGTAGTTCAACATTTCCACATTAAATGTATCACTGCATGAAAGCTTTAGAAGTGGAGAAACATCACAAAAGAAATGGTCAATCAAATGGGAAGCACAGAAGGATAATTTAGATATCAGCACTACATGTCCTGTAGATACCAGGAAACCAACAGACCAAACAGGAATTAAACATCGTACACAATGTCTTAGGCTCATGCGAATAACATAATGTAGAGGGTGACAGATTGCAACATATCGGTCATATGCCATAGCAGCCAGAAGAAGGATTTCAGTGCAAGCAAGAGATACATAAAAATACAACTGGGTCATACACCCTGAAAATGAAATAGTCTTATGTTGTGTCTGGAGCCTGTGTAATACAGCAGGGAGAATGGTCGATGTGAACCAGATGTCAATGAATGAAAGGTTCATCAAGAAAACATACATGGGAGTATGCAATTTAGGATTCAGTGAAATCCCAGCAAAAACAGTCAGGTTTCCGAACAATATCATGAGATAGATTATTAGGAACAGGATGAAAAGAGGAACCTGCAGCTCTATAATATCAGTAAACCCTTTCATTAGGAATTCTGTCACATTAGCTTGTTCCAGTCCCATGTTCTGGTCTTCTTGGCTAGAGGTGACAGCTGAGTGGAAAAGTAGATGGAAAATACATTATAATTTTATTTGGTTCTACCTTGTTTTCCGTTCAACATTGAGACAACATTAATCAAAACATACTGATTTGTTTCATCCGCCGGGTGTCAGAACTGGGGGGTCTGTATTAGCTTCCCCTCTATTGCTCCTTTTATCTGTTTGGTCTCATGTAATATAATCTTGTGAGATCTCGCAAGATCTTGTGAGACCCAGGTATCTGACTAGTTAAAAGAAGAGGAGGTGAGTGGGAGCTATTATGGATGTGCCAGGGAAGGAGGGAGTGGGAGAAAGAAAGACCAGTTATAGGGATCTATCTATAGAGAAATAGATAGAGCTATACATTTATTTATCTATCTATCCAGTATATATACATATATATTATATGTATTATATACAGTATATATATACAGTGTATACACACAGATTTACATATAAACATACATATATAATATATATATATATAGATGTATGTGTATATACAGTATAATAAATAAATAGTACATTTGTGTTCATATTTGAATGTCTAAAACAAGTTAAAAAACATGTTTCCTTCTCAGACCTGTGAGAAATACAGTTATTGCACTGCATTCTGGGAAGCTGAGCAGGGAAATGCAAATGTGCCCACAAATGCTTTTGTTCTTCTATCCATAACCATTTTAAATATGGCTTCCTTTAAGCTTATGCCAGCTGCATTACACCGATTTTTATGCAAAGCCAAGGTTGGATTATACAGAAGCTGGGAATCCTACCCACGGACAGAAATTTCAAGGTTACTGCATATATCCTACTGTATATTATTTGTTTGTCCAATGTCTCCCCCAGATTTCTTTTCAGTTCCTACGCCCTTGACCACACAGTTCCTGTTTCATGTGATAATGTTAGAGCAAAGGAGGAGGAAATAGTCCCTGTCTCATTTAGTATACAGTGGGGGGGGGGGAGTGTTTGATCCCCTGCTGATTTTGAAATTTGTCCACTGACAAATAAATGGTCAGTTTATAATTGTAATTGTAGGTGTATTTTAACAGTGAGAGACAGAATAACAAAATAAAAACAAGAAAAACGCATGTCAAAAAAGTTAGAAAATGATTTGCAGGTCAGTGAGGGAAATAAGTATCTAATCCTTTATCAATCAGCAAGATAACAGGCCCCCAGGTGTCTTTTATGCAGGTAAGAAGCTGAGATTAGGAGCACTCTCTTAAAGGGAGTGCTCCTAATCTCAGCTTGTTCCCTGTATAAAAGACACCTGTCCACAGAAGCAATCAATCAGATTCCAAACTTTCCACAATGGCCACGGTCAAAGAGTGGTCCAAGGATGTCAGGGACAAGATTGTAGACCTACAAAAGTTTCGGATGGGCTACAAGACCATCGCCAAGTAGCTTAGTGTGAAGGTGACAACAGTTGGTGTGATTTTTCGCAAATGGAACAAACACAAAATAACTGTCAGTCTCCCTCTGTCTGATGCCCCATGCAAGATCTCAACTTGTGGAGTTTCAGTGATCATGAGAACAGTTAGGAATCAGCCCAGAACTACAAGAGAGGAACTTGTTAATGAGCTCAAGGCAGCTGGGTTCATAGTTACCAAAAAAACAATTGGTAACACACTACGCCATGAAGGACTGAAATCCTGCAGCGCCCTCCAGGTCCCACTGTTCAAGAAAGCCCATGTACAGGCCTGTCTGAAGTTTACCAATGAACATCTGAATTATTCAAAGGAGAAGTGGGTGAAAGTGTTATGGTCAGATGATACCAAAATCAAGCTCTTTGGCATCAACTAAACTCACAATGTTTAGAGGACAAAAAATGCTGTGGCACTTTATTAGATGGGAATGAAAAACAAAGACTAAAAATTGCTTAGAGATAAATATAATAAGGCCAATAGGCTCTCAAAAGCAGCAAAATCAAAATCTAAATATAGATATGAAAAGATTAACCTCAGAAAGGCATGACTAAGTGGGAGTGTATCAGTGGTTTATAAAGACATTCAGTGAATCAAAAATTGGATGGTGGAGTATGTCCTACCCATATAATACAACTGAATAAATGTCTATTAGTTGTATAGTAAACAATTATAGAAATATACACTCAATGCCTATTTTAAAAATGGGTTTGGAAGGCTGCTTTGTAAAGCTATCCTCTTATCACAACAACATACTGCTAATCCTTAGATAGATAGAAAATGGGTGAAGCTCTAAAATACATGGAAAACAATGGAGTGCGCAAATGAACTAGTAGTCAATAAAACGTATATTTGAATAGTATAATGGGGGGCTGGATTGGGGATATAATAACCCTTGTATGTTACCTTTTTTGATTTTTTGCGCCAAAATCAATCATAAGTGCATATATATGCAATTTCCAATGGCAATCTCCAATATAAATAGGTTCCTCTTTCCCCCTCCAGGTAATTAGACTACTTGCGCATTCCAGTAGAGAAAACGGTGCAATCCCGATGGTCCGTTTCACCCCCACTCTGGCTTACTCACGGGCTAAACTCATTAGGACAAAAAATGCTGCCTATAACACCAAGAACACCATCCCCACCGATAAACATGGAGGTGGAAACATTATGCTTTGAGGGTGATCTTCTGCTAAGGGGACTGGACATCTGCACCGCATCAAAGGGATGATGGACTAAGCCATGTACCGTCAAATCTTGGGTGAGAACCTCCTTCCCTCAGACAGAGCATTGAAAATGGGTCATGGATGGGTATTCCAGCATGACAAAACACAAAGCCAAGGCACCGAAAATAGAGCTCTTGACATTTGCGCTCTCACTCTCACTGTCACTTAGCTTCGGTCAGCCCTCTACCCTACACACACGTTTTCAGCCCTCACCAACCTGCTCTCTCTTCAATACCCCTGGCCCTGTACCCCAGTCTCCTCCCCTGTACCCCATGTAAACCCTGAGCTTTAAAGTCAGTCAGACAAGAGCCACAAGATACACCATCCAGCACAACTCAAAGTCTAGAGAGGGTGTGGGGTACAGGGGAGAAGGCAGGGGTACAGGGGAGAAGGAAGGTGTACAGGGCCAAGGGTGCAGAAGAGAGAGCAGGGTGCTGAAGGCAGAGGGCTGACTGAAGCTAAGTGACAGGGAGACTGAGAGTGCAGATGTCCAGAGCACTATTTTCTGAGCGCATGTGTCGGCGCGTATTGGCGTGCCACCGAAAGATTTGAGTTGCCAAACATCAGCCTCGAAAACTTAATGACTTGGAGAAGATCTGCAAAGAGGAGTGAAACTAAATCCCTCCTGAGATGTGTGTAAACCTGGTGGCCAACTACAAGAAATGTCTGACCTCTGTGATTGCCAACAAGGGTTTTGCCACCAAGTATTTAGTTGAAGGGGTCAAATACTTACAGCACATCTAGAGTCCAACAGCATCCAGAGATGGAACTCACATCCCCACACGAGGCACCTTGAGTGATATATATCAGCACATCCACTTTGCTGATGAGAGCAAGATCGAGCAGTCCAACAGCTGACAGCCCAGCTGGCACGTCATAATGAAATTTCTACCGGGCAAGCGGAAAGCATCCGAGTAATATATAGTGAGGTGAGGAGACATAATCTTTGGATGGAGAGGCACAGGCAAATGGTTCTTGAAGACAGAAAAGCCCAGACACATCAATTTGTGGGGCTGGTGCAGTTGGCTGAAGCCCACCTGCCTACACTCCAGCCTTCAGTTCCACAAGTTCTCCTTATCCACACTCCACAATAAATATACTTTTGTATGAATGTTTACATAATAATAGCTGGCTACAGAGTTTGTACATGTACGATTTAGTTGAATATTTCTGCAATTGTTGTTCAATGTGGTTGTTGAGATGTTGAGATGAGATATTGAAGTCAATCCAAATAGTGTTCTGATTGATATCTTGTTCTTGTCTCTGTAGGTCTTAATAGCCCAATCTCACGACCATGAAGGCATGTTTCTCAGCCTCCTCTTTCTGTGTCACATATTTTGCTAATCAATTTCTAAATGTTCCTTAATATCTGACAGCATACTGTGTAGATCTATATGACATTATCCATGATTATGTTAATCTGTTTAATTGAGCAGATATAGACAAGTTGTAAGTGCTTTGAACATGACTGGTTTCTCGAATTACATGGAGTGATTTCTGATGATCCTTTTTCTCACCAGATTCCGGTCGCAGTTGTGTAGTGACCACATGTGATCCTGGTAGGTGCTATGCATCATGCCTATTCTAGAAAACACATTACCCCCTGTAGGTATCCCCTTGTTCCCACAAGCCTCTTGCTCTCCTGGGGTCCGCTCACACCACACCCATGATTTGAATGCATTTCTCATTTCTGATTGTGCCCTGTGTATGAAATAAAGCTTTGCTATACCATTCTCACTGTGTCAATGTGTTATCAATGGTTGGGGTTTTGTGACATCCACATACATCCCATTTGTGTCACATTCCTATATCTGTAAAATAATAAACCAGAGTTACTATGCAATAGATTAATACATGACATAACAATAATAATTAAAATAGTAATAATAGCATTAGATATCATATCATAATATACATCAGATATAATAATAATCAAGGGTTAATACACATGGGAAGTCTGATTAGTGATACTGTGGAGTATCAACATTTCCCTGCGGGCCTCATAACAATATGACGGGTGATGATATGAATTGATTGATAGAAAAACTTAATGGGAGGTCACCAAATGGGAATAGGTATACATCTTAGCACATGGCCACCAGCAATGGTGTGGGACTTTCCAGGATGAGCATAGAAAATATTTTCCCAGATGGAGATGAATTGGCTGTTGATCCACGTGCCTCTGCACAGCCTCCATGTGTTTTGCGGCCCTTCCTGATGGATTAGAGTAGCTGAGAGGTCAGACAAATCACAGTACACTAGAGAAGAAACTGACAACCCACTCTTGTATTTTTCGCATGTAAACCTTGTGGATACGCACAGACAGAGATATTAGTATGGGTGCTGCAGTCCATAGGGTCACAGAGAGTCGGACACAAATGAGGGACTGAACAGCCATATGTGAAATGTTCCCCTGGTATTTAATATATGTGATGTGGCGATGGCATTTGGCCGCTATTTGTTATCCCAATATAGATATGATGAGGGAAATGTATATAAGATGATCCTTGTATTTTTAGGGTCCAAATTAGAGCCTCTTTGAGTGTGATAGGGTTAATATGTCAGCCATTTGCTTGTATTTGTGTTGAAATTTAATGAGGTAGTATGTCTAGATTTGTTTTTCTAGATTTGATATTTGGGAGTTGTCGTGCAAGTAATTGTAATGCCTTCTATTGCTTTCCCCATATTTTAAAGTGCATTGGTGTCTTTATATTGTCATTTGCAGTGTTACAAAACTAGTCTGTAAACCATTTGAGGTCCTATTTGGAAACCGCAAGCTTGGGGCTGCCATTTGGCGTTTGTAATTGAATAGCTATGTGCGATTTTCGCGATTGGAAGTTTTGCAGCCTTGGAAAATCAAAGGCTTCGGGAGGCTGTAAGTTACGAGTTTAACCATCGCCATTTTTTCAAGGCCGTAACTCGTAAGCAGTTTAGAGTCTGCAAAGAAACGCCAATTGAATAGCAAAATTACTTGCAACCTCACTTACGGGCCACTGGATCGGCCGAAAGGTCAATTGAATGAGGCTCATGATTTTTAGCACAAATAGCTGCCGGAATTGCATTAAAATACTCCATAATTAATTGGCAATATATATGCTCTAAAATTGTGGATACATGCCACCAAATTAAATAATTAATATATAGTGCACATAAATGGAAAGATAAGATGCTGCTTCACTGCAGTGTGATCTACCTCACAAATAACAGGCTAGGAATATGATATGCATTTTAACCTAAATAATTTTACACAGTGATTTAGACATACACAGTTTTAGCAGCAAATACTGTGACACAGGACAATCACATATATAGTTGTGAGCGTACGAGTTGTTGCTAACGCTGCGGACTCGCGTAGCGAGCCCGCGGGCCTCGCTTCGCGAGGGCCGGGGCTCGCGCAGCGAGCCGCGGGCCTCGCTTCGCGAGGGCACTGTGCCAGGTTCTTAGTTGCTGGCATGGAGCGCCGAAGGCGCTCCTTGCCAGCAACTGAGGACCCTCGCTTCGCGAGGGCCTCAGTTGCTGGCTTGGAGCGCCGCAGGCGCTCCATGCCAGCACCTGAGGACCTCGCAAAGCGAGGTCTTCAGTTGCAGCAACTGCGACCCTTGCAAAAAAAAGTTTACGTCGCAACACATTACGACACTCGCAAACAACATACGACACACGTTCACACACATTACGACACTCGCAAACAACATACGACACACGTTCACACACATTACGGCCTCGCAACACTCGGACGCAACTTGCGAACATTACAAAATTACAAACACAATACATACACACAGCACATACATAAAAACCTTACCTACACAAACAGGAAGCACCCAGGACCTCAAAAATGCAACTTACAACTTAATTGCACTCAAAATAAAAGAGTTTAGACAATAAATAGTTTGTTAAGCGACACAAAAAATGGCCGACGAATAAAACGAAAACGAGGCTACACACGCAAACACCATACGAGACACGTTACCACACATTACGACTTCGCAAACATCGGACGCAACACGCCGACATACAAACAGTTAAAACTTAACAAAGACACACAACAAACACATAAAAAGCTTACCTACAGCAAGAGGAACCAGCCAGCACCTCAAAAAAAACAAGTTACACCTACATTTAAATCAAAATAAAACACTTTAGACACTAATACCATCGCTAAGCGAGAGAAAAAATGGCCGACGAACAAAACGAAAACGAGGCTTCAGACGTAACTACACTACACTTACTCGCAATAATGAAACACATACTATGCGGAACGTATCACAATCATATTAAACACCATTTTGAACAGTAATACGCAGAAAATGGCGGATGGAACGCAAATTGTAAGCTGGAACGCAAATAGCGCATGCGTATTGCGTTCTAACGGTCTCACTTTCCAGAACTTTCTACAAGTTTATAAATACTGCCTATTTCACACACAAAAATACATTTCTCCTCAGGTGATGAAAGGAGTGATTGAGATAACTGCTGCTTTTACTTGAGAAGACAATTCTTTCCTAATTTACTACTTTGCATTGTGCAAATTACAACTGAGAGGTAAGCTATAATATATTACATTTTATTATCAGGACAGGTCAAACAAATAAAAAAATAAACTAGGATTTATGTAGTCATCATGTATGGCACATTTATGTGTATAGGCTCCAAAAAAAATACGGTTCATTTAACAAAACAACAAAAAAACATAATTCAATATTAAACAGAGGTTTATGTATACTGACATGTGACACGCACATATATGTCTATAATGTATAGTGACATCTGACACGCACATATATGTCTATAATTTATAGTGACATCTGACACGCACATATATGTCTATAATGTATAGTGACATCTCACACGCACATTTCTGTGTATTGCCCCTTCATAGTGACATGTGACACGGACATATATGTGTATAATGTATAGTGACATGTGACACGCACATTTCTGTGTATTGCCCCTTCATAGTGACATGTGACACGGACATATATGTGTATAATGTATAGTGACATGTGACACGCACATTTATGTGTATTGCCCCTTCATAGTGACATGTGACACGCACGTATATGTGTATAATGTATAGTGACATGTGACACGCACATTTATGTGTATTGCCAATGCAACAAAATTAGCTTAAAACAAAATCAGTAAACAACTACATTTAAATGACATTATATGTCATGTATACTGATATGTCACACGCACATATATGTATATCATCTATAGTTACATCTCACACACAGACATTTATGTGTGTTGGAAAAAAAAAATATAAGGTTAATTTAACCATTTAAATATGAGTCATGTATACTGATATGTCACACGTACACAAAATAATTACATTAAACTATGGAATGTGCTTCATGTATGTGACATATGTGTGTAGCCCCCAACAAAAAATAAGGTTAATTGAAAAAAAATTACACAACTATATTTAAATGACATTCATTTACTGCAATTCAATAGATCATATAAAGCTGAATCGTTTTATTTCTTTGAATATTCAAACAGACTCTGCATCAATAGCGTCTCTCAACAATTTGCACCGTGCACTGTGAAGCACAATCCCTTTTAAAGAACACCAACAAAGAAGAAGAGGTAAGATACAACAAGACATTACATGCTCAAAAGGCCATGCTTTGCTACATGAAAAATTATAAATATACAAATAACTATTTCACTTTCTTTTTCAAACAGACACTACAAGAAGACCGGCGGATTAAGATTGGCAGGAGGGGACCGTCTGTCATTCAAAACTTCAAGCAAGGTAAAGTATTAAGTATAAACAAGAAATAACCATGAGCCTTATTCAATTGCGACTTCCTCAATTGAATAGGGCTCTATATAAGCACATAACATATTTTTTATACAGAACTTTTTAGTTACTGAATTTCTAACCACAATCAAGGTTTTCAATTACTAAAAAATTTGCTCAATAAATATGTTATGTGATTATATAGAGCCCTCTTCAATTGGCAAAATTGCAATTCAATGAGGACCTATATATCTTTAATGGCCAAGGGCCTCACTCAAATGTGATTTGCCCATTTCAATAGGGCTCTATATAAGCACAGAGCATATTTTTTAAAGGAAATTTTTCTTTTAAGAACACGTTGCTTTTGGATACAAGTTCACTAAATACAACATTCCGTTACAAAATATGCTCTGTGCTGATATTGAGCTCTATTCCATTGGCCAAAACACAATTGAATGAGGAGCTCACAATATAACAAATGCAGTAACCAAAGGCCCTCATTCAATTGCTATTTTGCACAATTAAATATGGCTATAAATAAGCACTTTTAGGCCCTTATTCTATTTTAACAAATATATGTGATGTGCTTATTTACAACCATATTCAAATTTCTACATTGTAATTCAATTACGGCCTTAGAGTACTATTACATTGTAAAAATGCAATTGAATGAGGGGCAAACTATGCAACATATGGTACACACAAAGGCCCTCATTCAATTGCAATTTGCCCAATTAAATAGGGCTCTAAATAACAACATAACAATTTCTTTCAAATAAGTTTTTAGTTACTAAAAAGATATCAAAAATAAAGTTTTTCAATGACTAAAAACTTATTTCAAAAAATATGCTATGTGCTTATTTAGGGCACGATTCAATTAGCCAAATCGCAATTTAATGAGACACAAACTGCTACACACAAAACAGAATTTCTTATTCAATGTTTAACAACCTATAAGCCTTACAAAGAAGCAAAAATAAGAATAACAAAAGTGTTGTGCACCTAATAGCATTGTACAAAAAATCACAAAAACTCATAGCAAACTATATTAACATTCTTCTTTAATGTTTAACAACCTATAACCAGTACAATCAAGAAGAAATAAGTTTTGCACAAGTGCTGCGCACCAAACAGGATTGTCAAAAACTAACACAAACACATAGCAAACTACATTAATTATATTATTTCATGTTTCACTAACTATAAGCATCCCAATAAAGGTTAAATAAGTATACCACAAGTGGTGTGCACAAAACAGGATTGTACAAAAAATAACATAAACACATCTTATTTAATATATCACAACCCACAAGCCTTACTAAGAACCTTCAATAAGAATAACAAAAGTTGTCGGATTGTACAGAAAGTTAAAAAAAACAAAGATAAAAAAAAAATAACCATAACTGATACAATACAGTCAAATTAATACATTTTTAAATTATTTAAAAGACATTTCACTCAAACAACATTTTCTATTTTATATTACAACAGATACTGCGTGAAGACAATCGGACGAGGACTTTTTCCACAGGACCGGACCATCGGACGAGGACTCGGACTAGACCAGCAGACGAGGAATTTCAACACAGGACCAGACCAGCAGACGAGGAATTTCAACACAGGACCAGACCATCGGACGAGGACTTTCACCAACGGACCACAACATCGGACGAGGGATATCGCCACAGGACCACAACATCGGACGAGGACTTCCAACAGAGGACCACACCATTGGACAACGATTTGGAACCGAGGACCAACAAACATTCGGATTTAAATCACAGTTCAACCAAGGTAAAGTATAATAAGTACTAAAGTATAAAACTAAAGAAACTGCTTTCAGTTGCATCTGTGTCAACAGAAAAATACAATAATTAATTTACTATCTCCCTTATTTTATTTAAATTGCTACTATGCAATACATAGCTCAATAACCACATCACTTTTTGTTTTAGCAAAGAAGTTTTGCAGTGGTAAATATCTATCCACAAACAACGTTTTTAATAAATAAAACCATTATTTGAAAAAAATATGTTACATGCTTATTTACAGCAGGATTCCATTGGCCAAATTCTTAGCCAGTGAGGACAGGAATTATAAATTTAACTAAATATAAATGATACATTAATGATTTGCCTTTTAATTCACCAATTGTGCACAAGAATCTTTAACAGGAATTACACATTTAAATATACACAATTACATTTATTTTTTTTACTTTACAGATTAATATGGCTGATAACGAGACCAAAGAAGAGAAGAAAAGACGTCAAACTAGAGAAAGACAAGAGAGATGGGCCGCCCAGCAGACACCGGAGGAGAAAGAAATTCGACGAGAAAAAGAACGCAAAAGACTTGCAAACAAAAGAATATCAGCTGCAAAAATGAAAGATACAACCAAAAAAAATAAAAAAATAATAAAGCATTTACAAACTGTTCCTAAAACATCAGATGACATTTTACAACATACCAGTCAAGACAGACCAAAAAAAGCAACTACAAAAACAAAGCATTTTCAAACTGTTACTAAAAACTTACAGGACATTTCAACCAAACAAGTCCAACATATACCAAGAAAATCTACGAAAAAAACTAAACATTTAGAACCTGTTGTTCAAACATTTCATGACTTTTCATCTGATGAATATGAAAGTCAACATCCAATATGCTTTGCAAATTGTCCTTTACTGAAGTCTTTAGCAGTAGAGGTTCATAGTTGTGGGGACATGACTACTCAATGTCCATTTTGTGAGGCTTATTATTTTAAACAGGAGAGACCCCGAGATGGACAATTTATTAGTTGTTGTCAAAAAGGAAAGTTCAAACTTCCAGAAAGGAAACAATTTCCAACCTATTTACAAAATATTATGACTGAACCTACTTTTCCAAATTACAAAAATTTTAAGACAAACATAAGATCCTACAATAGTGCCATATCTTTTGCATCTATGGGGGCAACATTGGCTGGTAATGTACCAGGACATGGTCCTTACTGTTTTAAAGTCCAAGGACAAATTTATCATCGGACTTCACATTTACATCCAGAGGAAGGAGAGCAAAGAAAATTCGCTCAACTATATGTCCTAGATACAATGGAAGCTGTTGACCAACGTATGCAGATGGAAGAAAATAAAAAATGCTTACCCAGTGTTTTTATAGAACTAAATAACATTATGGACAACAATCCCTACAGTAAAGCTTACAAAAAATTGGCAGAAGTAGAAAATGAACAACTACTTCATGCACAAAGACATCAATTACCCATGCCAAAGGTTAATATGGTGCTTAAAAGAGACAGACATACTGATAAACGTCGTTATAACTTGCCAACATCAAATGAGGTTGCAATGGTCTTTCAGAATGATGAAGGAGAACCACCATTTCAAAGAGACATTAGAGTATATCCCAGAAATGAGGACCAACCATTTATTAATATTAATATCTTAAGTCCAAATTTAGATCCAATGACATATCCCATCTTTTTCCCACACGGAGAAGCAGGTTGGCAACCAAAATTAACCCTTCCCAGTTACCCAAATGCTAAAGCCAGAATCCGAAATAATGTTTCTATGCTTGAATTTAAAGTTTCTCAAATTGCCATTAGAGATGAATTTAATCCAATTTTATGTGGTGGGAAACTAACACAACAATGGATTATTGATTCATATTTGCAAGTTGAGGCAAATAATTTAAACTTTATAAAATATCAACAAGATAAACTACGTGTAGAACAATATTGTGGACTCATGGACTATGTTGCTGACGTGGCTACAAGCAGAGACATGACAGCTGGCAAAGCCATCATTTTACCATCTTCCTTTCAAGGATCTCCTCGAAATATGAGAGAAAGATACAATGATGCTATGGCTATTGTGACAAAATTTGGAAAACCAGATTTATTTCTGACATTTACATGTAATCCACAATGGCCAGAAATTAATCAAAATCTACTTCTTGGACAAAGTGCTTCAGATCGACCAGATTTAGTAGCCAGAGTTTTTAAGATAAAATTAAATGAATTAATACGTGACTTCACTATAAATCAGTTATTTGGCAAATGTCTTGCTTATGTATATACCATTGAATTTCAAAAAAGAGGCCTTCCACATGCACATCTTCTCATAATACTTCAAGAGAAAGATAAATTAGATACTTCGGAAAAAGTGGATGCAGTCATAGTTGCTGAACTACCAGATCCAGAACTATATGGTAGACTATATGAGATTGTTACTCATCGCATGATTCATGGACCCTGTGGAGACCTTAATCCACAATCACCATGTATGGAAAATAATCAATGTTGAAAAGTTTTTCCAAAAGATTATAGAGACAAAACATATGCAAATTGTGATGGATATCCACTTTATAAAAGAAGAGAAGGAGATAGTGCCATTATTCGTGGAAAAAAAGTGGACAATAGATATGTAGTACCCTACAATCCACATTTACTCATGAAGTACAACGCCCACATCAACGTAGAAGCCTGCACTTCCATCAAATCCATTAAATATGTCTACAAATATATTTACAAAGGTTACGATGCAGCTACTGTAGTCGTCAAAAGTGCAGACAACCCTGAAAGTAGTGAGTTAGTACATGATGAACTTGCATCTCATGTAGATGCTCGCTATGTTAGTGCGCCAGAAGCTATGTGGCGGCTTTTAAAATTTGAAATGCATGATAGATCACATGCAGTATATAGGTTAGCAGTACATTTGCCACAACGACATTTAGTCTATTTCCATGCTGGAAATGAAATGAATGCATTGGCCCAAAGTGAAGATCGTCACACTACACTAACTGCATGGTTTGCATTAAATTCCACTGATGCTCAAGCAACACAATACTTATATATTGAAATTCCATATCACTATGTTTTTGTGAATGGATTATGGAGAGCAAGAAAAACCAGAGGCAATAAAATAATTCCACGAATTTACACAGTCAGTCCAAGAGATGTTGAACGATTTTGCTTACGGATATTACTTTTAAATGTTCCAGGAGCACAAAGTTTTGAACAATTAAGAACTGTTAATGACATTGTATATGAATCCTTCCATTTAGCTGCAAGAAATAGAAACTTACTCGCTGATGATACAGAGTGGGAAAGATGTTTAGAAGAAGCAGCACAATGTCAAATGCCACGACAGATGAGAGAACAATTTGCTTTTATTTGTATCTTCTCAAATGCTCCAAATGCATTAGCTTTGTGGGAGACTTTTAAAAGTAATATGGCTGAAGACTTTATGCGACGATACAATGAACCCATTGCACACTTAAAAGCTTTAATGCAAATTCAAGAAGTCTTTTTAACTCATGGATTAAGTTGTGCAAGTTTTAATTTGCCTGATCCAGGTCTAATAGATGACATTAACTTTGAAGACTATGACATTCAACTACAAGCAGAAAGAACAGAAGAAAGACTTGCAACTTTAAATACACTACAATTGCAAGCATTTCATGCCATTAAAAATGCTATAGATGATGACATGGTGACAGACCGTTATTTCTATCTTGATGGACCTGGCGGATCAGGGAAAACATATTTGTACAATTTATTAATGAGTTCAGTACGAGCACAAGGACAAATAGCAATGGCGTTTGCCACTACTGGAATTGCTGCACTTTTATTAGAAGGTGGAAGAACTGTTCATAGTGGATTTAAACTGCCAGTGCCTATTTTGGAAAATTCAGTGTCAGATATTCGCATGACATCCTTACAAGCAAAGAAATTGAAGAAATGTAAATTAATTATAATAGATGAGGCCACAATGATGTCATGCTATGCCCTCCAATGTATTGACCGTTTGCTTCGTGAAGTCATGGATAATATTTATCCATTTGGTGGAAAGGTAATTTTGTTGGGTGGCGATTTTAGACAAACATTACCTGTCGTTGTACATGGAAATCGAACAGACATTATTGAAACATGTATAAAGTCAAGTACAGTATGGAAACATTTTACCCATCTTCAACTGCAACAAAATATGAGATCAGAAGGCCAAACTGATTTCAATGATTGGCTTATTAAAATTGGAGAAGGCAGAACAGAAAAAATACTACATTTACCTGACGACACTGTAGAGATCCCACCTCATATGATTTGTCAACAAGATATTATATCGGCTATATTTGAAGGGAGCATAAATAACGAAGAATATTCGGAGCTTGCCAACCAAGTTATACTGACGTGTAAAAATAAAGATGCATTAATACTCAATAATGAAATCTTTAAAAAAATTAATGCACCACAAAGAAATTATCACAGTGCTGATTCTGTACTTGCTGATGACAATGAAAGTCAGGCAAACTTTTCAACTGAATTCATTAACTCTTTAACTCCTTCTGGAATGCCACCACATATTTTGCAGCTAAAGAAAGGTGCAATTATCATGTTACTGCGAAATATGAACCCCAAAAAAGGCCTATGCAATGGCACAAGATTAATTGTTCAACAATTAAAGGACCATTTTATAGATGCTGAAATTTTAACTGGGACCCATAAAGGAGAGAGAGTTTTCATACCAAGAATAGATTTAGCACCAAGTGAAAGTAGTCTACCTTTTATACTTCAAAGAAGACAATTTCCCATTATTATGGCATTTGCCATGACCATTAATAAATCACAAGGTCAAACTTTCAAATCTGTGGGTATTTACTTGGAAGAACCAGTTTTTGCACATGGTCAATTGTACGTTGCGTTGTCACGGTGCAAAAATCCACAGGCTATTAAAGTTTACATTGAAAACAATGAAAGTCAAGGTGATTTATTACAAGATGGATGTATTTTTACTAAAAACATTGTCTACTATGAAGTACTATAACTTTGCAGGATACAAATTAAAGATGCCAACATTTTTTAAAAGCATTCCAAAATACATAACAATTGGTTGTTTAATTCAGTCATAATTAATGAAAGTACTGTTTATGAATGATTCGCCTCACAAAATACTTGCCTTGCATTGTTAGTAAAAATTATGTTAAAATGTTAAGTCACTATGTTAATGTTTCTAATGTTACAAGTTTAAAAAATATATTTTCAAGTTATTTCATTCAACAGATTACAAAGTGGATGTTAAGAGGTCAAGCACATTTTAAATCACAATGTAAATATTGTCTGTTATCTTAAGATTACTAACTACATTAATGTTTATCGCCAGTTTATGTGCTCAGTAATGAATTACTTTAATTACGTACGTTTTAAGCAGAGTTTTACTGTATGCCTTCCTCTACATTCAATGTATATTCAAGTTAACAATTATTGTGATAGAAATTGCATGTTAATACTGATTAATTTAAAGGTCAATTGTTTTTACATTCAAATGTTAATACTTTTAATAAAAAATTAGGTTACAAAATGTATTCACTATGTTCCTGTTTATAATGTTCAAAATTATACAAATGTTTTGTCAACTTCTAAACTTACATAAAAAATAAAGTTAAAGTTTCTAAATATATACTTTGAAGGTTATTGCTTACATATATTTTAAACTTCATGTTAAAATTCGCAACGTTTGAAGAAGGCTTTTTACTTTTTGCTTTCCTATTCATTCAATGTATATTAAAGTTAACAATTCTTCAGATACAAATTACATTTTAAAAAACCATTACATCAACATTTTACAAAAATACACGTTCATATTAAAATACTTACAAGTGTCAAAAATCTATGTTAATAACTAAACAACTTGACAAACATATACATCACATTGCCGTCATTTTTTGACGGGCAAGTCGCTAGTACTGTATAACCATTAGACAGAAGCACAATAATAAACCTGTAGTGGACTTTATATCCCTAACACACTATATATGATAACCAACTCAGAACCCCTCCTTTGTACCTGTACCTCTTATTAGTCCATTATATGACACGCATTGCACATATTTTTTATATAAAACAGTGATACATAAAAAAAAATAAGAACAAATAAATAATATATAATAATAAATAAAAGTGCACTATTATTGCTCAATATTAAGATTATTTTGAAGACAAAATTGTGAAGTCAGTTTAATTTTTAGTATTTCTTTCATGGTTTGACATAGCCTGAGTAGCTTTTACTGGGAGAATGCTGTTAATAATGAATGTTATACAGTTGAAGAAGACTTACAAGTGTGAAATGTCCTGTTCACTCTGCCTTTCTTAATAAATTCTTTCTTGTTCTCCATTGAAGTCAGTGTGAAGATTATAAGTCAGCGCTGGCTCTGGATCTATATATATTGTGTGCACTAGATATAAATTGGCTCCCCAGAGAATTCACATATGTTTATTTACAGGTGTGTATTTTTATAGGAGATCAGCAATCAATGCCCTTTTACTAAAGACAAAATATAAAAAATAAACATTCTAGGGAATGACAGCTCTGCTTTTTTTTCAAATCTTCTTTGTGTATCAGCAATAAAGAAATATAAAAATGGTGGCCAAAGTAATGGAAAATGTAATGGAATTTTTTTTTTATTTTGATTTAGATTAATATTTTGCCATCTTTTGACCATCTTGTATTAAAATGTTTTTTTTCATGATTTACTTGTTTAAGGACTCATATTGTCAGCAATTTAGGAATATGTCCAAGGGAGCATGACATTGTTACATTGAGATTATGTGTTATTGTGTGGTTATATGTTGTCTGTACATGGTTATTATGTATCCTAGTTATAATATATTATCAGAAGGAAAATGTTATATAGAACATATGTGGAATTGGTAGAAATGCTCTGCATAGAAGTTAGCTGCAAATTATTGCACACTCACACATACAGACCTTGGGTCAAGACAATTGCATGTACTTCAAGTAGTCCTAAACAAACACTTGATTTTAACATAAAGGTTTGTTCACTAGATATCTGGTGAATTTGATCTCAAGAGCTTTAATAGCACAAGATTGCAAGCCAGATGGTCTGACATCACACATACACAAATGTACACAAGGGTGTGGTATTGGAGAATATAAATATGTTGTTTTGATCATTCAATAAAGGTTGAGAGATAGTTTTCACATAAACAAGGTGTGAGACTATTTCTGTGTGGTGTATCCTGACTTGGGGAGTGGTCTTGCCATGGGCCACTAAGTAACCTGGATCCAGTATTCTCTGCCTGTACCTTTTGGGCATTGACCTCTTCAGAAGCCATCTTTTGTGCCACAGAGAACAGGAACTACATGATTCTGCTGGGGTAGGTTTGAACTAGGTTCATATCAAGCCCCCTTGAAAAAGCAGATTGTGACATTTGGCTGGCAGTGGTGGGATCTCTGTATAAAACACAGAAGTATGGCAGCTTATGAAGAGATGTCTGCAGCAGAGGAGGAGGAAGTGTCCAGATAGTACCAAAGATGGATGGAGGTAATACCTGCAGGTTTTACCAAGGATCAGCAGAGGGAACTCCGGATACAGATCACATAGGAGGTAGTGGAGAAAGGTAAGCAATGGCCCTGTCTCAGCTCCTGTGGAGGGGAAATGCTTATCCCCAGTAGAGACAGAGAATGGTCTGGTAACTGGAAAGGACTGTAGAGGAATGAACCTTCTAAATAAATGGATGGCATTCCTAGGACTATGGCCAGGTCACGAGCTAAGGGAATGGCTGGAAGAATTAGTATGTGAGGAGGTCGCCCTGGAAGAGCAATATGCTTATTGGGTAGGACCTGTTGGGATTCCTCATCATTTTTCTTTGGGGTTGGAAAAGGTACTTTGGGACATAGTACATGGGGATCCGGACTGTGGCTTGGGTACAGAGAAAAGAAAGCTGTGTCTGTTTGCTAAGCGCTGTCACATGCTGGGACTGGAGACAGACTCTCAGACAGCTAACTTACTTTGGCCTTTGATCCAGCAGGAGCTACAGCTGGAGGTGGATTATATAGACTTACTGAATGAAGCATCCCTGGATGGTTGTTGGCCACCCAGCTGGGAGGGCTTTTGCCAGTCAGGCATGGAACAGAACCACCTAACAGGTACTACAGAGACCCAGCTAAATATTGCCAAGGCTGGGTCAGAAAATAAATGTTTGTACTGTGGGGAGAATTTTGATTTCCATGATTCTCAAAATAACAAGGATGCCTGCATCCATAGGGTTGACTGGGGAGAGGAAGAACTGGTCCTTATCTTTAGGGGCTAAGTCTCACCCAGTTAGAGGAATGGGGACAGGGCCAAACCACAGCAGTACCAGGCCCAGGGGAAGAACTGGGGAAAAGCTACTCTGCTCCTAGAGTAAGAGAAGAAACTAATGAGCACTGGGCCCTACCAATTGACTGTGGAAATAGTGGAGAGGTTCCTTGGATGACCATTGTCCAGGAGCCAGCCACAGACCGTGGAGCAGAGACAGAAAGCAGCACTGCTCTTCAGCCTGAACAAGAGGCAACAGCAGCTGCTCCTCGAGGGCTGCCTGTAACTACACACCAGGCAGTCTCAGATGGAGAGAGTCAGGAGGTTCCATCTAAGGATCCAGAGACCAAAGAGCCAAAGGCTACCCCAGATTGTGATTTGTCTCCTGGTCTCCCTACAATGACTCCCTGCAGCTGCCCAAAGACACTGGCTGTGTACCTGTAACCCTGGAAAGAAGCGGCTGTTGACCAACGTATGCAGATGGAATAAAATAAAAAATGCTTACCCAGTGTTTTTATAGAGTTAAATAACATAATGGACAATAACCCCTACAGTAAAGCTTTTAAAAAATTGGCAGAAGTAGAAAATTAACAACTACTTCATGCACAAAGACATCAATTACCAATGCCAAAGGTTAATATGGTGCTTAAAAGAGACAGACATACTGATAAACGTCGTTATAACTTGCCAACATCAAATGAGGTTGCAATTGTGTTTCAAAATGATAAAGGAGAACCACCATTTTAAAGAGACATTAGAATATATCCCAGAAATGAGGAGCAACCATTCATTAATATGAGTATCTTAAGTCCAAATTTAGATCCAATGACATATCCCATTTTTTTCCCACACGGAGAAGCAGGTTGGCAACCAAAATTAACACTTCCCAGTTACTTAAATGCTAAAGCCAGAATCCAAAATAATGTTTCTATGCTTGAATTTAAAGTAGCTCAAATTGCCATTCGAAATACATTTAATCCAATTTTATGTGGTGGAAAACTAACACAACAATGGATTATTGATTCCTATTTGCAAGGTGAGGCCAATAATTTAAACTTTATAAAATATCAACAAGATAAACTACGTGTAGAACAATATTCTGGACTAATGGACTATGTTGCTGAGGTGGCTACAAGCAGAGACATGACATCAGGCAAAGCCATAATTTTACCATCTTCCTTTCAAGAATCTCCTCGAAATATGAGAGAAAGATACAATGATGCTATGGCTATTGTCACCAAATTTGGCAAACCCGATTTATTTCTTACATTTACATGTAATCCCCAATGGCCAGAAATTACACAAAATTTACTTCTTGGCCAAAGTCCTTCCGATAGACCAGATTTAGTAGCCAGAGTTTTTAAGATTAAATTAAATGAATTAATACGTGACATCATAATAAGTCAGTTATTTGGCAAATGTCTTGCTTATGTATATACCATTGCATTTCAAAAAAGAGGCCTTCCACATGCACATCTTCTCATAATACTTCAAGAAAAAGATACATTAGATACTGCTGGCAACGTGGATGCAGTCATTGTTGCAGAACTACCAGATCCAGAACTATATGTTAGACTATATGAGATTGTTACTCATTGCATGATTCAGAGATAAAACCTATGCCAATTGTGATGGCTATCCACTTTATAAAAGAAAAAAAGGAGATAGTGGCATTATTTGTGGCAAACAAGTTGACAATAGATATGTAGTACCCTACAATCCACATTTACTGATGAAGTATAACGCACACATTAATGTAGAAGCCTGTACTTCCATCAAATCCATTAAATATGTGTACAAATATATTTACAAAGGCTATGATGCAGCTACTGTAGTCGTCAAAAGTGCAGACAACCCTGAAAGTAGTGAGTTAGTACATGATGAACTTGCATCATATGAAGATGCTCGCTATGTCAGTGCGCCAGAAGCTATGTGGCGGCTTTTAAAATTTGAAATGCATGATAGATCACATGCAGTATATAGATTAGCAGTACATTTGCAACAAAGACATTTAGTGCATTTCCATGCTGGAAATTAAAGTAATACATTGGCCCAAAGTGAACATCGTCACACTACACTAACTGCATGGTTTGAATTAAATTCCACAGATTCAGAAGCATCACAATTCTTATATATTAAAAATCCATATCACTATGTTTTTGTGAATGGATTATGGAGACCTAGAAACAGCAGAGGAAATAAAATAATATCAAGAATTTACACAGTCAGTCCAAGAGATCTTGAACGTTTTTGCTTACGAATATTACATTTAAATGTACCTGGAGCACAAACTTTTGAACACTTAAGAACTGTTAATGACATTGTATATAAATCCTTCCATTTAGCTGCAAGACATGGAAACTTACTAGTTGATGATACAGAATGGGAAAGATGTTTAGAAGAAGCAGCAGAATGTCAAATGCCAAGGCAGATGAGAGAACAATTTGCATTTATTTGTATCTTCTCAAATGCTCCAAATGTATTAGCTTTGTGGGACACATTTAAAAGTAATATGGCTGAAGACTTTATGCAATGATACATGTTATTTTTAACTCCTGGATTAAGTTGTGCAAGTTTTAATTTGCCTTATCCAGGTCTTATAGATGACATAAACTTTGAAGACTATGACATTCAACTACAAGTACAAAGAACAGAAGAAAGACTTGCAACTTTAAATACGTTACAATTGCAAGCATTTAATGCTATTAAAAATGCAAAAGATGATGACATGGTCACAGAGCGTTATTTCTATCCTGATGGACCTGGCGGATCAGGAAAAACTTACCTATATAATTTATTTATGAGTTCTGTACGAGCACAAGGTCAAATAGCACTGCAGTTTGCCACTACTGGAATTGCTGCACTTTTGTTAGAAGGTGGAAGAAGTGTACATAGTGGCTTTAAACTACCAGTGCCTATTTTAGAAACCTCTGTGTCAGATATTCGCATGACATCATTACAAGCAAAAAAATAGAAAAAAAGTACATTAATTATAATAGATGAGACCACAATGATGCCCTCCAACGTATTGATTGTTTGCTTTGTGAAGTCATGGATATTACTTTTCCATTTGGTAGAAAGGTAATGTTGTTAGGTGGCGGTTTTAGACAAACATTACCTGTCGTTGTACATGGCAATCGAACTGACATTATCGAAACCTGTATAAAGTCAAGCACACTATGGAAACATTTTACCCATCTTCAACTGCAACAAAACATGAGATCAGAAGGCCAAACTGATTTCAATGATAGGCCTATTAAATTGGAGAAGGCAGAACTGAAAAAATACCACATTTACATGACGACACTGTGCAGATCCCACCTCATATGATTTGTCACCAAGATATTATATCGGCTATATTTGAAGATAGCATAAATAACCAGGAATATTGAGAGCTTCCAAACAAGTCATACTAACGTGTAAAAATAAGGATGCATTAATCCTCAGTAATGAAATCTTTAAAAAAATTAATGCACCACAAAGAAATTATCACAGGGCTGATTCTGTACTTGCTGATGACAATGAAAGTCAGGCAAACTTTTCAACTGAATTCATTAACTCTTTAACTCCTTCTGGAATGCCACCACATATTTTGCAGCTAAAGAAAGGTGCAATTGTCATGTTACTGCGAAATATACCCCAAAAAAGGCCTATGCAATGGGACAAGATTAATTGTTCAACAATAAAGGACCATTTCATAGATTCTGAAATTTTAACTGGTACCCATTAAGGAGAGAGAGTTTTGATACCAAGAATAGATTTAGCACCAAGTTAAAGTATTCTCCCTTTTATCATTCAAAGAAGAATATTTCCAATCATTATGGCATTTGCCATGACCATTAATAAATCACAAGAACAAACATTCAAATCTGTGGATATTTTCTTACAAGAACCAGTATTTGCACATAGCCAATAGTGATGTCCCGAAGAGTTCGCCCACGGACTATTCGCGACGATTTTGGCATGTTCATGCTCGCAGCAGACGGCAAACACATGCGCTTTTCGGTCTGCCCCCTATTCTTTATCATTGAGGAAACTTTAACCCTACACCTCACAGTCAGCAGACACATTCCAGCCAATCAGCAGCATACACTCCCTTCCAGAGCCTTCCACCTGAAGGACAGCATACATTTTAGAATCATTCTAAAAGCTACATTTATTGAGAGAGGACAGATATTGTAGCTGCTGCTGATTTAATAGGGAAATAGATAGCCAGGCTAAGTATTTAGCTTCCACTACAGACCTGAAGGACTCATCTGATATCTGCTGCAAGGACAGCAACCCAAAAAGCCCTTTTTAGGGCTAAAAAAAAATTATTATTTTTTTTTTAAATTCTGTGTAATCTAATTGCATATGCCTGCCTGCCAGCGTGTGTGTGTGACAGGCTAACACCTAACCGCTTATATTGTGCTCAGTTAAATAAAACAACACTTTTTTGACTGTAATAGATTGAATAGCAATTGCCTGCCTACAGGCGTGTGTGTGAAGCCTATTGCATCTACTCTGCCAACTTTTGCCAGTGCACAGTGACACTCATATCTGGTGCAACCTAGTGTACAGTGACATAAAAGAACCCTTTTTTGACTGTAATCGATTGAATATCAGTTGCCTGCCTACAAGCGTGTGTGTGAGGCCTACAGCGCCTACTGTGCCAACTTTTGCCAGTGCACAGTGACACTCATATCTGGTGCAACCTAGTGTACAGTGACATAAAAGAACCCTTTTTTGACTGTAATCTATTGAATATCAGTTGCCTGCCTACAGGCGTGTGTGTGAGGCCTACAGCGCCTACTGTGCCAACTTTTGCCAGTGCACAGTGACACTCATATCTGGTGCAACCTAGTGTACAGTGACATAAAAGAACCCTTTTTTGACTGTAATCTATTGAATATCAGTTGCCTGCCTACAAGCGTGTGTGTGAGGCCTACAGCGCCTACTGTGCCAACTTTTGCCAGTGCACAGTGACACTCATATCTGGTGCAACCTAGTGTACAGTGACATAAAAGAACCCTTTTTTGACTGTAATCTATTGAATATCAGTTGCCTGCCTACAAGCGTGTGTGTGAGGCCTACAGCGCCTACTGTGCCAACTTTTGCCAGTGCACAGTGACACTCATATCTGGTGCAACCTAGTGTACAGTGACATAAAAGAACCCTTTTTTGACTGTAATCGATTGAATATCAGTTGCTTGCCTACAGGCGTGTGTGTGAGGCCTACAGTTCCTACTCTATCAACTTTTGCCAGTGCACAGTGACAATCATATCTGGTGCAACCGTAGTGTACAGTGACATAAAATAACAATTTTTTGACTGTAATCGATTGAATATCAGTTGCCTGCCTACAGGCGTGTGTGTGAGGCCTACAGCGCCTATTTTGCCAACTTTTGCCATTGCACAGTGACACATATATCTGTTGCAACCTAGTGTACAGTGACATAAAAGAACCCATTTTTGACTGTAATCGATTGAATATCAGTTGACTGCCTACAGGCGTGTGTGTGAGGCCTAAAGCGCCTACTCTGCCAACTTTTGCCAGTGCACAGTGACACTCATATCTGGTGCAACCTAGTGTACAGTGACATAAAAGAACCCTTTTTTGACTGTAATTGATTGAATATCAGTTGCCTTCCTACAGGCGTGTGTGTGAAGCCTATTGCATCTACTCTGCCAACTTTTGCCAGTGCACAGTGATATGTCATATCTGGTGCAACCGTAGTGTACACGGACATAAAACAACACTTTCTTGACTGTAATCAATTGAATATCAGTTGCCTGCCTACAGCCGTGTGTTTGAAGCCTATTGCATCTACTCTGCCAACTTTTGCCAGTGCACAGTGATTCGTCATATCTGGTGCAACCGTAGTGTACAGTGACATAAAAGAACCCTTTTTTGACTGTAATCGATTGAATATCAGCTGCCTGCCTACAGGCGTGTGTGTGAAGCCTATTGCATCTACTCTGCCAACTTTTGCCAGTGCACAGTGATACGTCATATCTGGTGCAGCCGTAGTGTACAGTGACATAAAAGAACCCTTTTTTGACTGTAATCGATTGAATATCAGTTGCCTGCCTACAGGCGTGTGTGTGAAGCCTATTGCATCTACTCTGCCAACTTTTGCCAGTGCACAGTGATACGTCATATCTGGTGCAACCGTAGTCTACAGTGACATAAAAGAACACCTTTTTTGACTGTAATCGATTGAATATCAGTTGCCTGCCTACAGGCGTGTGTGTGTGAAGCCTATTGCATCTACTCTGCCAACTTTTGCCAGTACAAAGTTATACGTCATATCTGGTGCAACCGTAGTGTACAGTGACATAAAACAACACTTTTTTGACTGTAATCGATTGAATATCAGTTGCCTGCCTACAAGCGTGTGTGTGAGGCCTACAGCGCCTACTGTGCTAACTTTTGCCAGTGCACAGTGACACTCATATCTTGTGTCACAGTAGCTTCCAGGCATAGTACCACTAATCTAAAAAAAAATGACAGGCAGAGGCAGGCCACCCCGCATGGGCCGTCGTGGTCGTGGTGCTATGATTTCCTTTGGCCCTAGAATAATGGCCAGTTTTCAGAGGCAACGTACCCTGAACTTTAAAAGTTCTGAGAACATGGTTGACTGGCTAACACAGGACACTCAATCTTCTACAGCTTCCACTCGGAACCTAGACGCACCATCCTCCTCCAGCTTAGCTTCGGGCACCTCTCCAATTACCACTCGCCCCCCTGCTGCCACCACCAACACTAGCACCACAGCCGCTTCACTTGATCCGTCAGCAGAGTTATTTACACATCCGTTGGAAGAAATGAGTGATGCACAAACATTAGTGCCAGAGGATGTAGATAACAGGGATATGTCCCAGTCAGGCAGCATTACACACATGGGCATACGGTCTGATGATGATGATGATGTTGTACACAGTGCCGCTTCCTTTGTTGAGTTGTCAGATACAAGTGAAGCGGTTGATGATGACGATGCGTCCGTGGATGTCACGTGGGTGCCCGCTATAAGAGAAGAAGAACAGGAGGAAAGTTCAGATGGGGAGACAGAGAGGAGGAGGAGACGAGTTGGAAGCAGTGGGAGGTCGTCGAAAGTAGCTAGTGGCACAGTCAGACAGCATGCATCGGCACCCAGGGTCAGCCAGACAGCACGCCAGTCAACAAATGCTGTTGCAACCACCAGAATGCCGTAATTGCAGAGCTCAGCAGTGTGGCAATTTTTTTGTGTGTCTGCCTGTGACAACAGCGATGCCATTTGCAACCTGTGTGAAAAGAAACTTCGTGGGAAATCCAACACCCACCTAGGTACAACTTCTTTGCGAAGGCACATGATGTCACATCACAATTGCCTATGGGATTAACACATGAGTACATACAGCACACAAAGTCAAAGCCGCCATCCTCCTCCTGGTCCAGCATCTTCAGCCATGTCAACCACTGCTGCCCTGCTTGCCACCTCTCAACCATCCGCCACTCCATGTCTCGCCCTGAGCAGTCCCTGCTCATCTGCCCACAGTCAGGTGTCTGTCAAGGACATGTTTGAGCATAAGAAGCAAATGTCACAAAGTCACCCCCTTGCCCGGCAACTGACAGCTGGCTTATCTGAACTCTTAGCCCTCCAGCTTTTACCATACAAGCTGGTGGAGTCTGAGGCGTTCCAAAAATGTGTAGCTATTGGGACACCGCAGTGGAAGGTGCACGGCTGAAATTTCTTTGCACAAAAGGCAAACCCCAACCTGTATTCGATTGTTCAAAAGGAAGTAATGGCATCTCTGGCACACAGTGTTGGGCGAAGGGTCCATCTGACCACGGATACCTGGTCTGCAAAGCATGGTCAGGGCAGGTATATCACCTACATTGCTTATTGGGTAAACCTGGTGACCGCTGCCAATCATGGAATACGTGGCTCTGCAGAGGAGTTGGTGACACCGCCACAACTTGCAGGCAGGCCTGCTGCCACCTCCTCTACTCCTGCTTCTTCATCCTCTTCCATAACCTCCTCGGCTGAGTCCTCTTCTGCTGCTGCTATGTCTTGCTCCACATCAACGGCACCCCCCCAGCTCCACAGGTACTATTCCACATCCCTGATACGGCAGTGTCACGCCGTCTTGGGGTTGACTTCCCTAAAAGCAGAGAGTCACACCGGACCAGCACTCCTGTTCACCCTTAACGCACAGGTGGATCAGTGGCTGACTGCGCACCAACTGGAGATCGGCAAAGTGGTTTGCGACAATGGAAGAAAGTTGTTGGCGGCATTGAATTTGGGCAAGTTGACATATGTGCCGTGCATGGCACATGTGTGTAATCTGATTGTACAACGCTTTGTGCATAAGCACCCAGTCTTACAGGACGTCCTGAAGCAGGCCAGTAGAGTGTGTGCCCATTTCAAGCGTTCCTACACGGCCATGGCTTACTTTACAGATATCCAGCGGCGAAACAACATGCCAGTGAAGCGCTTGATTTTAGACAGCCCGGCACGTTGGAATTCAACACTCCTAATGTTCGACCGCCTGCTCCAACAAAAAAAGGCTGTTAACGAGTATTTGTATGACCGGGGTGCTAGGAGAGCCTCTGCGGAGCTGGGGATTTTTTTTTGCCACGTTACTGGATGCTCATGCGCAATGCCTGTAGGCTTATGCGTCCTTTTGAGGAGGTGACAAACCTGGTCAGTCGCACCGAGGGCACCATCAGCGACATCATACCATTTGTTTTCTTCCTGAAGCATGCCCTGCGAAAAGTGCTGGATCAGGCTGTAGATGAGCAGGAAGAGGAAGAGTTGTGGTCACCATTACCACCAGAAACAGCTTTATCAGCATCGCTTGCTGGACCTGCGGCAACACTGAAAGAGAATTGTGAGGAAGAGGAGTCAGAGGAGGAATGTGGCTTTGAGGAGGAGGATGAAGACCAACCACAACAGACATCCCAGGGTGCTCGTTGTCACCTATCTGGTACCCATGGTGTTGGACATGGCTGGGGGGAAGAACATACCTTCAGTGAGATCACTGAGGATGAGGAACGGGACATGACAAGCTCGGCATCCAACCTTGTGCAAATGGGGTCTTTCATGCTGTCGTGCCTGTTGAGGGACCCTTGTATAAAAAGGATGAAGGAGAATGACCTGTACTGGGTGTCCACGCTACTAGACACCCGGTATAAGCAGAAAGTGCCTGAAATGTTACAGAATTACCACAAGTCGGAAAGGATGCAGCACTTCCAAAATAAATTCAAAAGTATGCTTTACACAGCGTTTAAGGGTGATGTCAAAGCACAACGGCAATCTAACAGCGGAAGAGGTGAACATAATCCTCCTCCTCCTACGACCACGCCGGCAAGGAGAGGACGCTTTACAGACGTGTTGTTAATTGAGGACATGCAGAGCTTTTTAAGTCCTGCATCGCCACAGCCCTACGGGGTCCACCCTCAGAGAATGACTCGACAGTCAGGTAACAGACTACCTCGCCAAAACTACAGATATCGACACTATGAGGAGCGATGAACCCGTTGACTACTGGGTGTGCACGCTTGCCCTGTGGCCTGCGCTATCCCAATTTTCCATAGAACTTCTGTCATGCCCCGCTTCAAGTGTCCTGTCAGAAAGGACCTTCAGTGCAGCAGGAGGTTTTGTCACTGATAAGAGAAGTCGCCTAGGTTAAAAAAGTCTAGATTACCTCACCTTTATTAAGATGAATGAGGGATGGATCCTGAAGGGACTGACAGTGGGCGATACTTTCATTTAAAAAAGGCCTGATAGTGAGCTGCCTTGAGCTAATAATGGTCCACACGCTGCGGTATTTTATCCCTGAATGCCGGATGACTTGCGTGACTTATCCGCCACCAACTAGGGTTCAAGAAGCAATGTTTAATGGCACTTTCTGCTGGCAAACTAACATCAATTTTTCTGGTCGCTGCAACAATACCTAATTTTTGCATTTAAATTATTTTCTTGTCAGAAGGCGTACAGCATGAAATGAAAAATAAAGCATTTTTGAACAGTCTTACATAACAGTTGTGCAAAAATACATATTTACAATAAAGACATTTTGTGAAAGTTAGCTGGCTATTCCTTCTTATTTTTACTTTTTAGGTTAATAATTTTTCTTATTTTTTACTGTGATTGCAATTTAAGAGATACCTAAAACATGGTAAAACAGACAATAGTAAAGAGTATATATGCAGGAAACACCAAAGTCCTATTAGCTATCATCCCTCCAGCAGTATTAGCTTATTATTTACAATATCTAACCTGGGCAATCACCCTTGGGTTACCCTAGGGCAGGCTTCAGTAAGCGACCTCTCCTTTCCTGGGATGATTTTGCCGCCGGTTGCTTCTGAAGGGTCTCTAGGGCTCCCCCACTCCGGTACTTCCCCCAGTTTCGCTTCAACCAGTAACAAATGTTTTATATTTGTAAAGCGACCCAATGATCCCCCTTGATAGAGGTTTATCTTTACAAATTTTGGAGAACCAATTTAAGACCGGTGTCCCCTGTTTCTGGGTCAGGGAGTGTGTGAAATGCCTCAGCCTACTAATTGTAATGTTCTGACAGCGGTAGCTCATGCTTGTCCCTCAGTTCTTCATAGGTGAGCATCTGGCCCTTTACTAACCAGTCTCCCAGTCTATCTAGTTTCCTTGACCTCCACCAGTGTTGTGATGTTGTGCTCATGTGTTTCGGGGTCTGAGGGTGGTCAAGAATTGGGGTCATTTGGGTGGATCCAGGGAACAAACCCGTGTGTTTCTTGGCCTATTTCTAGTATGATAGTGAGTGTCTGATTAGGGGGTTTGGCGAGTTTATAAGGCTCTGAGGCAATTCTGATAGCCAAGCCACCTTGTCCCAGGTTAGGGGCCTTAAAGTGTGGTTCTCTAAATACACCTAGGCCGGTTGATGACATATAAAATGTGCTATTGGGAGGAAAGATAACTGAGCTGCCTTGTGGTAATATTTTAAGTTTGGACACTATAGTCTCCAATCTGACTTATGAAGGCACATAATTTTCTTTGTGATGCGTGAGGGAGAGTGGTTCCAGATAAACTGAAATATTTTCCTTTGAATATTTTCTAATTCTTTTTATTTAATCAGGATCAGGAGTGTTCGAAATATGTAGAGCAAGGACATTCATTTTTATCGTATTTATTCTCCCTAGCCATGATAACCTATACTTTGTCCATTTACTCAGGCCATTAATTATTGTTTTATAAAGTTTGGAGTGGTTGGCTTTGTACGAGTCCTCTAGTTTAGGGGTTAGTCAGATTCCCAGGTAGTTTATGTGGTTCTTATCCCACTTAATATTAAACTTCTCTTGGAGACCTTGCTTCTCTACTGCTGTTAAGTCAATCGCAAGTGCTTCTGTCTTCTCTATGTTCAGTTTATGGCCAGAAAACTGACCAAACTCCTCCATAGTTTGAATCAACTCTGGGACCGATTGGGTAGGGTTTGAGAGCATACACAGCAGGTCGTCTGCAAATAGACAAGTTTTGAAATGGTGATGGCCTATTTTTATGCCTGTGATTCCAGCGTTGGCCCTAATTGTCTGAGCCATGGGTCCTATTGCTATTGCGAATAAAAGGGGAGAAAGGGGGCACCCTGTCTTGTTCCTCTTTCTATTTTAATTAAGGATCTCTCATCTCCCGGAATCTGTAACCTTGCCCTGGATGATTTGTATAATGAGTGTATGAGATATACCAAATTTTTCAAGCATGGCGTATAGGTAAGTCCACTCCAGGGAATCAAACGCCTTTTCAATGTCAAAGGCATAAGACAGGCTTGAATTGTAGGTTCATGAATTTTCTAATGTTGTCTCCAGCTTGCCTGTGGGAGACAAAGCCTACTTGGTCATTATTTATTAACTTAGGCAAGAAGGATGACATTCTATCCGCTATTATTTTTGACAGGATCTTTGTATCACAGTTTAGTAATGATATTGGCCTGTAGTTTTTTGGTTCTAGGGAATCTCGACCTTCCTTAGGGAATAGAGCGATATCTGCCCTGTTCAGCTCTGCTGGTGTTTGCTTGCCTTCTAGAACCCTGTTAGAGTGACCAAGTGCGGGCCTAATATGTCTATACATTTTTTATAATATAAATTGGTGTACCCGTCTGGGCCTGGTGACTTACCAGGTTTGAGGTTCTGGACTGCTTTTCTCACTTCCTCTAGGGTCACTTTGGCATTTAAAGTCTCTAAGTCATTTTCTTCTATTAAGGGGAGATCACAGAAATTAAGAAATCCCCTCATTTTGTGTAGATCTATGTGTTGTGTTGCCATATAAAGGTTATTGTAAAATTTTGTAAAAATCTTCTGGATCTTATTTGGGTTCGTTGTTTTTTCTCCCTTTGAGGTCTTAATTTGAAGTATCCTATTTTGCGTTGTTTTGGTTTGTAGTTTCCTGGCTAGTAACGGGCCATGTTTATTGGCTTTATTGAATCCAATAGGAATAAATAGTACTGCAGTGCCCCAAATTTGAAGTGGAAGGACCGACCAAGCATTTTTTTCCATCTCCCGCTTCCAAAAATCCATGCCATATACACGTCTCCTGATAGGTGACGTAACAGGAATTAAACTGATAGGAATAAATAGTACAACTGAACACACCACTCCTATCTGGTGGCACCTTAGATTGCACGAGCAGTGCCCCAAATTTGAAGTGGGATGACCGACCAAGCATCTTTTTCCATCTCCCGCTTCCAAAAATCCATGCCATATACACGTCTCCTGATAGGTGACGTAACAGGAATTAAACTGATAGGAATAAATAGTACAACTGAACACACCACTCCTATCTTGGGTCACCTTAGATTGCACGCGCAGTGCCCCAAATTTGACGTAAGAGGATCGACCAAGCATCTTTTTCCATCTCCCTGTTCCAAAAATCCATGCCATATACACGTCCCCTGATAGGTGACGTAACAGGTATTAAACTGATAGGAATAAATAGTACAACTGAACACACCACTCCTATCTGGTGGCAACTTAGATTGCATGCGCAGTGCCCCAAATTTGAAGTGGGAGGACCGACCAAGCATCTTTTTCCATCTCCCTGTTCCAAAAATCCATGCCATATAAACGTTCCCTAATAGTGGACGTAACAGGGATTAAACCGATAGGAATAGTACTACTTAACAGTACACACCTTATAATAACGCAGACAGAGGCAACGCAGAGAGTGGAGTCTGAAGAAGGGGGCTTGTTGTCACCTTTCGGGGACCCTTGGTGGGTGGGTGGAGGAAGAGACCTTCAATGACATCAGTGAGGACAAGGAACGGGACATGGCTAGCTTGGTATCCAACCTTGTGCAAATGGGGAGTTTACGGTTGTGCAAAGGGACTGTTTGCGGTTGTTTGCGGTGCATTAAACAGGGCGATTGGTCTGTTACTGTGAAGCGGGTGTAACCCTTACACTACCTGATCGATACAACATCATACCTGATGTTTTAAAGCATGTTATTCCAAACAATTTAGGAATGAGATTTAGGAATGTTAGGTGATTTATGCCCTTTATGGCTTAAAACCAGACTCTGTAATTTTCCATGGGAGTTTTGCCATGGATCCCCCTCCTGCATGCCACAGTCCAGGTGTTTGTCCCCTTGAAACAACTTTCCCATCACTATTGTGGCCAGAAAGAGTCCCTGTGGGTTTTGAAATTCGCCTGCCCATTGAAGTCTATGGCGGTTCGCCGGGTTCACACGTTCGCGAACATTTGATGAAATTAGAGTCCGCGGTTCGCGAACCAAAAATTTGATGTTTGCAACATCACTAATAGCCAATTGTATGTTGCGTTATCACGGTGCAAAAATAAAGAATGAAAGTCAAGGTGATTTATTAGAAGATGGACGTATTTTTACTAAAAACATTGTCTATTATGAAGTACTTTAACTTTTCATTAAATAAATAAAACCCATGCAAAACAAATTTCAAAGAAAATGCAAAAATATAAAAAAACACTATATAACCACCACATTTTTAAAACAAATACACATAAATGTCCGTTGCCATCAAAAGGTCATTATTACGCAACAGAAATTACAAAAACAATATTTTCCTGTTAAACTACATTAAATTGTCAAACACATACAGAACAGTGCTTACACAGCGTGCAACAAGTTTAAGTTCTTGCGTTCTCTTTTTAGAGAACCACTTTTCCAGAGACCAAACTATATGTGCAATTTAAAACAATTACTATAGCAACAAACAAAGGTCAAACATTTAAAAATACAAATCAAGAAACAATTCAGTCATAATGAATGGAAGTACTGTTTATATATCATTAGCCTCACAAAATACTTGCTTTGCATTATTTTCACAAATTATGTTAAAATGTTAATTAACTATGTCACTGTTTCTAATTTTTACAAGTTTGAAAAATGTTTTGTCAAGTTCCTTACTTAGAAAGATAAGAAAGCTCAAGTTTTAAAAAATATACTTTCAAGTTTCTTAATTAGACATATTACAAAGTTCATGTTAAGAAGTCAACCACGTTTTAAATCACAGCAACAAACAAAGGTCAACCATTGAAAAATACAAATCAATAAACAATTCAGTCATAATTAATGGAAGTATACTGTTTATGGATGATTAGCTTCACAAAACACTTGCCTTGCATTATTTTTACAAATTATGTTAAAATGTTAATGAACTATGTTACTGTTTCTAATGTTACAAGTTTGAAAACAATGTTTTCAAGTTCCTTATTTAAACAGATAAGAAAGTTTAAGTTTCAAAAAATATACTTTCAAGTTCCTTACTTAAACATATTACAAAGTTCATGTTAAGAGGTCAACCACGTTTTAAGTCACAATGTAAATATTGTATTTTATGTTAAACATTAATCCAGGAAATAATATGATCTCCAGTTAATGGGGTCAGGAAGGAATTATTTTTATTCCCTCTCTGATACAATTCGCTACGTTTTAAGGAGGGTTTTTACTGTTTGCCTTCCTCTGGATTCAATGTATATTTAAGTTAACAATTCTTGAGATAGAACTAGCATGTTAAAAAACCATTACCTCAAGTTTACAATACTGATTAATTTAAAGTTCAACTATTTTTACATAAAAATTTTTATACTTTTAATACAAAATTATGTTAAAATCTTAATTAATCTTAAAAACCATTATATTTAATTTTTCAAGATTCACTCAACACAGGGTCTCTACCGGATGACTGGAGAAAAGCTGATGCGATACCTATATTTAAAAAGGGAGCAAGAGCAAATCCGGGGAATTATAGACCAGTGAGCCTCACTTCTGTAGTGGGGAAGCTTTTAGAAGGGTTAATAAGGGATAATATAAAAGAATATGTCTATTTGAACAGGATTTTAAGTAGGAGTCAACATGGATTTATGAGGGATAGGTCATGTCAAACAAATCTAATTAGTTTCTATGAGGAGGTTAGTAGGAACCTGGATCAAGGCAACTCAGTGGATGTAGTCTTTTTGGATTTTGCAAAGGCTTTTGATACAGTGCCACATGGGAGACTATTGGGCAAACTAAGGCATACAGGAATTGCAGTAAATATCTGCTCATGGATTGAGAGCTGGCTAAAAGACAGGAAGCAAAGGTTGTTGTAAATGGAACATACTCTGATTGGATTAATGTGGTAAGTGGGGTTCCTGAGGGTTCAGTCCTCTCCTTTTTAACATATTTATTAATGACTTAGAGGTAGGATTGGAGTGTGGGGTCTCCATTTTCACTGAGGACACACAGTTGTGCAAGGTAATTAAATCAGATAATGATGTGCTTTCCCTCCAAGGGGATTTACATAAAATTGAGGAATGGGCATCTAAATGGCAGATGAGATTTAATACGAATAAATGTAAGGTTATGCATCTGGGAAGGAAAAATAGCCATGCAATTTATAATCTTAATGAAACAAATCTAGGTGTATTAGATATTGAAAGGGATTTGGGAGTGCTTGTGGACAACCACCTAAGTAACAGTGCTCAAAGCCAAATAAAATATTAGCATGTATTAAGAAGGGTATAGAAGCCAGGGAAGCAAATATAATTCTGCCACTATACAAATCTCTAGTACGCCCTCATTTGGAATATGGAGTACAATTTTGGGCACCACTTCATAAAAAGGACATTTTAGAGCTGGAAAAGGTACAGAGAAGGGCAACAAAACTAATAAAGGGAATGGAGGGGCTAAGTTATGAAGAAAGACTAACCAAATTAAACTTATTTTCTCTAGAAAAAAGGCGTCTAAGAGGAGATATGATTACCTTATATAAATACATCCAGGGTCAGTATAAAGATTTGTCAAAGGAGCTTTTTGTGCCAAGAGGTTTTCAACTGACAAGAGGACATCCCTTGAGGTTAGAAGTAAAAAGATTCCACCTCAAAGAAAGAAAAGGGTTCTTCACAGTAAGGGTGGTTAATCTGTGGAATTCTCTACCAGAGGAGGTGGTGACAGCGGATTCGATAGATAACTTTAATAATAAAGATAATAATAGGGGACTAGTTTTTTTTCTAATTAAAAAGGAAATTCAGGGTTATCATGGATAATTAGAGAGACAGTATTGATCCAAATTTTTTACATTTCCCTTTGAGACAATTGGCTATGTTTCACTTGTGTTTCTTTTTTTTCTATTTGCCTTCCTCTGGACTAATTAATAAAAAATAAATAAAAAAAACATTAAATAATTGCTTAATAATTAATTAACAACTAATGAGTTAATAGTTAATCCGCACATTGCAGATCAGAGGAGATCTTAAAAGGTTGAACTTTTTTCAACCTTAAATACTATGGGCCTCATTCTATTATCGGCCGTAAATCGGCCGTAAGGCTGCGATTCCTTGCGAGGGTTCAGTTAACTCGCGATTCTATTATACGGCCCCGCAAGGATCTCCTCTTACGGCCGGCCGCATATCTTGGAACCGGCCGTAAACTGTGAAATATAAAAACTCAAAAATAAATTCAAGCCTGCACTGTACAGCTCTGTAAATGCTAGGGATCATATTGGGGGACATGAGGAATAAAAGGAACCCACTCTCAAGCTTGCACATCTGCCCAAACCCGAGTTCAAATTAACTGTTTATTTGCCGGCTGCGGCGGGGGTGTGTCTGAGGTGCTCCAAGCACTCTGGACTTTTTACATGTATATTTTACGGATATTAAAAATGAAATATTTTACGGATTTGAGTACAGTATAATTATGTGCTATTTTTTCTAACACCTAAAATCCCTTTATAGTCTTCTCAAAGTGCAGGATGGCTTTATTTGAGCTATTTTATGTGCTTAATTGGTGCTAGCGAGACCTTTTTCCTGCAAGTAACTGCGGCTCGTTTTTAGCCTTGCAGAGAGGTTTCCCGGAGCAATTGAATTGCAAATCTCTTGCGGCCGTTTTAGATCAAAGGCTTTCCTCCGGCGCGATCGGCCGCAAGAGATAGCAAGGCACCGGCCGCAAGCCTGCCGGAGCCTACGGCCGTAAGGGAATAGAATAGCAGAATAGCTTGCGGCCGGTCCTTGCGGCCCCGCAGCGGCTGCGGCCGATAATAGAATGAGGCCCTATGTAACTATGTAACTATGTAACTATGTTACTGTTTATAATGTTACAAGTTTGACATTTTTTTTCACGTTCCTTACTTACACAGATAAGTTCAACTGTTCTTACATTCAAATGTTAATACTTTTAATACAAAATGCTTTAACAGTTACTGTTGACCAAAAGAACATTTTACAAAAATAAACATGTTTAATATCACAATAGTACTTATTTCATTATAACTAAAATCTTACAAGTGTCAAATGCGTACATTAATAACTAAACAACTTTCCAAACATTCACATCTCATTGCCGTCATTTTTTGACGGGCAAGTCGCTAGTATATATATATTAGTGAATTGCCTGTCAAAAAATGACGGACATAAAATTATAAGCCATGCCATGCTGTAAGGCTTTCCCTCTCTGAGCACCTTTGGCGCTCATCATGAGCCTCGTGATGAGACATGGGCCCTCATTGCAAACGTTTCCTCCCGCCTACTGTACGGGCCGCTCATTGCGGGGTTCATTAACCTGCAAGTTTTGAGCTTGGGATTTCCATGTGTCTCTTTTCAGCATGTCCCCCCTGTGCCTTCCCTGGGTGTTTCTCTTCTGTGTGTCTGCTGACTGTTTGTGTGGGTGGTGCTGACTGCCGTTTGTTTTATTGAAAAAGTCCTGAGTGCCTGACGTTGTTCGTGTAAGTGATACTGTTTTTGCCGTCATGTAATTTCTAAGTCTTGCGTGTCAGGTTTTGCTCAGCCTTGTTTTCATAGTTTTCATCCAGTTTCAGATTTTTTTTCAGTTTTTCATCCGCTTTTTTTTTTTTCTCGCTTAGCCAATTTTCGAGGAAAAGTATTCACCCCCCCTTGACTTTTTACCTATTTTGTTACATTACAGCCTTAAGTTCAATGTTTTGTTAATCTGAATTTTATGTAATGGATCAGAACACAATAGTCTAAGTTAGTGAAGTGAAATGAGAAAAAATATATACATTAAACTATTTTTTGGAAATAGAAAACTTAAAATTGGTATGTGCGTATGTATTCACCCCCTTTGTTATGAAGCCCATAAAAAGCTCTGGTGCACCAGTTACCTTCAGAAGTCACATAATTAGTAAAATGATGTCCACCTGTGTGCAATCTAAGTGTCACATGATCTGTCATTACATATACACACATTTTTTGGAAGGCCCCAGAGGCTGCAACCCTTAAGTAAGAAGCACAACTAATCAAACACTGCCTTGAAGACCAAGGAACTCTCCAAACAAGTAAGGGACACTGTTGTTGTGAAGTACAAGTCACGGTTAGGTTATAAAAAAATATCTAAATCTTTGATGATCCCCAGGAGCACCATCAAATCTATCATAACCAAATGGAAAGAACATGGCACAACAGCAAACCTGCCAAGAGACGGCCGCCCACCAAAACTCATGGTCCAAGGAAGGAGGGCATTAATCAGAGAGGCAGCACAGAGACCTAAGGTATCCCTGGAGAAGATGCAGAGTTCCACAGCAGAGTCTGGAGTATCTGTAAATAGGAAAACAAGAAGCCGTACACTCCATAGAGTTGGGCTTTATGGCAGAGTGTCCAGAAGAAAGCCATTACTTTCAGAAAAAAACAAAATGGCACATTTTGAGTTTGTGAAAAGGCACGTGGGAGACTCCCAAAATGTATGGAGGGAGGTGCTCTAGTCTGATGAGACTACAATTGAACTTTTAGGCCATCAAAGAAAACGCTATATCTGGAGCAAAACCAAGACATCACATCATCCAAAGAACACTTTCACCACAGTGAAACATGGGGTGGCAGCATCATGCTATGGGGCTGTTTTTCAGCAGCCAGGACTAAGAAACTGGTCAGTGTTGAGAAAAGATGGATGGTGCTAAATACAGAGATATTCTTGAGCAAAACCTGTACCACTCTGTGCTTGATAGGAGGCTAGGACTGAGGTTCACCTTCCAGCAGGAAAATGTCCCCAAACACACTGCTAAAGCAACACTTGAGTGGTTTAAGGGGAAACATGTAAATGTTTTGGAATGGCCTAGTCAAAGCACAGACCTTAATCCAAAATAAAATATGTGACCATATGCAAACCATCCAACTTGAAGGAGCTGGAGCAGTTTTGCAAGGAGGAATGGGCTAAATTCCCAGTGGTAAGATGTGGCAAGCTCATAGAGACTTATCCAAAGCGACTTGGAGCTGTGATTGCCGCAAAAGGTCGGTCTACAAAGTATTGACTTTATGGGGGTGAATAGTTATGCACATTGACTTTTTCTGTTATTTTGTCCTATTTGTTGTTTGCTTCACAATAAAAAAAAAAAACATCTTCAAAGTTGGAGGCATGTTCTGTAAATTAAATGATGTAAATCCTCAAACAATCCATGTTAATTGCAGGTTGTGAGACAACAAAACACGAAAGATGTCAAAGGGGTGAATACTTTTGCATGGCACTTTATACCTCACACCCAGATACAGGTGGTTAGGTAAGTTTGAGTGAACCTAGGGGATACATTTCTATATTTATACTGTCCTTCTATATAAACATTAACATTATAATTTGGTGGTATCACTAGGAAGAGGTTTTAAATATTTCTTGATAATTATCAAGGCTTTAGTTAGTTCATGGTGCTATTTTAGCCACATAGGCTATTTTAGCATTTCACTGTATGGTCTTTATAAATTTGGTATTCACACAGTAAGGATATGAAATTGTTTAACATTTGACCAATATACTAATATGATTTTTAGGTGTTATACCTGACTTGTCCACCACACCTCCGAGCAGTATATCCAGTGCCCAGCCTTATCAGACTATTGATTAACTCAACATAGTAACAAAAAAAAGAAACATATCGAATCTCGCGATAACGTAATCGAGTCATCACGCATGCCACCTTATAGGCGTGTTCATCCCTTTAAATCCCTGGTGGGAATAGATTGCCTTATTTCCGCTGAGGAAACTGCTTCTAGGCAGTGGAGAAACGTGTGTTTGGTGTCTATCGGCTGTACAGGAACTGCACCTCCATTCCATAACCTCCAGCATAAAGGTTAGTGTGATACCTGCATTGAGCCCCATCTATGAGGGCAGAAAATAAATTCAGTCACTACATTAGCTGGGTTTGTGTGGTCCTGATTGTTTTAGCAAACAGTGACTACTGCAGGACCCATCTGTATCATAGATATGCTATAGAGACAGCAAGACACTTGTAACTGCAGGTGTGCCAGGGTGATTAACCATTACCGCGCATATCTTTGGTTGAAAGGGGTATATCAAGCTAAGTAACATTGCAGTATATATTTTCAATTAGATGCATGCCAGCAACTAATATATACTTATTACTGTATTATGTATCCTATTCTTTGTATGCGGGAGCTATACAGCAGTCCCACTACACAGTCCAGCCTAAGATATAGTTTTTAGATATTGTATATTTTTTTTCATTTTATACTGATATAATAAAAATTGTTTTTTTTTTAATGTTTCAACACATTTAAAATAGATTTCTCTCCGGAATTGATTGATAGGGGGCCTTTCTCTAGGGGCCTTCATTTCAGTTCCTAACTGTTTAAAAACAGCATTGTATTCCCTGCAAGTTAAATTAATATCAACATTCACTACAAATATATACATTTTCAGCTAGGGTCCCATTCATTGATATCACTATACACAAATTTAGCCATGGTCCTGTGCAATGAAAAAAATATGTACCTATTTGCAAATGCAGGTCCCCTCTAATACTATTTATGTACACATATTCAGCCAAGGACTCCTATAATCATATTAATGTATAAATATTCAAAGAGGGTCACCTGTAATCATCATAGTGATACTGTATATACATATTTAGTTACTCTCATACAAACAAACATATTCAGCCAAGGTCTCTGATAGACATATACAGGACATAAGCCAGGGACCATTAATAGTATAAATATTCAACCTCAATTGTCAATTATTATATGAATGTATATATATGCAGACAGGTTCACCTATAATCATATGAATGTATGCAATCTACTCTCTCCCTACAGTACCACATACAAACTTCAACCTTTAGATTGTAAGTCTGTGAGTTTCAATCATGCAAGGTGCTTTAGGGAAAGCACTATGGACATCGGATTCCAAGCTCAAAGACAGGGCCCTCTATTCATTGCAATGTGTGAATCTTGAACTTGTAATTGCCTGTAACTTAATTATGTATAGCACTTCGGAATATATTGGCGCGTTACAAATAAACAATAAGAATAATAATATTAAGCCATGTTAACCCATAATTTTAAATACATACATATTTAGGGCCCTATTAAATTATCCCTCATAGTTCTCTCGGTGCTCGCAAAAGGCAGTTTTCCTGCTGTTTGCGAGTACCGAATCTCTCGCAGCCTGCTTTGCGATATGACTGCGAGAAAATGGCCGAGAATAGGCTCCGAGAGAGCTACATAGCTTAAATCTATGCATGATTCTCCCATATCGTAAGAATCCCTACGTGGACAAAAAGTGCACGCAAGGGATCCGAAAGCCTCTACGTGCTGCCTCGGAACAGCCCGAGACAGCAGTGTGAGGCTCCCCCCTGCACCCTATACACATCCCCATGCTGCAGGGGTCTCTATCAGGACCCCTGCAGCACCCCCACATTAACCCCTTGCAGCAGGGGTCAGCGATCGGCACCGATCAGGCCCCCCGCTGCATTTAAAACTTTTAAATTCCCCGCCGCAGCTCCTTAAAGGGGCCGCGGCACACTATTACCCAATCCCGGCCGCGGCACCTAAAATTAACCCCCCTCTATGCTGGGGGTCCCCATCGGGACCCCCGAAGTGTCCCCACATAAACCCATTGCAGGGGGGGTCCCCGATCTGCATAGATCAGGGACCCCGCTGCATTTAAAACTTTTAAATTCCCCGCCGCGGCTCCTTAAAGGGGCCGCGGAACACTATTACCCAATCCCGGCCGCGGCACCTAAAATTAACCCCCCTCTATGCTGGGGGTCCCCATCGGGACCCCCGAAGTGTCCCCACATAAACCCATTGCAGGGGGGGTCCCCGATCTGCATAGATCAGGGACCCCGCTGCATTTAAAACTTTTAAATTCCCCGCCGCGGCTCCTTAAAGGGGCCGCGGCACACTATTACCCAATCCCGGCAGCGGCACCTAAAATTAACCCCCCTCTATGCTGGGGTTCCCCATCGGGACCCCCGAAGTGTCCCCATATAAACCCCCTGCAGCGGGGGTCCCCGATCGGCACCGATCGTGACCCTGCTGCAATTCAATTTTAAATTTCCTGCCTCGCAGGTCCTTAAAGGACCGTAAAGGTCCTGAAAGGACTCGCACTAAAAATATTAACCCCAACTATAATTAACCCTATAACTCATGGTGGTCAATCCAGACCACCATAAGGCTCTATTTAACCCATTAACTCATGGTGGTCAATCCAGACCACCATAAGGCTCTATTTAACCCATTAACGTATGGTGGTTAATCCAGACCACCATAAGGCTCTATTTAACCCATTAACTCATGGTGGTCAATACAGACCACCATAAGGCCTTAATTAACCCATTAACTCATGGTGTCCAATCCAGACCACCATAAGGCTCTATTTAACCCCATCAGTCCCATAAGGGTATATTATTACCATTATGGGCCTTTTACAACCCAACCTCAACCACATAAGTGCCATGATGGTCCTCAAGGACCATCATGACACTAACTACAAACACTACACTATAACCCCCAATAAACCATTTAATCTAAACTAACCCCCCTCTAGACTAATCTGTTAACACTTACACTACCTACCTACACTACCTACCCCCAATAAACCTCCCCAACACTCTAATTACAGAAAACCAAAAAACCTACAGTACAGAACACAAAACAACCTACCTTACAGAAAACAAAAAAAACCACAGTACAGAACACCAAACAACCTACCTTACAGAAAACAAAAAAAACTACCTTACAGAAAACAAAAAAACCTACAGTACAGAAAAAAAAACATTACAACCCCACTCCCCACTCCAGAAAATAAAAACATTACACACCTGAAAAGGAAAGACAGATAAACACAATGCAATACATACATATAATACATATAATACATTACATACAATACATGACATTACATACATTACATATAATATATTACATATAATATATTACATATAATATATTACATACAATACATGACATTACATACATTACATATAATATATTACATATAATATATTACATATCATATATTACACATAATACATTACATACATTACATTACATTACACACATTACATATACTATATTACATATAATACAAATCAAATACCCCCTATCTATCTAACATACAATCTATTTAATTTAAAATAAATCCAATCACAAGCCGCCAATGCCAATTTCCTCCCGGAAAGGACTCCAGGTGGCACATTAGCGTCGGGGAGGTCTGCCAGTGCAGACCTCTGTTAGTTTTTTTTTTTTTTTTTTTAGAGCGCGGATGGTTCCGCGGCCCAGCCGGGGCTGAAGGAGAGAAGGCCGGGGACATCGCGGGGAGGTAAGTTAAATGTATATTTAGATGTTTATATATTTATTTTATTTATTGTTTATATATTGTATTAATGTATTCATGTATTGTGTTTTTTTTTAACAGGGCCGCGCCGGAAGAGCTAAACAGTGACGGGACATGCTGTAAAGGTGAGTTGAATATTTAGAATGTATATAATGTTTATTTATTTGATGTTAATGTTTTGTACTAATTATTTTGTTTTGTTTGACCCATAGGTTAGTGATCTGAAGCAACATCTTAAAGGTAAGTGGTCTTAATTATTTTATTTAAGCTTAGAATTAGGGTCTGTGTAGTTAGGACTGTAATTATTTTATTTTATTTTAGAATAAGGGTTTGTGTATGTAGTTAGGATTTATTGTATATTAGATAGATAGGGGGATGTATTTGATATAGTTAGGATTTATTTTAAATTAAATAGATTGTATGTTAGATAGATAGGGGGTATTTGATTTGGACTATATGTAATATATTATATTTAATATATTATATGTAATATATTATATTTAATATATTATATGTAATATATTATATGTAATATATTATATGTAATGTATGTAATGTCATGTATTGTATGTAATGTATTATATGTATTATATGTATGTATTGTATTGTGTTTATCTGTCTTTCCTTTTCAGGTGTGTAATTTTTTTATTTTCTGTAGTGGGGAGTGGGGTTGTAATGTATTTTTTTGTTTTCTGTACTGTAGGTTTTTTTGTTTTCTGTACTGTAGGTTTTTTTGTTTTCTGTAAGGTAGTTTTTTTTGTTTTCTGTAAGGTAGGTTTTTTTTTTTGTAATTAGAGTGTTAGGTAGGTTTATTAGGTGGTAGGTAGTGTAAGTGTTAATAGATTAGTGTAGAGGGGGTTAGTTTAGATTAAATGGTTTTTGGAGGTCATAGTGTAGTGTTTGTAGTTAGTGTCATGATGGTCCTTGAGGACCGTCATGGCACTTATGTGGTTAATGTTGGGTTGTAACAGGCCCAACATGGTAATAATATACCCTTATGGGACTGATGGGGTTAAATAGAGCCTTATGGTGGTCTGTATTGACCACCATGAGTTAATGGGTTAATTAAGGCCTTATGGTGGTCTGTATTGACCACCATGAGTTAATGGGTTAATTTAGGCCTTATGGTGGTCTGGATTGACCACCATGAGTTAATGGGTTAATTAACGCCTTATGGTGGTCTGTATTGACCATCATGAGTTAATGGGTTAATTTAGGCCTTATGGTGGTCTGTATTGACCACCATGAGTTAATGGGTTAATTTAGGCCTTATGGTAGTCTGTATTGACCACCATGAGTTAATGGGTTAATTAAAGCCATATGGTGGTCTGTATTGACCACCATGAGTTAATGGGGTAATTATAGTTGCCTGGGGTTAATATTTTTAGTACGAGTCCTTTCAGGACCTTTACGGTCCTTTAAGGACCCGCGAGGCGGGAAATTTAAAATTGAATTGCAGCAGGGTCACGATCGGTGCCGATCGGGGACCACCGCTGCAGGGGGTTAATGTGGGGACACTTCGGGGGTCCCGATGGGGACCCCCAGCATAGAGGAGGGTTAATTTTAGGTGCCGCGGCCGGGATTGGGTAATAGTGTGCCGCGGCCCCTTTTACGGAGCCGCGGCGGGGAATTTAAAAGTTTGAAATGCAGCGGGGGGCCTGATCTATGCAGATCGGGGGCCCCCATGCAATGTTTTAATGTGGGGACACTTCGGGGGTCCCGATGGGGACCCCCAGCATAGAGGGGGGTTCATTTTTTGGGCCGCGGCCAGGATTGGCAATTGGTTTGCCGCGGGCACTTTAAGGAGCCGCGGCGGGGAATTTAAAAGTTTTAAATGCAGCGGGGGCCTGATCGGTGCCGATCGGGGACCCCCGCTGCAAGGGGTTAAAGTGTGGGGGCTGCGGGGGTTCCTATGTACCCCTGCAGCAAGGTGTTCATGTTAGGACACTTCGGGGGTCCCGACGGGGACCACCGCATTGGGGGGGGGTTAAATTTAGGTGCCGGGTGGGGTATTTGGAGTACCCCCACGGCAGGGCTTATGTGGGGGACTGCCGTAGAGGTTCATTTTAGGACCCATCAGCAATTGATGAGGAGTGGGAGCCTGCGATATCATCTCGCAGGCTGTCACTCCTCATGTACATTTACGCAGTGTAGATACGTACGGCCCTGCTGCGTAGCTCATACTTTGCTCGCAGCAGGGCTAATTTAATAGCATTGTAAGTTGGAGAAATTGTGCAGTACGTAGGGCTTAAGTAGAAGCCTCTTATTTACGAGGCTGGAATTTAATGAGGCCCTTAATCAGGGTCATCTAAAATCATCATTTTTTAAATATATATTAATCCAGGTCTCCCTAAAATCAATTACATTTACATATATTCACCCAGAATCAACTATAATTATAATATAAACACATATATATTTAACCAGCTTTACCTATAATCATAAACATGTATACATATTAAGCTAGGGTCCCTAATAATTATAATACAAATACATAAATATTTAACCAGGTTTAACAATACTTCAACAAATGTACACATATTCTGTAAGTTACCTTTATTTAGTATAACAATACATAAATGTAAATATAAATATACATAAATACATATTAATCAAGGAATACTGCAATCCAGCGCTCTTTTTTCCATCCCTATCACTCAGCTGAAACTGCACTCACCAAGTAACATGCACACTTCCAAATTAAAGGTATAATTATCCTTACTAAAATGCCTACACCTATCTGTTGCCTTTGACAGTGTACACAGTGACTTCTCCTGGAAACTCAATTTAGTAAGCCTCTGTATCAGTGTACTCTCTTGGTTGGAATCATTTTTACCTAAACACTCGTTCAGTTTCTCCTACTGTAGCACCCCCTCACCTCCACTACAAATGTCAACTGGGCTATATACATTTTCTTAATGTATACTTTTTTCAAAGTAATCAGCGCTTTTGAGTTTCAGTGCCATCTTTATGCTGATGATATCCACATCAAACATCTCTGCCTGGATGGCCAACACCATCTAAAAATGACTTTTGTAAAACTGAGTCAATAGTTATTTCCCTATTTATGGTACACTATTTCTATGCAATCTGTGGAGCTCTAAAAAATAAAATGAGTAAGCAAAAATAACAAGTTTATCACACTAATTACAAATACTATATATCATGATACCTGGAGAATCCAACACCTTACATAAAAGCTATTCTAGGATAGATTACATGATGATTGAGCAACAATTACAACCACAAGTTTTGAATACTTACATTCATAATATAGCATGGTCAGATTATGTAGTTACCGAGACTTCATTAACTAACATTCAACCATTAAGCAACTGGCACACTAATGAAAATGTAATACAAATCCCGATGTTAGATTACATAATAATAATAATAATAATAATAATAATAATAATTAATACAATGTTTTGAAAAGAATGACACATACCGGATAAATCCAATTATAATATGGTAAACTCATAAAAATACGCAACACGCAAATAAGTTTAAATTACTTCCCGTAACAAAAATCTATACAGCAAAAAAAGAGTCCTGACAATTGATCCCAATCAATTGGCCATAAAAGTTAGTAAGATACCAAATTTGTTAACTGATGATGCAATAACATAATTAAGATGAAAAAAAACAACTTTAATATGTACAGGCTAATAAGCCTAATACTATGTTGGCCAAGTATTTAGAAAAACAGATAACAAACACATTTATTTAATGCATTAAAAATAAAAAGTAAACATGTTCCACATGACGTAACAGATCCTCACAGAATTTCAAACATTTTACCAAAATTTGTATAGAAATGCTCTCTTAACAGATAATTATCATTAAGACACACAAAACAATTTATTCTACGCCAGAAGCTTTATTTAAAAAAAGAAAAACTGTCACAATTCTAGAAATTCTTATTTACATAGTAGAATAGAAAGGTAAAGGTGCCACAGAAGAGAAGTCCCTATTTCAAAGAGCTTGCAATCTAGAAGCTTATGTTGGCGTGCAATGTGAAGGTGCCTGTGTGCTTTACATTGTGTCAGTAATTTTGTACGCGTTTGTGCATATTAAGGCTGAAGGTGATGCCCTTTTTTAAACAGATACAATTTTAGTGGGTTTTTAAAGGTTTGAGGCAGGAAGATAGTCTAATGGAGAAAGGCACTGAGTTCCACAGGGTAAGGGCAGCTGAAGAAGGGAGTGAAAGTAGGTCACAAGAGAGAAGGAAAGGAAAAGGTCATTAATAGAGCAAAAATGGTGGTTTGGGGAGTAGTTTGAGATGAGGGAAGATATATAAGTGGGCACTGTTGTTAAGAACTTTTGTACTGTATCATGATTTTTATTTTTTATGGCATTATTATTATCATTATTATTATCATTTTGTAACGCACCTACATATTCCATAGCGCCATACATGGGTTTGAATCAAGGCAAAACAATAGCAGTATTAACACGTGGCAAAGGATGGAGGGCCCTTAGCTTTTAAACAGATAGGTTTTTAGTAAGGATTTGAAGGTTTTGAGGCAGGAGGACAATATTTTGGAGTGAGGCAAGGAGTTCCAGAGAATAGGGGCAACACAATAGAAGTCCTGAAGGCGAGAATGAGAGGAGATAAGAGAAATGAAAAGAAGCAGGTCTTTAGCAGAACAAAGAGGGTGAGTGGGGGAGTATTTGTAGTTGAAAGCAGAGATATAAGAGGATGCACTGTTATTGAGGGCTTTGTGAGTTAGTGTCATGATTTTATTTTGGACGGAACAGGAAGCCAGTGGAGTGATTGACAGAGAGATGCTGCAGACACTGAACGCTGAATATGGTAGTTGAGTCTAGCGGAGGCGTTCGTTATGGATTGAAGTGGTGGCAAGCAGGTGATGGGGAAGCCAACAAGGAGGGAGTTGCAGTGGTCAAGACGAGATAAGATGAGCGAGTGTAATAGAATTTTAGTTGTGTCTTGTGTGAGGTAATGATGTATTTCAGAGATGTTTTTGAGATGAAGCAGGCAGGATTTTGTTAGTGACTTTGTGTGAGGAATGAAAGAGAGGACAGGGTCCAGTAGAACACCAAGACAACTGTGAGGTGGGAGTGCGGATTGCATTGTCAACAGTGAGGTGGTGGGTGGACATCCGGGAGGATATATTTGAGAGGCAGTTGGAGAAGTGTTAGAAGAGAGCGGGATAGATTTGGTGTTGAGAGATAGATTTGAGTGTCATCTGCATACAGATGATACTGAAGTCTGAAAGATTTTATTACGGTTCCAAGGATGTAAAGATGCAGAAGAGGTGGGGCCCTAGGACAGAACCTTTTTGTATACCAACAGTCAGAGGTGGAGGAGAAGAAAAGGTGCTAGGGAAGGAGACGCTAAATGTTCGTTCTCGGATGCCAGGGGAGTAGAGGATTTTTATTAGAAGAGGGTGGTAAACTGTCAGCAGAGAGATCTAGAAGAAGTAGAATAGAAAAGTAACCCTTTGACTTGGCATCACAGTTTCTGCAGACAGTGAACAGGCATATGTTGGATGAGTCTAATGTAGATGCTCCTTATGGATTGGAGTGGAGACAGGTGATGGGGATGCCAGCAAGTATTGAGTTGCAGTAGTTGAGGTAAAATATAATGAGAATGGATTATAATTTTAGTTGTGTCTCATGTAAAATAGTGACATATTTTGGTGTGTTTTTTTTAGAAAATATGACATGATTTGAATATTAGTGAGGATCTAAAGAGAGGGCATGGTCCAAATGAACCCGAAGACAAAGGGGCTGAAGAGTGTAAGAGATGATTGCATTGTAAAAGTGAAGGATATTTGAAGAGTGAAATCTATTTTAGAAGGTAGAAAGGTTAATAATATTAATAAAAGAAAAAAATACTTGCCTTTATGGCTCTTGTCAGAGGTGATATATCATTATGTGTTTAGTATGTTTAAATATTATATAATTCCAATTGCTAAAACCTCCAAGACAACCACTTCCTTGTCAAAGAAGCTGGAGGTAAAGGTGATGGGCTGGCTAAGCATGTCAACAGATCTAAACCCTATTGAGCATCTGTGGGGCAGCCTAAAATGGAGGGTGGGGGAGTGCAAGGTCTCTAGCATCCACCAGCTCTGTGATGTCATTATGGAAGAGTGGAACAGGGGTCCAGTGGCAACCTGTGAAGCTCTGGTGAACTCCATGCCCATGAGGATTAAAGCAGTGCTGGACAATAACAGTGGCCACACAAAATATTAACACTTTGAGCCCAATTTGGAAATTTTCAATTAGAGGTGTACTCACTTTTGTTGCCAATGGTTTAGACATTAATTGCTGTGTGTTAAGTTATTTTGGGGGAACAGCGAATTTACACTGTTATGCAGGCGCTATACTTACTACTTTACATTGTAGCAGAGGGGCATTTCTTCAGTGATGTCACATGAAAAGATATAATAAAATATTTCCAATAATGTGTTGTACTCACTTTTGTGAGATAGTGTATAGCACTTCAGGGTGTGAACATGATCAATTAAGCAAGGCTGTAACTACTCATTGAGTAATAGCCAATAGAAATAGAGACCATCATCATTATGGCAGTAGAAAATAGAGGTTACTTGTCAATCAATTAGCGTTTAGAGGTCCCATATGTGATCAAACTTGCAAAACTGCAAAATAATAAAAATGAATACCAATACTGTTCTAGTCCATATCAGTGGCATGATATGTATAAACTCATTGATTCCTGAGATCGATATAACCCCGAAATTAAACGCTTTCCCCGTCATTTACAGTGCAGTATTTTTTTATTTATTTGCATTTACAGTGCTACAGACATGTCTTTAACACCTTTGCAGGTCTCATCTGGTAACCGTAGAATATTTTTCTACATTTGCCGTTTAAGGGATGTAAAAACATTGGCGGGCTTGTGGAATTGTAGCTCTTGTGGATGGGAAATATCAAAGGCTTAGATGGGGCGTAAGTTATAATTGTAACAACTGCAGGGATCTTCTGCCCATAGATTATAGCCCATAAACCATTTGTGGCTCATAGACCATTTTTGTTTTACCCTTGGTTTGGTGATTTGAAGGGACATCTCAAAGGTAAGTGGTCTTAATTATTTTATTTTAGCTTAGAATTAGGGTTTGTGTATGTGGTTAGGATTTTAATTATTTTATTTTAGCTTAGTATTAGGGTTTCTGTATGTAGTTAGGATTTATTGTGTATTAGATAGATAGGGGGATTTATTTGATATAGTTAGGACTTATTGTATATTAAAAAGAATGTATGTTAGATAGATAGGGGGTATTTTATTTGTATTGTATGTAATGTTTTGTATGTAATGTATTGTATGTATTGTATTGTATGTACTGGATTGTATGTATTGTATGTATTGTATTGTGTATGTCTGTCTTTCCTTTTCAGGTGTGTAATTTTTTTTTTCGGTAGTGGAGGGGTTGTAATGTATTTTTTTATTTTCTGTAATGCAGGTTTTTTTTTTTTGGTGACTTAGGTTTTTTATTTTCTGTAATGTAGGTTTTTTTATTTTTGGTGACTTAGGCTTTTTTATTTTATGTAAGGTAGGTATTTATTTTTTGTAATTAGAATGGGGGGGTTATTAGGGGTAGGTAGTGTAGGTAGGTAGTGTAAGTGTTAATAGATTAGTGTAAAGGGGGGTTAGTTTAGATTTAATGTTTTATTGGGGGTTATAGTGTAGTGTTTGTAGTTAGTGTCATGATGGTCCTTGTGGACCGTCATGGCACTTATGTGGTTAATGTTAGGGTTTTAACAGCCCCATAAGGGTCATAATATACCCTTATGGGACTTATGGGGTTAACTATGGACTTATGGGGGTATGTTTTGACACCAATGAGTGACGGGGTTAATTAAGGTCTTATGGGCGTCTGTATTGACCCCGATGAGTTTTAGGGTTAATTAAGGCCCTTATGGGGGTCTGTATTGACCCCCATTAGTTATAGGGTTAATAAAGTGCTAATTAGGGTCTATATTGACCCCATGAATTATAGGGTTAATTATTGGCTTATGGGGGTCGGATTGACCCTCATGAGTGAAAGGGTAAATTAAGTGCTTATGGGGGTCTGTATTTACCCGCATGAGTGACAGGGTTAATTATAGGTTTATGGGGGTCTGTATTGACCCTCATGAGTGACGGGGTTAATTAAGTGCTTATGCAAGTCTGTATTGGCCCCAATGAGGGAAAGGGTTAATTAAGGGTTTATGGGGGTCTGTATTGATCCACATGAGTGCCAGGGTTATTTATTGGCTTATGGGCATCTGTATTAACCTACATGAGTGACCAGGTTAATTACGTGCTTATGGGGGTCTATATTGACCCCCATGAGTTATGGGGTTAATTATAGGTTTATAGGGGTCTGTATTGACCCTCATGAGTGTCAGAGTTATGTGATTTAGGATCCCTTGCAAGCACTTTTTGTGCCCGTAGTGATTCTTCCAAGATGCGAGAATCACTCATAGATTTAAGGCTACGTGTGACTCCGTAGCTCTCTCTGAGCCTATTCTCGGCCATTTTTTGGAGCCATCTCACAAAGCAGGCTGCGAGGGATTCAGTCAACAGAAACAGCAAAATGAAATTCCTTTTGCAAGGACCGAGAGAACTACGAGGGAGAATTTAATAAAGGCCGTTTTTAAACCTTTATTTTTTGTAAAAGGCAGTATTTTATATGTATAAATACACATAATTTTATCAATTTTGTAAATGGGTATTTTTCACTGGAAAAAAAGACAGTATTTTATAATCATAAAAATAACCTAATTTTATTCGTTTTTTAAATAGTATTTTTAAAACTTATTAATGAACAATGAATCCTTAGATTACAAGATTTCAGAGTTGCAACTGATACACCCACCTCCCCTACATCCGCAAAATTCCTTTTACTTACCTCTTCCCTTGGCCTCTCATGATGTACAGAATCCCCAACTCACCATGAACTCTCTTGACGTTATCTTTACCAATCACTGCACAATCTCCAACATTGTCATCTCCCCAGTCTGTCTATCTGACGTCACCTGCTAACCTGCATCCACATAATGCCTTCCACTTACTGAACATATTCAACCCCTTCCACTAGAACCAACAGGAATCTCCAATCACTTGTCCCATAAATATTGTCCAATGTGCAAACCCTAATCAGCCTAATCACCACCTTCACCTGTCCAGGTATAGCGACATCACAGTACAACATGACTCTAATTTCCACCCTTTTCCCCAAAACCACAGGCAGTCTCCCTCTCTCTCATCCACAACTATGGCTCACTACATAAAGATGCTACATCAAGATGAATTGTCCAAATGATCCTATTCCATCACAGTTAATCCACCCCATCCCTACCACACTTATCCCAGCTATCACACATATATAAATAACCTTTTCCTAAACACTGTTAATTTTTCATAATTACACTCATTCTTAAGAAATTTTCATCTGACTCTGCTTCTGAATATATCTATCTAATTCCACTGGCTTCAAAAGGGTTTGAGTGAACCTTCTACCATTGCCTTACCCAATTTATTTCCTACAAGTCCCTACCAATCTGGATTATGGCCTTCTTCTTCACCAATATTGTCTTGACTCGGTTCAGGCCTCCCCATCACCTGTCTCCACTCCAATTCATAATGAATGACTCCACTATGCTCATATACCACACTCAGTGCTCAGTGTCTGCAGCTCCTCTCTGTCAATCTTTTCAAAAGCCTCCCAAAAAAAAAAAATATCATGACTCTAACATATAAAGCCCTCAGCAACAGTGCACCATTCTATGTCTCTGCTTTAATTTCAAAGCTTCAGAACGTTTTTGTGCTTCTTGCTTCATTCCAATATGCTATATTCCTGCTTCAAAACCTTCAAAACTCACTTAAAATGTATGTTTTTAAAATAGCTTATCACCTTCAGCCTTAATATGCACAATTACTCACTCTACAGCATAATACTGTATCTAACACACATATTCTACAATGCAACACACAGCCACCTCCACTTGCTTGATCCTATTGACTTACACCTTGCCATTGTGCATCTATCACCATCCTGTACAACAACCAGACCCTTTAGAGTGTAAGTTTGTGAGTTTTCATTCTTCGAACATGCTTCAAAATCAAGCTCTAGGTACGATTGATTTTAAGTTTAAAGACAGGGCCTTCATTATTTTGTAATTTGTTAATATTGTTTTGCCTTGTACTTAACCCCTGTATAGTGCTACAGAATAAATTGATTTGTTAAGAAACAAAGGCTAATAATAATAATAATAATAATAATAATAATAATAATAATAAAAATAATCTAACACAATGAAGACCTTACTACTGTCTTATTTGAGGCACCAAGTCTTCTCTGAGGAATTTTTAGTCCTTTACCAGGAGTTGAAGATACCTTTAAGCTTTTTTTAAATATTGAACATTATTAGAATTACAGTATGGGACAAGCACCAGGGGCTTAAGATATCATGGACATTTTGAGCACTTGGATAACATTTCTTTGAGGATGGTTTTTACATGTGAGATGTAATGGCTCTGGAGTATTTTACAAGTGAACTCCACTTGGATTTTTTCTTATGAAGTAATGTAATAGAGCACTAAGCCTTTATGTCATAAGAGAGGGTAGAAAATAGAAAATGCTAATAATTATCAGCCATTCATTGGAAAGAAGACACAGGAAAAGAGAGAGAAACATTCATATATATGATGTGACTATGCTCTAACCCATAAGTACCTTCAAGCATTAATGAAACCAAATCTAAAAAAACGAAAATCACATGAAATTTTAGGAGGGTACTAGGAATCCACATTACCTCTTGTATCTTTTGTATAGGAGAATGTGATGAACTTCAACTGAAATCTCACCATCCCTGCCACTGCCACCTCACAGTACAACATTGCTCTTACTTCCACTCTTGACACTCTTACGACCATAACCACTTGCAGATGGCCTCACTCACATCCACAACCATGACACACTAAACAGACACACTATATGCAGGGGTGCTCCAGCACTTTAGAACATTTATGGAGAAAATCCTGCACTTCAGCAGACTTCATCCAGCCAGCTCTATTTCTCATCATTAATACTGAACATTCAACACTCTCCTCCACCCTCCTGTACCTCCCGCCCACTTCTGTTGCACAGCTGAGGACATTCCCAGCCACTTTAAAAATAAGATTGAAACCATTCAAAATAAATTCTCCTCTCAACTTGGCTCACACACTCCCTCCTCTCAACTAACCAAAAACACCCAACCTTCACCCTTCCCCAATCCCACATCAAATATGCTTCCTCCCTTCTCTACCGCAACCTTTCACTATACATTAAAAAGTTTCCATAATCTTTAAAACATGCTGTAATAACACCCATCCTTAAGAAACCCAGCTACTGCATTTAGTTATTGCCCTATATCACCACCTCCCCTGGGTTCATCTGCAATTGCCTCACCCAATTTATTTCCTCTAGTTCTCTTCTTGACACCTATTAATCTGGTTTTCTGGCCCCGTCACTCCATAGTGACAGCTTTCACAAGTCACTAATAACTTGCTCACCGCCAAGTCAAATGGTCATTTCTCTATTCTAATTCTCCAGGATTTATCTGCTGCCTTTGACACAGTTGACTACGCTCTTATAATCCACATGCTCTACTCTCTTGGCATCCATGACTCTGCTCTCTCATGGCTCACATCATACCTACAATTTTAAACCCTTATTGTCTCCTTTTCTGACACTACTGCTTCACCTCACTATCATGATCCCCTGACCACCAGTCCTATGTACTCATAAGATTTTGAGACTTGCCATTATATTGGTTCCATAATGACTCCTATCAGGACTGCCTCCTGGAAACATGTGGTTGTGGGACTGGGCTCAGAAGTATTAAAGTATGTTTTATAGTTATTTAAATTTGTTATGTTAAGTTGATTACTCTATGTATGTTAATCACTGTATGTTATGTTTCGCTTTTGTGTGTTTGACTTACTATGTTAGAATCTGTATGTTGCATGTTTAGCTCATGAACCGTTAACTAATTTAAAATGTAGTTATGCAATCAGTAACTGGCAGTTGATATTCAGTTAGATAATCTGTTAGTTATGTAATCCTGCTCGGTGGTAAAGCCTGCTCTGAAGGAAGTGTGTGTATGCTCCGAATAAAAGTGAGGTAACATATCTAGAAGATATATGTATATGTATTAAGATCCTTAAAGAAGATAAGAGCTAGCACTGTCTGAATGGATTTATTTTATATAGGAAATAATAGGAAATAAGATATCTGGAAGACAGAAATGTAGCAGAATCCCTATAGAAGGTTATAAGATTTATCACTGTCTGACTGGATTAATATATATATGGAATAAGATATCTGGAAGATAAATTAATGTGTCAGCATTCCTAGAGAAGTTACTACTGAAGTGGATGTTATGACACTTTGCAGAGGGACACTCTCTTTAGTACAGTTTTTAGTGTTTTCTACAGTGTTAAAAACAAGGATCAGACATAAATGGGACAGTCCCTTGTCTGTCTCACAAACATATGTTAAGACTTATTCAAAAAGCACACTTTCAATATATTACAATATGATTTTTGGCAGAACTTAAAAAATATAGTCAAATAATGCTTTGTTTAGATATGTCTGTTTTAGAGATGGATGGAAAATAAAGATAAGCATTTTTTATTCTTTTATCCACATTTATTGATAAAACAGTTTAATACATATATATTCATAATAATACAAGACCACAAACACAATAAATTAATTGAAGACATTTTACTAAGTGTCAGCTTTTCTCTTCAACATACATGGGAACAGACAGTTTAAAACTTCCAAAAATATAAACAAGAAAACAAGAAACGTTAATATTAATTCTTCTACAACAAAGATTTATTCTTAATGTCTTAGTAACCCACCTACCATCTTCATATTCAACAATCTAGACAATGAATGCAAAATCTTGGTAAATGAATAAAGAGACATTGAAATCTCTTTAGACATTGAAATCAAAATTTGTTTAATTATTTATTGAATTTATCAATATTTTAATTTACATAATTTTTTTCAGCAATTTTAGTTATTACTTCTATAGTCCATGAAGCCCTCCATCAAGAAACTTAAGATGATAGTTTTCATGCATTGACTGTTATTCTGATTATAGTTTAAGTTTATTGATTTCTGTACTGTTGTTAATGTGTAGATGTGTTGCAGTGTTAAGATATATTTGCCTTCTTTGTGTTTTACATTAATATCTTTATTAAGTTTAAGCAAATATTTAAAAAAAATTATATTTTCAAAAACTGATAGGATTCAAATAAAGCACGTTCATAGTCACTACATGATTAATATAGAACTAATATAGGACAACCATATTTATCTCATATATTAAATTTAAAGACTATTTTTATTTTATGTTTTAGCTTGCAAAAAAAATTAATAATGATTTAAAAAAAACAATGGAATTCAAATATAGCTCATTTATTTTATATTTAGGTGATTTCGACAACAGTTGTAAAGTTAGAGGGGATATAATACAAACAAAATTTTATTTTTATTTTTCAAACAGCGACGAATAAAATGGTTAAAAAGCTAGGGTATTTAAAAAAGGGCAAATGTATGGAGTACAGCAATCCAATTAGCATACAGAAATTCTGTATTATAGATATCCTCCAATTGGAGGGATGCTGATATTCCAACCTTCAGTCAAAGTTATATCATTCAAATGGTAAATCCATATGTTTTCATGTGCTGACCCATTGGGATATAAATATACCAATGAAGCTATACTATCAGTAAGTTTATGATAAATGGTATTGAGTTGACTTGCTTAATAAATAAATTGTCCCAAAAGTAAGATCTGTGGATCTAACTATGAATGCCTCATAGAATTTCAAGAGTCTTATGGAGATATGTATGGCACACATTCATACAGGCAAACACAATGAAGTCCATGTACTAGATAGCAATAAATACTTGGTGCTTAGGTCTCCCAGGAACAGACTGTCAGTTAATCAGGTCCAAAGTAAATCTAGGGCAGAATTCGTTAAATCCGGAGCCTAAACGGGGAATATGAGGGACATTAAGCTAGGCCATAAACTCTAAACGCCCGTGGGCTGCACTATCATTGACTTCCGGGTCTGTACTATGCATGCGCACGTCTGCGTGATGACGTACGCTGCGTGGTAACTACGGCCTGACGCGTTTCGACGTAACTACGTCTTTCTCAAAGTTAAAATGACACGAAGCTGTCTAGAGGGAGTTATTTATAGGTTGTGGTTGCCAGGGTAACGCAGTGAAGGCGTGCTTACTTCAATTCTGACTTATATATCGCCATCCACTGGAGGCAAATTGAAGGACCTTCCAGAAAATAGAGAAAGAGGTTTCGACAACAGATGTCCCCATGTGCTTTGCATTGGGGTCAAATGAAAAAAGTAACTAATCTAGAGCTAATATTAGAAATGTAACATAAATATACAAACTGTACAGACAGGTGAATCTAATTTTGTATTTTGCCAATGTTAATAGCTTAAATGATTTGGCAGCAAATTAAAAAAAAGGAAAATCATTTTTCAGATCTTTATCTACCCTTTATGTGATAATGCAGAGAATAATGAATTACATTGGTTCCTTTATCTCTACTGCAATTTAAAAAACAAAACATGGGTCACCATTCCATTTGATCCTCTATTTCAGAATAGTTATTATGAAGTATTATTTGACTATTTTTCTAAAATACAAATACTTCTAATAAGGTTCATTATGGCATCTAGGAATTCTTTATTTTTTAGTGTGTAGATAACAGGGTTCAGTAAAGGATTTAATACAATGTATACAAGAGCAAAATACTTGTCTCGACTTGGAGAATAGCTTGATGAGGGTCTCATATACACACAGAGGAGCGTTCCATAATACATGATAACGCAGGTCAGGTGGGACGCACAGGTAGAAAACGCTTTGTGTCGGCCATTTGAGGACTGAATATTTAGAATGGCAGATATTATAAGGATGTAAGATATCACCGTAAGAAAGAAGGAATTAAGGTTCATTAATGAGCCATCAATGTAGTTCAACATTTCCACATTAAATGTATCACTGCATGAAAGCTTTAGAAGTGGAGAAACATCACAAAAGAAATGGTCAATCAAATGGGAAGCACAGAAGGATAATTTAGATATCAGCACTACATGTCCTGTAGATACCAGGAAACCAACAGACCAAACAGGAATTAAACATCGTACACAATGTCTTAGACTCATGCGAATAACATAATGTAGAGGGTGACAGATTGCAACATATCGGTCATATGCCATAGCAGCCAGAAGAAGGATTTCAGTGCAAGCAAGAGATACATAAAAATAAAGCTGGGTCATACAGCCTAAGAATAAAATAGTCTTACGTTGTGTGAAGAGTATGTGTAATACAGCAGGGAGAATGGTCGATGTGAACCAGATGTCAATGAATGAAAGGTTCATCAAGAAAATATACATGGGAGTATGCAATTTAGGATTCAGTGAAATCCCAGCAAAAACAGTCAGGTTTCCAAACAATATCATGAGATAGATTATTAGGAACAGGATGAAAAGAGGAACCTGCAGCTCTCTAATGTCAGTAAACCCTTCCATTAGGAATTCTGTCACATTAGCTTGTTCCAGTCCCATGTTCTGGTCTTCTTGGCTAGAGGTGACAGCTGAGTGGAAAAGTAGATGGAAAATACATTATAATTTTATTTGTTTCTACCTTGTGTTCCGTTCAACATTGAGACAACTTTAACCAAAACATACTGATTTGTTCCATCCGCCGGGTGTCAGAACCGGGGGTCTGTATTAGCTTCCCATCTACTGCTCCTTTTATCTGTTTGGTCTCATGTAATATTATCTTGTGAGATCTCGCAAGATCTTGTGAGACCCAGGTATCTGACTAGTTAAAAGAAGAGGAGTTGAGTGGGAGCTATTGTGTATGTGCAAGGGAAGGAGGTAGTGGGAGAAAGAAAGACCAGTTATAGGGATCTATCTATAGAGAAACAGATAGAGCTATACATTTATTTATCTATCTATCCAGTATATATACATATATATTATATGTATTATATACAGTATATATATATATACAGTGTATACACACAGATCTACATATACACATACATTTATAATATATATATATAGATGTATGTGTATATATAATAAATAAATAGTACATTTGTGTTCATATTTGAATGCCTAAAACAAGTTAAAAAACTTGTTTCCTGCTCAGACCTGTGAGAAATACAGTTATTGCACTGCATTCTGGGAAGCTGAGCAGGGAAATGCAAATGTGCCCACAAATGCTTTGTTCTTCTATCCATAAGAATTTTAAATATGGCTTCCTTTAAGCTTATGCCAGCTGCATTACACAGATTTTATGCAAAGCCAAGGTTGGATTATACAGAAGCTGGGAATCCTACCAACGGACAGCCATTTCAAGCTTACTGCCTATATCCTACTGTATATTATTTGTTTGTCCAATGTCTCCCCCAGATTTGTTTTCAGTTCCTACGCCCTTGACCACACAGTTCCTGTTTCATGTGATAATGTTAGAGCAAAGGAGGAGGAAATAGTCTCTGTCTCATTTAATATACAGTGGGGGGGGGGGGGGAGTGTTTGATCCCCTGCTGATTTTGAACTTTGTCCACTGACAAAGAAATGGTCAGTTTATATTTGTAATTGTAGGTGTATTTTAACAGTGAGAGACAGAATACCAAAATAAAAACAAGAAAAATGCATGTCAAAAAAGTTATAAATTTGTTTGCAGGTCAGTAAGGGAAATAAGTATCTAATACTCTATCAATCAGCAAGATTAATGGCCCCCAGGTGTCTTTTATACAGGTAACAAGCTGAGATTAGGAGCACTCTCCTAATCTCAGCTTGTTCCATGTATAAAAGACACCTGTCCACAGAAGCAATCAATCAGATTCCAAACTTTCCATAATGGCCACGGTCAAAGAGTGGTCCAAGGATGTCAGGGACAAGATTGTAGACCTACAAAAGTTTGGAATGGGCTACAAGACCATCGCCAAGTAGCTTGGTGTGAAGGTGACAACAGTTGGTGTGATTTTTCGCAAATGGAACAAACACAAAATAACTGTCAGTCTCCCTCTGTCTGATGCCCCATGCAAGATCTCACCTTGTGGAGTTTCAGTGATCATGAGAACAGTGAGGAATCAGCCCAGAACAGCATGGGAGGAACTTGTTAATGAGCTCAAGGCAGCTGGGTTCATAGTTACCAAGAAAACAATTGGTAACACACTACGCCATGAAGGACTGAAATCCTGCAGCGGCCTCCAGGTCCCCCTGTTCAAGAAAGCCCATGTACAGGCCCTTCTGAAGTTTACCAATGAACATCTGAATTATTCAGAGGAGAACTGGGTGAAAGTGTTATGGTCAGATGATACCAAAATCAAGCTCTTTGGCATCAACTCAACTCGCTAAAAAATTGCTTAGAGCTAAATATAATAAGGCCAATAGGCTCTCAAAAGCAGCAAAATCAAAATCTAAATATAGATATGAAAAGATTAACCTCAGAAAGGCATGACTAAGTGGAAGTGTATCAGTGGTTTATAAAGACATTCATTTAATCAAAAATTGGATGGTGGAGTATATCCTACCCATATAATACAACTGAATAAATGTCTATTAGTTGTATAGTAAACCATTATAGAAATATACACTCAATGCCTATTTTAAAAATGGGTTTGGAAGGCTGCTTTGTAAAGCTATCCTCTTATCACAACAACATACTGCTAATCCTTAGATAGCTAGAAAATGGGTAAAGCTCTAAAATACATGGAAAACAATGGAGTGCGCAAATGAACTAGTAGTCAATAAAACATATATTAGAATAGTATAATGGGGGGGGTGGATTGGGGATATAATAACCCTTGTATGTTACCTTTTTTGATTTTTTGCGCCAAAATCAATCATAAATGGATATATATGCAATTTCCACAATGGCAATCTCCAATATAAATAGGTTCCTCTTCCCCCCTCCAGGTAATTAGACTACTTGCGCATTCCAGTAGAGAAAACGGTGCAATCCCGATGGTCCGTTTCACCCCCACTTTGGCTTACTCATGGGCTAAACTCATTAGGACAAAAAATGCTGCCTATAACCACAAGATCACCATCCCCACCGATAAACATGGAGGTGGAAACATTATGCTTTGGGGGTGATCTTCTGCTAAGGGGACTGGACATCTGCACCGCATCAAAGGGATGATGGACTAAGCCATGTACCGTCAAATCTAGGGTGAGAACCTCCTTCCCTCAGACAGAGCATTGAAAATGGGTCATGGATGGGTATTCCAGCATGACAATGACCGAAAACACAAAGCCAAGGCACCGAAAATAGAGGTCTTGACATTTGCGCTCTCACTCTCCCTGTCACTTAGCTTCGGTCAGCCCTCTACCCTACACACACGTTTTCAGCCCTCACCAACCTGCTCTCTCTTCAATACCCCTGGCCCTGTACCCTAGCCTCCTCCCCTGTACCCCATGTAAACCTTAAGCTTTACAGTCAGTCAGACAAGAGCCACAAGATACACCATCCAGCACAACTCAAGGTCTAGAGAGGGCGTGGGGTACAGGGGAGAAGTCAGGGGTACAGGGGAGAAGAAAGGTGTACAGGGCCAGGGGTGCAGAAGAGAGAGCAGGGTGCTGAAGGCAGAGGGCTGACTGAAGCTAAGTGACAGGGAGACTGAGAGTGCAGATGTCCAGAGCACTATTTTCTGAGCGCATGTGTCGGCGCGTATTGGCCGTTCGCCAGAAAGTCGTGCCACTGAAAGATTCGAGTTGCCAAACATCAGAAACGAAAACTTAATGACTTGGAGAGGATCTGCAAAGATGAGTGGGACAAAATCCCTCCTAAGATGTGTGTAAACCTGGTGGCCAACTACAAGAAATGTCTGACCTCTGTGATTGCCAACAAGGGTTTTGCCACCAAGTATTTAGTTAAAGGGGTCAAATACTTACAGCACATCCAGAGTCCAACAGCGTCCAGAGATGGAACTCACATCCCCACACCAGGCACCTTGAGTGATATATATCAGCACATCCACTTTGCTGATGAGAGCAAGATCGAGCAGTCCAACAGCTGACAGCCCAGCTGGCACGTCAGAATGAAATTTCTACCGGGCAGACGGAAAGCATCCGAGTAATATACAGTGAGGTGAGGAGACATAATCTTTGGATGGAGAGGCACAGGCAAATGGCTCATAAAGACAGAAAAGCCCAGACACATCACTTTGTGGGGCTGGTGCAGTTGGCTGAAGCCCACGTGCCTACACTCCAGCCTTCAGTTCCACAAGTTCTCCTCGCTACAGAGTTTGTACATGTATGATTATGTTGAATATTTCTGCAATTGTTGTTCAATGTGGTTGTTGAGATGTTAAGATGAGATATTGAAGTCAATCCAAATAGTGTTCTGATTGATATCATGTTCTTGTCTCTGTAGGTCTTAATAGCCCAATCTCACGACCATGAAGACATGTTTCTCAACCTCCTCTTTCTGTCACATATTTTGCTAATCAATTTCTGATTATTCCTTAATATCTGACAGCACACTGTGTAGATCTATATGACATTATCCATGATTATGTTAATCTGTTTAATTGAGCATATATAGACAAGTTGTAAGTGCTTTGAACATGACTGGTTTCTCAAATTACATGGAGTGATTTCTGATGATTCTTTTTCTCACCAGATTCCGGTCGCAGTTGTGTAGTGACCACATGTGATCCTGGTAGGTGCTATGCATCATGCCTATTCTAGAAAACACATTACCCCCTGTAGGTATCCCCTTGTTCCCACAAGCCTCTTGCTCTCCAGGGGTCCGCTCACACCACACCCATGATTTTAATGCATTTCTCATTTCTGATTGTACCCTGTGTATGAAATAAAGCTTTGCTATACCATTCTCACTGTGTCAATGTGTTATCAATGGTTGGGGTTTTGTGACATCCACATACATCCCATTTGTGTCACATTCCTATATCTGTAAAATAATAAACCAGAGTTACTATGAAATAGATTAATACATGACATAACAATAATAATTAAAATAATAATAATAGCATTAGATATCATATCATAATATACATCAGATATAATAATAATCAAGGGTTAATACACATGGGAAGTCTGATTAGTGATACTGTGGAGTTTCAACATTTCCCTGTGGGCCTCATAACAATATGACGGGTGATGATATGAATTGATTGATAGAAAAACTTAATGGGAGGTCACCAAATGGGAATAGGTATACATCTTAGCACATGGCCACCAGCAATGGTGTGGGACTTTCCAGGATGAGCATAGAAGTGATTTTCCCAGATGGAGTTGAATTGGCTGTTGATACACGTGCCTAAACAAACCCTATTTGTTTTTTGCGGCCCTTCCTGATGGGTTAGAGTAGCTGAGAGGTCAGACAAATCACAGTCCACTAGAGAAGAAACTGACAACCCACTCTAGTATTTTTGGCATGTAAACCTTGTGGATACGCACAGACAGAGATATTAGTAGGGGTGCTGCAGTCCATAGGGTCACAGAGAGTCGGACACAAATGAGCGACTGAACAACCATATGTGAAAAGTTCCCCTGGAATTTAATATATGTGATGTGGCGATGTCATTTGGCCGCTATTTGTTATCCCAATATAGATTTGATGAGTGAAATGTATATAAGATGATCCTTGTATTTTTAGGGTCCAAATTAGAGCCTCTTTGAGTGTGATAGGGTTAATATGTCAGCCATTTGCTTGTATTTGTGTTGCAATTTAATGAGGTAGTATGTCTAGATTTGTTTTTCTAGATTTGATATTTGGGAGTTGTTGTGCAAGTAATTGCTATTACTATTGCTTTCCCCATATTTTAAAGTGCATTGGTGTCTTTATATTGTCATTTGCAGTGTTACAAAACTAGTCTGTAAACCATTTGAGGTCCTATTTGGAAACCGCAAGCTTGGGGCTGCGGTTTGGCGTTTGTAATTGAATAGCTATGTGCGATTTTCGCGATTGGAAGTTTTGCAGCCTTGGAATATCAAAGGCTTCGGGAGGCTGTAAGTTACGAGTTTAACCATCGCCATTTTTTCAAGGCCGTAACTCGTAAGCAGTTTAGAGTCTGCAAAGAAACGCCAATTGAATAGCAAAATTACTTGCAACCTCACTTACGGGCCACTGGATCGGCAGAAAGGTCAACTGAATGAGGCTCATGATTTTTAGCAAGAATAGCTGCCGGAATTGCATTAAAATACTCCATAATTAACTGGCAATATATATGCTCTAAAATTGTGGATACATGCCAGCAAATTAAATCATTAATATACAGTGCACATAAATGGAAAGATAAGATGCTGCTTCACTGCAGTGTGATCTACCTCACACATAACAGGCTAGGAATATGATATGCATTTTAACCTTAATAATTTTACACAGTGATTTAGACACAGTTTTAACAGCAAATACTGTGACACAGGACAATACTGTATAACCATTAGACAGAAGCACAATAATAAACCTGTAGTGGACTTTATATCCCTAACACACTATAATACTGTATATATGATAACCAACTCAGAACCCCTCCTTTGTACCTGTACCTCTTATTAGTCCATTATATGACACGCATTGCACATATTTTTTATATAAAAGAGTGATACATAAAAAAAAATAAGAACAAATAAATAATATATAATAATAAATAAAAGTGCACTATTATTGCTCAATATTAAGATTATTTTGAAGACAAAATTGTGAAGTCAGTTTAATTTTTAGTATTTATTTCATGGTTTGACATAGCCTGAGTAGCTTTTACTGGGAGAATGCTGTTAATAATGAATGTTATACAGTTGAAGAAGACTTACAAGTGTGAAATGTCCTGTTCACTCTGCCTTTCTTAATAAATGCTTTCTTGTTCTCCATTGAAGTCAGTGTGAAGATTATAAGTCAGCGCTGGCTCTGGATCTATATATATTGTGTGCACTAGATATAAATTGGCTCCCCAGAGAATTCACATCTGTTTATTTACAGGTGTGTATTTTTATAGGAGATCAGCAATCAATGCCCTTTTACTAAAGACAAAATATAAAAAATAAACATTCTAGGGAATGACAGCTCTGCTTTTTTTTCAAATCTTCTTTGTGTATCAGCAATAAAGAAATATATAAATGGTAGCCAAAGTAATGGAAAATGTAATGGAAAATTATTTTTATTTTGATTTAGATTATTATTTTGCCATCTTTTGACCATCTTGTATTAAAATGTTTTTTTTCATGATTTACTTGTTTAAGGACTCATATTGTCAGCAATTTAGGAATATGTCCAAGGGAGCATGACATTGTTACATTGAGATTATGTGTTATTCTGTGGTTATATGTTGTCTGTACATGGTTATTATGTATCCTAGTTATAATATATTATCAGAGGGAAAATGTTATATAGAACATATGTGGAATTGGTAGAAATGCTCTGCATAGAAGTTAGCTGCAAATTATTGCACACTCACACATACAGACCTTGGGTCAAGACAATTGCATGTACTTCAAGTAGTCCTAAACAAACACTTGATTTTAACATAAAGGTTTGTTCACTAGATATCTGGGGAATTTGAACTCAAGAGCTTTGATAGCACAAGATTGCAAGCCAGATGGTCTGACATCACACATACACAAATGTACACTAGGGTGTGGTATTGGAGAATATAAATATGTTGTTTTGATCATTCAATAAATGTTGAGAGATAGTTTTCACATAAACAAGGTGTGAGACTATTTCTCTGTGGTGTATCCTGACTTGGGGAGTGGTCTTGCCATGGGCCACTAAGTAACCTGGATCCAGTATTCTCTGCCTGTACCTTTTGGGCCCTGACCTCTTCAGAAGCCATCTTTTGTGCCACAGAGAACAGGAACTACATGATTCTGCTGGGGTAGGTTTGAACTAGGTTCATATCAAGCCCCCATGAAGAAGCAGATTGTGACATTTGGCTGGCAGTGGTGGGATCTCTGTATAAAACACAGAAGTATGGCAGCTTATGAAGAGATGTCTGCAGCAGAGGAGGAGGAAGTGTCCAGATGGTACCAAAGATGGATGGAGGTAATGCCTGCAGGTTTTACCAAGGATCAGCAGAGGGAACTCTGGATACAGATCACATAGGAGGTAGTGGAGAAGGGTAAGCAATGGCCCTGTCTCAGCTCCTGTGGAGGGGAAATGCTTATACCCAGTAGAGACATAGAATGTTCTGGTGACTGGAAAGGACTGTAGAGGAATGGACCTTCTAAATAAATGGATGGCATTCCTAGGACTATGGCCAGGTCACGAGCTAAGGGAATGGCTGGAAGAATTAGTATGTGAGGAGGTCGCCCTGGAAGAGCAATATGCTTATTGGGTAGGACCTGTTGGGATTCCTCATCATTTTTCTTTGGGGTTGGAAAAGGCACTTTGGGACATAGTACATGGGGATCCAGACTGTGGCTTGGGAAAGAGAAAAGAAAGCTGTGTCTGTTTGCTAAGCGCTGACACATTCTGGGACTGTAGACAGACTCTCAGACAGCTAACCTACTTTGGCCTTTGATCCATCAGGAGCTACAGCTGGAGGTGGATTATATAGACTTACTGAATGAAGCATCCCTGGATGGTTGTTGGCCACGCAGCTGGGAGGGCTCTTGCCAGTCAGGCATGAAACAGAACCACCTAACAGGTACTACAGAGACCCAGCTAAATATTGCCAAGGCTGGGTCAGAAAATAAATGTATGGACTGTGGGGAGAATTTTGATTTCTATGATTCTCAAAATAACAAGGATGCCTGCATCCATAGGGTTGACTGGGGAGAGGAAGAACTGTTCCTTATCTTTAGGGGCTAAGTCTCACCCAGTTAGAGGAATGGGGACAGGGTCAAACCACAGCAGTACCAGGCCCAGGGGAAGAACTGGGGAAAAGCTAACCTGCTCCTAGAGTAAGAGAAGAAACTAATGAGCACTGGGCCCTACCAATTGACTGTGGAAATAGTGGAGAGGTTCCTTGGATGACCATTGTCCAGGAGCCAGCCACATGAACAAGAGGCAATAGCAGCTGCTTCTCAAGGGCTGCCTGTAACTACACACCAGGCAGTCTCAGATGGAGAGAGTCAGGAGGTTCCATCTAAGGATCCAGAGACCAAAGAGCCAAAGGGTACCCCAGATTGTGATTTGTCTCCTTGTCTCCCTACAATGACTCCCCTGCAGCTGCCCAAAGATACTGGCTGTGTAACTGTAACCCTGGAAAGAAGGGGCTGTTGACCAACGTATGCATATGGAATAAAATAAAAAATGCTTACCCAGTGTTTTTATAGAGCTAAATAACATAATGGACAATAACCCCTACAGTAAAGCTTATAAAAAATTGGCAGAAGTAGAAAAATAAAAACTACTTCATGCACAAAGACATCAATTACCAACGCCAAAGGTTAATATGGTGCTTAAAAGAGACAGACATACTGATAAACGTCATTATAACTTGCCAACATCAAATGAGTTTGCAATTGTGTTTCAAAATGATAAAGGAGAACCACCATTTCAAAGAGACATTAGAATATATCCCAGAAATGAGGAGCAACCATTCATTAATATAAGTATCTTAAGTCCAAATTTAGATCCAATGACATATCCCATTTTTTTCCCACACGGAGAAGCAGGTTGGCAACCAAAATTAACACTTCCCAGTTACTTAAATGCTAAAGCCAGAATCCGAAATAATGTTTCTATGCTTGAATTTAAAGTAGCTCAAATTGCCATTCGAAATACATTTAATCCAATTTTATGTGGTGGAAAACTAACACAACAATGGATTATTGATTCCTATTTGCAAGGTGAGGCCAATAATTTAAACTTTATAAAATATCAACAAGATAAACTACGTGTAGAACAATATTCTGGACTAATGGACTATGTTGCTGAGGTGGCTACAAGCAGAGACATGACATCTGGCAAAGCCATAATTTTACCATCTTCCTTTCAAGAATCTCCTCGAAATATGAGAGAAAGATACAATGATGCTATGGCTATTGTCACCAAATTTGGCAAACCCGATTTATTTCTTAAATGTACATGTAATCCCCAATTGCCAGAAATTACACAAAATTTACTTCTTGGCCAAAGTCCTTCCGATAGACCAGATTTAGTAGCCAGAGTTTTTAAGATTAAATTAAATGAATTAATACGTGACATCACAATAAGTCAGTTATTTGGCAAATGTCTTGCTTATGTATATACCATTGAATTTCAAAAAAGAGGCCTTCCACATGCACATCTTCTCATATTCCTTCAAGAAAAAGATAAATTAGATACTGCTGACAACATGGATACAGTCATTGTTTCAGAACTACCAGATCCAGAACTATATGGTAGACTATATGAGATTGTTACTCATTGCATGATTCATGGACCCTGTGGTGAGCTTAATCCACAATCACCATGTATGGAAAATAATAAATGTTCCAAAGATTTTCCAAAAGATTATAGAGACAAAACCTATGCCAATTGTGATGGCTATCCACTTTATAAAAGAAAAAAGGAGATAGTGCCATTATTTGTGGCAAACAAGTTGACAATAGATATGTAGTACCCTACATTCCACATTTACTGATGAAGTATAACGCACACATTAATGTAGAAGCCTGCACTTCCATCAAATCCATTAAATATGTGTACAAATATATTTACAAAGGCTATGATGCAGCTACTGTAGTCGTCAAAAGTGCAGACAATCCTGAAAGTAGTGAGTTAGTACATGATGAACTTGCATCTCATGTAGATGCTCGCTATGTCAGTGCACCAGAAGCTATGTGGCGGCTTTTAAAATTTGAAATGCATGACAGATCACATGCAGTATATAGATTAGCAGTACATTTGCAACAAAGACATTTAGTGCATTTCCATGCTGGAAATTAAAGTAATACATTGGCCCAAAGTGAACATCGTCACACTTCACTAACTGCATGGTTTGAATTAAATTCCACAGATTCAGAAGCATCACAATTCTTATATATTGAAAATCCATATCACTATGTTTTTGTGAATGGATTATGGAGACCTAGAAAAAGCAGAGGAAATAAAATAATACCAAGAATTTACACAGTCAGTCCAAGAGATCTTGAACGTTTTTGCTTACGAATATTACATTTAAATGTTCCTGGAGCACAAAGTTTAACACTTAAGAACTGTTAATGACATAGTATATAAATCCTTCCAAGACATAGAAACTTACTAGTTGATGATACAGAATGGGAAAGATGTTTAGAAGAAGCAGCACAATGTCAAATGCTACGGCAGATGAGAGAACAATTTGCATTTATTTGTATCTTCTCAAATGCTCCAAATGCATTAGCTTTGTGGGACACTTTTAAAAGAAATATGGCTGAAGACTTTATGCAATGATACATGTTATTTTTAACTCATGGATTAAGTTGTGCAAGTTTTAATTTGCCTTATCCAGGTCTTATAGATGACATAAACTTTGAAGACTATGACATTCAACTACAAGTACAAAGAACAGAAGAAAGACTTGCAACTTTAAATACGTTACAATTGCAAGCATTTAATGCCATTAAAAATGCAAAAGATGATGACATGGTCACAGAGCGTTATTTCTATCCTGATGGACCTGGCGGATCAGGAAAAACTTACCTATATAATTTATTTATGAGTTCTGTACGAGCACAAGGTCAAATAGCACTGCCGTTTGCCACTACTGGAATTGCTGCACTTTTGTTAGAAGGTGGAAGAAGTGTACTTAGTGGCTTTAAACTAGCAGTGCCTATTTTAGAAACCTCTGTGTCAGATATTCGCATGACATCATTACAAGCAAAAAAATAGAAAAAAAGTACATTAATTATAATAGATGAGACCACAATGATGTCATGCTATGCCCTCCAATGTATTGACTGTTTGCTTCGTGAAGTCATGGATATTACTTTTCCATTTGGTAGAAAGGTAATGTTGTTAGGTGGCGGTTTTAGACAAACATTACCTGTCGTTGTACATGGCAATCGAACTGACATTATCGAACTGACATTATCGAAACCTGTATAAAGTCAAGCACAGTATGGAAACATTTTACCCATCTTCAACTGCAACAAAACATGAGATCATAAGGCCAAACTCATTTCAATGATAGGCTTATTAAATTGGAGAAGGCAGAACTGAAAAAATACCACATTTACCTGATGACACTGTGCAGATCCCACCTCATATGATTTGTCACCAAGATATTATATCGGCTATATTTGAAGGTAGCATAAATAACAAGGAATATTGAGAGCTTGCCAACAAGTCATACTAACGTGTAAAAATAAGGATGCATTAATCCTCAGTAATGAAATCTTTAAAAAAATTAATGCACCACAAAGAAATTATCACAGTGCTGATTCTGTACTTGCTGATGACAATGAAAGTCAGGCAAACTTTTCCACTGAATTCATAAACTAACTCCAATAACACTAACTCCTTCTGGAATGCCACCACATATTTTGCAGCTAAAGAAAGGTGCAATTGTCATGTTACTGCGAAATATACCCCAAAAAAGGCCTATGCAATGGGACAAGATTAATTGTTCAACAACAAAGGACCATTTCATAGATTCTGAAATGTTAACTGGTACCCATTAAGGAGAGAGAGTTTTCATACCAAGAATAGATTTAGCACCAAGTTAAAGTATTCTCCCTTTTATCATTCAAAGAAGAAAATTACCAATCATTATGGCATTTGCCATGACCATTAATAAATCACAAGAACAAACATTCAAATCTGTGTATATTTTCTTACAAGAACCAGTATTTGCACATAGCCAATAGTGATGTCCCGAACAGTTCGCCCACGGACTATTCGCAACGATTTTGGCATGTTCGTGCTCGCAGCGGACGGCGAACACATGCGCTTTTCGGTCCGCCCCCTATTCTTTATCATTGAGGAAACTTTAACCCTGCACCTCACAGTCAGCAGACACATTCCAGCCAATCAGCAGCATACACTCCCTTCCAGAGCCTTCCACCTGAAGGACAGCATACATTTTAGAATCATTCTGAAGCTACATTGGTTGAGAGAGGACAGATATTGTAGATGCTGCTGATTTAATAGGGAAATAGCCAGGCTGTGTATTTAGCTTCCACTACAGACCTGAAGGACTCATCTGATATCTGCTGCAAGGAAAGCAACCCAAAAAGCCCTTTTTAGGGATAAAACATCATTTATTCATTTTTTTTTTAAAATTTTGTGTAATCTAATTGCATATGCCTGCCTGCCTGCCAGCGTGTGTGTGTGACAGGCTAACACCTAACCGCTTATATTGTGCTCAGTTAAATAAAACAACACTTTTTTGACTGTAATCGATTGAATATCAGTTGCCTGCCTACAAGCGTGTGTGTGAGGCCTACAGCGCCTACTGTGCCAACTTTTGCCAGTGCACAGTGACACTCATATCTGGTGCAACCTAGTGTACAGTGACATAAAAGAACCCTTTTTTGACTGTAATCGATTGAATATCAGTTGCTTGCCTACAGGCGTGTGTGTGAGGCCTACAGTGCCTACTCTGTCAACTTTTGCCAGTGCACAGTGACACTCATATCTGGTGCAACCGTAGTGTACAGTGACATAAAATAACCCTTTTTTGACTGTAATCGATTGAATATCAGTTGCCTGCCTACAGGCGTGTGAGTGAGGCCTACATCGCCTATTTTGCCAACTTTTGCCATTGCACAGTGACACATATATCTGGTGCAACCTAGTGTACAGTGACATAAAAGAACCCTTTTTTGACTGTAATCGATTGAATATCAGTTGCCTGTCTACAAGCGTGTGTGTGAGGCCTACAGCGCCTATTTTGCCAACTTTTGCCATTGCACAGTGACACATATATCTGGTGCAACCTAGTGTACAGTGACATAAAAGAACCCTTTTTTGACTGTAATCGATTGAATATCAGTTGCCTGCCTACAAGCGTGTTTGTAAGGCCTACAGTGCATACTGTGCCAACTTTTGCCAGTGCACAGTGACACTCATATCTGGTGCAACCTAGTGTACAGTGACATAAAAGAACCCTTTTTTGACTGTAATCTATTGAATATCAGTTGCCTGCCTACAGGCGTGTGTGTGAGGCCTACAGCACCTACTCTGCCAACTTTTGCCAGTGCACAGTGACACTCATATCTGGTGCAACCTAGTGTACAGTGACATAAAAGAATCCTTTTTTGACAGTAATCGATTGAATATCAGTTGCTTGCCTACAGGCGTGTGTGTGAGGCTTACAGCGCCTACTCTGTCAACTTTTGCCAGTGCACAGTGACACTCATATCTGGTGCAACCGTAGTGTACAGTGACATAAAATAACCCTTTTTTGACTGTAATCGATTGAATATCAGTTGCCTTCTTACAGGCGTGTGTGTGAAGCCTATTGCATCTACTCTGCCAACTTTTGCCAGTGCACAGTGACACTCATATCTGGTGCAACCTAGTGTACAGTGACATAAAAGAACCCTTTTTTGACTGTAATCGATTGGATATCAGTTGCCTGCCTACAGGCTTGTGTGTGAGGCCTACAGCACCTATTTTGCCAACTTTTGCCATTGCACAGTGACACATATATCTGGTGCAACCTAGTGTACAGTGACATAAAAGAACCCTTTTTTGACTGTAATCTATTGAATATCAGTTGCCTGCCTACAGGCGTGTGTGTGAGGCCTACAGCGCCTACTCTGCCAACTTTTGCCAGTGCACAGTGACACTCATATCTGGTGCAACCTAGTGTACAGTGACATAAAAGAAACCTTTTTTGACAGTAATCGATTGAATATCAGTTGCCTGCCTACAGGCGTGTGTGTGAGGCCTACAGCGCCTACTCTGTCAACTTTTGCCAGTGCACAGTGACACTCATATCTGGTGCAACCTAGTGTACAGTGACATAAAATAACCCTTTTTTGACTGTAATCGATTGAATATCAGTTGACTGCCTACAGGCGTGTGTGTGAGGCCTACATCGCCTATTTTGCCAACTTTTGCCATTGCACAGTGACACATATATCTGGTGCAACCTAGTGTACAGTGACATAAAAGAACCCTTTTTTGACTGTAATCGATTGAATATCAGTTGCCTGCCTACAGGCGTGTTTGTGAGGCCTACAGCGCCTACTCTGCCAACTTTTGCCAGTGCACAGTGACACTCATATCTGGTGCAACCTAGTGTACAGTGACATAAAAGAACCCTTTTTTGACTGTAATCGATTGAATATCAGTTGCCTTCCTACAGGCGTGTGTGTGAAGCCTATTGCATCTACTCTGCCAACTTTTGCCAGTGCACAGTGATAAGTCATATCTGGTGCAACCGTAGTGTACACTGACATAAAACAACACTTTTTTGACTGTAATCGATTGAATATCAGTTGCCTGCCTACAGGCGTGTGAGTGAGGCCTACATCGCCTATTTTGCCAACTTTTGCCATTGCACAGTGACACATATATCTGGTGCAACCTAGTGTACAGTGACATAAAAGAACCCTTTTTTGACTGTAATCGATTGAATATCAGTTGCCTGTCTACAAGCGTGTGTGTGAGGCCTACAGCGCCTATTTTGCCAACTTTTGCCATTGCACAGTGACACATATATCTGGTGCAACCTAGTGTACAGTGACATAAAAGAACCCTTTTTTGACTGTAATCGATTGAATATCAGTTGCCTGCCTACAAGCGTGTTTGTAAGGCCTACAGTGCATACTGTGCCAACTTTTGCCAGTGCACAGTGACACTCATATCTGGTGCAACCTAGTGTACAGTGACATAAAAGAACCCTTTTTTGACTGTAATCTATTGAATATCAGTTGCCTGCCTACAGGCGTGTGTGTGAGGCCTACAGCGCCTACTCTGCCAACTTTTGCCAGTGCACAGTGACACTCATATCTGGTGCAACCTAGTGTACAGTGACATAAAAGAATCCTTTTTTGACAGTAATCGATTGAATATCAGTTGCTTGCCTACAGGCGTGTGTGTGAGGCTTACAGCGCCTACTCTGTCAACTTTTGCCAGTGCACAGTGACACTCATATCTGGTGCAACCGTAGTGTACAGTGACATAAAATAACCCTTTTTTGACTGTAATCGATTGAATATCAGTTGCCTTCTTACAGGCGTGTGTGTGAAGCCTATTGCATCTACTCTGCCAACTTTTGCCAGTGCACAGTGACACTCATATCTGGTGCAACCTAGTGTACAGTGACATAAAAGAACCCTTTTTTGACTGTAATCGATTGGATATCAGTTGCCTGCCTACAGGCGTGTGTGTGAGGCCTACAGCACCTATTTTGCCAACTTTTGCCATTGCACAGTGACACATATATCTGGTGCAACCTAGTGTACAGTGACATAAAAGAACCCTTTTTTGACTGTAATCTATTGAATATCAGTTGCCTGCCTACAGGCGTGTGTGTGAGGCCTACAGCGCCTACTCTGCCAACTTTTGCCAGTGCATAGTGACACTCATATCTGGTGCAACCTAGTGTACAGTGACATAAAAGAAACCTTTTTTGACAGTAATCGATTGAATATCAGTTGCCTGCCTACAGGCGTGTGTGTGAGGCCTACAGCGCCTACTCTGTCAAATTTGCCAGTGCACAGTGACACTCATATCTGGTGCAACCTAGTGTACAGTGACATAAAATAACCCTTTTTTGACTGTAATCGATTGAATATCAGTTGACTGCCTACAGGCGTGTGTGTGAGGCCTACATCGCCTATTTTGCCAACTTTTGCCATTGCACAGTGACACATATATCTGGTGCAACCTAGTGTACAGTGACATAAAAGAACCCTTTTTTGACTGTAATCGATTGAATATCAGTTGCCTGCCTACAGGCGTGTTTGTGAGGCCTACAGCGCCTACTCTGCCAACTTTTGCCAGTGCACAGTGACACTCATATCTGGTGCAACCTAGTGTACAGTGACATAAAAGAACCCTTTTTTGACTGTAATCTATTGAATATCAGTTGCCTGCCTACAGGCGTGTGTGTGAGGCCTACAGCGCCTACTCTGCCAACTTTTGCCAGTGCACAGTGACACTCATATCTGGTGCAACCTAGTGTACAGTGACATAAAAGAATCCTTTTTTGACAGTAATCGATTGAATATCAGTTGCTTGCCTACAGGCGTGTGTGTGAGGCTTACAGCGCCTACTCTGTCAACTTTTGCCAGTGCACAGTGACACTCATATCTGGTGCAACCGTAGTGTACAGTGACATAAAATAACCCTTTTTTGACTGTAATCGATTGAATATCAGTTGCCTTCTTACAGGCGTGTGTGTGAAGCCTATTGCATCTACTCTGCCAACTTTTGCCAGTGCACAGTGACACTCATATCTGGTGCAACCTAGTGTACAGTGACATAAAAGAACCCTTTTTTGACTGTAATCGATTGGATATCAGTTGCCTGCCTACAGGCGTGTGTGTGAGGCCTACAGCACCTATTTTGCCAACTTTTGCCATTGCACAGTGACACATATATCTGGTGCAACCTAGTGTACAGTGACATAAAAGAACCCTTTTTTGACTGTAATCTATTGAATATCAGTTGCCTGCCTACAGGCGTGTGTGTGAGGCCTACAGCGCCTACTCTGACAACTTTTGCCAGTGCATAGTGACACTCATATCTGGTGCAACCTAGTGTACAGTGACATAAAAGAAACCTTTTTTGACAGTAATCGATTGAATATCAGTTGCCTGCCTACAGGCGTGTGTGTGAGGCCTACAGCGCCTACTCTGTCAAATTTGCCAGTGCACAGTGACACTCATATCTGGTGCAACCTAGTGTACAGTGACATAAAATAACCCTTTTTTGACTGTAATCGATTGAATATCAGTTGACTGCCTACAGGCGTGTGTGTGAGGCCTACATCGCCTATTTTGCCAACTTTTGCCATTGCACAGTGACACATATATCTGGTGCAACCTAGTGTACAGTGACATAAAAGAACCCTTTTTTGACTGTAATCGATTGAATATCAGTTGCCTGCCTACAGGCGTGTTTGTGAGGCCTACAGCGCCTACTCTGCCAACTTTTGCCAGTGCACAGTGACACTCATATCTGGTGCAACCTAGTGTACAGTGACATAAAAGAACCCTTTTTTGACTGTAATCGATTGAATATCAGTTGCCTTCCTACAGGCGTGTGTGTGAAGCCTATTGCATCTACTCTGCCAACTTTTGCCAGTGCACAGTGATACGTCATATCTGGTGCAACCGTAGTGTACACTGATATAAAACAACACTTTTTTGACTGTAATCGATTGAATATCAGTTGCCTGCCTACAGGCGTGTGTTTGAAGCCTACTGCATCTACTCTGCCAACTTTTGCCAGTGCACAGTGATACGTCATATCTGGTGCAACCGTAGTGTACAGTGACATAAAAGAACCCTTTTTTGACTGTAATCGATTGAATATCAGTTGACTGCCTACAGGCGTGTGTGTGAGGCCTACATCGCCTATTTTGCCAACTTTTGCCATTGCACAGTGACACATATATCTGGTGCAACCTAGTGTACAGTGACATAAAAGAACCCTTTTTTGACTGTAATCGATTGAATATCAGTTGCCTGCCTACAAGCGTGTTTGTGAGGCCTACAGTGCCTACTGTGCCAACTTTTGCCAGTGCACAGTGACACTCATATCTGGTGCAACCTAGTGTACAGTGACATAAAAGAACCCTTTTTTGACTGTAATCTATTGAATATCAGTTGCCTGCCTACAGGCGTGTGTGTGAGGCCTACAGCCCCTACTCTGCCAACTTTTGCCAGTGCACAGTGACACTCATATCTGGTGCAACCTAGTGTACAGTGACATAAAAGAATCCTTTTTTGACAGTAATCGATTGAATATCAGTTGCTTGCCTACAGGCGTGTGTGTGAGGCCTACAGCGCCTACTCTGTCAACTTTTGCCAGTGCACAGTGACACTCATATCTGGTGCAACCGTAGTGTACAGTGACATAAAATAACCCTTTTTTGACTGTAATCGATTGAATATCAGTTGCCTTCTTACAGGCGTGTGTGTGAAGCCTATTGCATCTACTCTGCCAACTTTTGCCAGTGCACAGTGACACTCATATCTGGTGCAACCTAGTGTACAGTGACATAAAAGAACCCTTTTTTGACTGTAATCGATTGGATATCAGTTGCCTGCCTACAGGCGTGTGTGTGAGGCCTACAGCACCTATTTTGCCAACTTTTGCCATTGCCCAGTGACACATATATCTGGTGCAACCTAGTGTACAGTGACATAAAAGAACCCTTTTTTGACTGTAATCTATTGAATATCAGTTGCCTGCCTACAGGCGTGTGTGTGAGGCCTACAGCGCCTACTCTGACAACTTTTGCCAGTGCACAGTGACACTCATATCTGGTGCAACCTAGTGTACAGTGACATAAAAGAAACCTTTTTTGACAGTAATCGATTGAATATCAGTTGCCTGCCTACAGGCGTGTGTGTGAGGCCTACAGCGCCTACTCTGTCAACTTTTGCCAGTGCACAGTGACACTCATATCTGGTGTAACCTAGTGTACAGTGACATAAAATAACCCTTTTTTGACTGTAATCGATTGAATATCAGTTGACTGCCTACAGGCGTGTGTGTGAGGCCTACATCGCCTATTTTGCCAACTTTTGCCATTGCACAGTGACACATATATCTGGTGCAACCTAGTGTACAGTGACATAAAAGAACCCTTTTTTGACTGTAATCGATTGAATATCAGTTGCCTGCCTACAGGCGTGTTTGTGAGGCCTACAGCGCCTACTCTGCCAACTTTTGCCAGTGCACAGTGACACTCATATCTGGTGCAACCTAGTGTACAGTGACATAAAAGAACCCTTTTTTGACTGTAATCAATTGAATATCAGTTGCCTTCCTACAGGCGTGTGTGTGAAGCCTATTGCATCTACTCTGCCAACTTTTGCCAGTGCACAGTGATACGTCATATCTGGTGCAACCGTAGTGTACACTGACATAAAACAACACTTTTTTGACTGTAATCGATTGAATATCAGTTGCCTGCCTACAGGCGTGTGTTTGAAGCCTACTGCATCTACTCTGCCAACTTTTGCCAGTGCACAGTGATACGTCATATCTGGTGCAACCGTAGTGTACAGTGACATAAAAGAACCCTTTTTTGACTGTAATCGATTGAATATCAGTTGCCTGCCTACAGGCGTGTGTGTGAAGCCTATTGCATCTACTCTGCCAACTTTTGCCAGTGCACAGTGATACGTCATATCTGGTGCAACCTAGTGTACAGTGACATAAAAGAACCCTTTTTTGACTGTAATCGATTGAATATCAGTTGCCTTCCTACAGGCGTGTGTGTGAAGCCTATTGCATCTACTCTGCCAACTTTTGCCAGTGCACAGTGATACGTCATATCTGGTGCAACCGTAGTGTACACTGACATAAAACAACACTTTTTTGACTGTAATCTATTGAATATCAGTTGCCTGCCTACAGGCGTGTGTTTGAAGCCTATTGCATCTACTCTGCCAACTTTTGCCAGTGCACAGTGACACTCATATCTGGTGCAACCTAGTGTCCAGTGACATAAAAGAACCCTTTTTTGACTGTAATCGATTGGATATCAGTTGCCTGCCTACAGGCGTGTGTGTGAGGCCTACAGCGCCTACTCTGCCAACTTTTGCCAGTGCACAGTGATACGTCATATCTGGTGCAACCTAGTGTACAGTGACATAAAACAACACTTTTTTGACTGTAATCGATTGAATATCAGTTGCCTGCTTACAGGCGTGTGTGTGAGGCCTACAGCGCCTACTGTGCTAACTTTTGCCAGTGCACAGTGACACGCATATCTTGTGTCACAGTAGCTTCCAGGCATAGTACCACTAATCTAAAAAAAAATGACAGGCAGAGGCAGACCACCCCGCAGGGGCCGTCGTGGTTGTGGTTCTGTGATTTCCTTTGGCCCTACAATAATGCCCAGTTTTCAGAGGCAACGTACCCTGAACTTTAAAAGTTCTGAGAACATGGTTGACTGGCTAACACAGGACACTCAATCTTCTACAGCTTCCGCTCGGAACCTAGACGCACCATCCTCCTCCAGCTTAGCTTCGGGCACCTCTCCAGTTACCACTCGCCCGCCTGCCGCCACCACCAACACTAGCACCACAGACGCTTCACTTGATCCGTCAGCAGAGTTATTTACACATCCGTTGGAAGAAATGAGTGATGCACAAACATTAGTGCCAGAGGATGTAGATAACAGGGATATGTCCCAGTCAGGCAGCATTACACTCATGGGCGTACGGTCTGATGATGATGATGATGTTGTACCCGGTCCTGCTTCCTTTGTTGAGTTGTCAGATACAAGCGAAGCGGTTGATTATGACGATGCGTCTGTGGATGTCACGTGGGTGCCCGCTATAAGAGAAGAAGAACAGGAGGAAAGTTCAGATGGGGAGACAGAGAGGAGGAGGAGACGAGTTGGAAGAAGTGGGAGGTCGTCGAAAGTAGCTAGTGGCACAGTCAGACAGCATGCATCGGCACCCGGGGTCAGCCAGACAGCACGCCAGTCAACACATGCTGTTGCAACCACCAGAATGCTGTAATTGCAGAGCTCAGCAGTGTGGCAATTTTTTTGTTTGTCTGCCTGTGACAACAGCGATACCATTTGCAACCTGTGTGAAAAGAAACGTCGTGGGAAGTCCAACACCCACCTAGGTACAACTTCTTTACGAAGGCACATGATGTCACATCACAATTGCCTATGAGATCAACACATGAGTACAAGCAGCACACAAAGTCAAAGCCGCCATCCTCCTCCTGGTCAAGCATCTTCAGCCATGTCAACCACTGCTGCCCTGCTTGCCCCCTCTCAACCATCCACCACTCCGTGTCTCGCCCTGAGCAGTCCCTGCTCATCTGCCCACAGTCAGGTGTCTGTCAAGGACATGTTTGAGCATAAGAAGCCAATGTCACAAAGTCACCCCCTTGCCCGGCAACTGACAGCTGGCTTGTCTGAACTCTTAGCCCGCCAGCCTTTACCATACAAGCTGGTGGAGTCTGAGGCATTCCAAAAATTTGTAGCTATTGGGACACCGCAGTGGAAGGTACACGGCTGAAATGTATTTACACAAAAGGCAAACCCCAACCTGTATTCGACTGTGCAAAAGGAAGTAATGGCATCTCTGGCACACAGTGTTGGGCCAAGGGTCCATCTGACCACGGATAACTGGTCTGCAAAGCATGGTCAGGGCAGGTATATCACCTACACTGCTCATTGGGTAAACCTGGTGACGTCTGCTAAGCATGGAATACGTGGCTCTGCAGAGGAGTTGGTGACACCGCCACGACTTGCAGGCAGGCCTGCTGCCACCTCCTCTACTCCTGCTACTCCATCCTCTTCCATAACCTCCTCGGCTGAGTCCTCTTCTGCTGCTGCTATGTCTTGCTCCACATCAACGGCACCCCCCCAGCTCCACGGGTATTATTCCACATCCCTGATACGGCAGTGTTACGCCGTCTTGGGGTTGACTTCCCTAAAAGCAGAGAGTCACACCAGACCAGCACTCCTGTTCACCCTTAACTCACAGGTGGATCAGTGGCTGACTGCGCACCAACTGGAGATCGGCAAAGTGGTTTACGACAATGGAAGAAATTTGTTGGCGGCATTGAATTTGGCCAAGTTGACACATGTGCCGTGCATGGCACATGTGTGTAATCTGATTGTACAACGCTTTGTGCATAAGCACCCAGGCTTACAGGACATCCTGAAGCAGGTCAGTAGGGTGTGTGCCCATTTCAAGCATTCCTACACGGCCATGGCTCACTTTACAGATATCCAGCGGCGAAACAACATGTCAGCGAGGTGCTTGATTTTAGACAGCATGACACGTTGGAATTCAACACTCCTAATGTTCGACCGCCTGCTCCAACAAGAAAAGCTGTTAACGAGTATTTGTATGACCGGGGTACTAGGTCAGCCTTTGCGGAGCTGGGGATTTTTTTGCCACGTTACTGGATGCTCATGCGCAATGCCTGTAGGCTTATTCGTCCTTTTGAGGAGGTGACAAACCTGGTCAGTCGCACCGAGGGCACCATCAGCGACATCATACCATTTGTTTTCTTCCTGGAGCATGCCCTGCGAAGAGTGCTGGATCAGGCTGTAGATGAGCAGGAAGAGGAAGAGTTGTGGTCACCATTACCACCAGAAACAGCCTTATCAGCATCGCTTGCTGGACCTGCGGCAACGCTAGAAGAGAATTGTGAGGAAGAGGAGTCAGAGGAGGAATGTGGCTTTGAGGAGGAGGAAGACCAACCACAACAGACATCCCAGGGTGCTCGTTGTCACGTATCTGGTACCCATGGTGTTGGACATGGCTGGGGGGAAGAACATACCTTCAGTGAGATCACTGAGGATGAGGAACGGGACATGACTAGCTCGGCATCCAACCTTGTGCAAATGGGGTCTTTCATGCTGTCGTGCCTGTTGAGGGACCCTCGTATAAAAAGGATGAAGGAGAATGACCTGTACTGGGTGTCCACGCTACTAGACCCCCGGTATAAGCAGAAAGTGCCTGAAATGTTACAGAATTACCACAAGTCGGAAAAGATGCAGCACTTCCAAAATAAATTCAAAAGTGTGCTTTAAACAGCGTTTAAGGGTGATGTCAAATCACAACGGCAATCTAACAGCGGAAGAGGTGAACATAATCCTCTTCCTCCCACAACCACGCCGGCAAGGAGAGGATGCTTTACAGACGTGTTGTTGATTGAGGACATACGGAGCTTTTTAAGTCCTGCATCGCCACAGCCCTTCGGGGTCCACCCTCAGAGAATGACTCGACCGTCAGGTAACAGACTACCTTGCCAAAAATACAGATATCGACACTATGAGGAGCGATGAACCCCCTGACTACTGGGTGTGCACACTTGCCCTGTGGCCTGAGCTATCCCAATTTGCCATAGAACTTCTGTCCTGCCCCTCTTCAAGTGTCCTGTCAGAAAGGACCTTCAGTGCAGCAGGAGGTTTTGTCACTGATAAGAGAAGTCGCCTAGGTTTAAAAAGTCTAGATTACCTCACCTTTATTAAGATGAATGAGGGATGGATCCTGAAGGGACTGACAATGGGCGATACATTCGATTAAAAAAGGCCTGATAGATGAGCTGCCTTGAGCTAATAATGGTCCACACGCTGCTGTATTTTATCCCTGAATGCCGGATGACTTGCGTGACTTATCCGACACCAACTAGGGTTCAAGACACAATGTTTTAGGGCACTTTCTGCCTGCAAACTAACATCAATTTTTCTGGTCGCTGCAACAATACCTAATTTTTGCATTTAAATTCTTTTCTTGTCAGAAGGCGTACAGCATGAAATTAAAAATAAAGCATTTTTGAACAGTCTTGCATAACAGTTGTGCAAAAATACATATTTACAATAAAGACATTTTGTGAAAGTCAGCTGGCTATTCCTTCTTATTTTTACTTTTTAGGTTAATAATTTTTCTTATTTTTTACTGTGATTGCAATTTAAGAGATACCTAAAACATGGTAAAACAGACAATAGTAAAGAGTAAATCTGCAGGAAACACCAAAGTCCTATTAGCTATCATCCCTCCAGCAGTATTAGTTATTATTTACAATATCTAACCTGGGCAATCACCCTTGGGTTACCCTAGGGCAGGCTTCAGTAAGCGACCTCTCCTTTCCTGGGATGATTTTGCCACCGGTTGCTTCTGAAGGGTCTCCAGGGCTCCCCCACTCCAGTACTTCCCCCAGTTTCGCTTCAACCAGTAACAAATGTTTTATATTTGTAAAGCGACCCAATGATCCCCATTGATAGAGGTTTATCTTTAAAAAATTTGGAGAACCAATTTAAGACCGGTGTCCCCTGTTTCTGGGTCAGGGAGTGTGTGAAATGCCTCAGCCTACAGTAATTGTAATGTTCTGACAGCGGTAGCTCATGCTTGTCCCTCAGTTCTTCATAGGTGAGCATCTGGCCCTTTACTAACCAGTCTCCCAGTCTATCTAGTTTCCTTGACCTCCACCAGTGTTGTGATGTTGTGCTCATGTGTTTCGGCGCCTGAGGGTGGTCAAGAATTGGGGTCATTTGTTTGGATCCAGGGAACAAACCCGTGTGTTTCTTGGCCTATTTCTAGTATGATAGTGAGTGTCTGATTAGGGAGTTTGGCGAGTTTATAAGGCTCTGAGGCAATTCTGATAGCCAAGCCACCTTGTCCCAGGTTAAGGGCCTTAAAGTGTGGTACTCTAAATACACCTAGGCCGGTTGATGACATATAGAATGTGCTATTTGGAGGAAAGATAACTGAGCGGCCTAGTGGTAATATTTTAAGTTCGGACACTATAGTCTCCAATCTGACTTATGAAGGCACATAATTTTCTTTGTGATGCGTGAGGGAGAGTGGTTCCAGATAAACTGAAATATTTTCCTTTGAATATTTTCTAATTCTTTTTATTTAATCGGGATCAGGAGTGTTCGAATATGTAGAGCAACCTAGGAAGGACATTCATTTTCATCGTATTTATTCTCCCTAGCCATGATAACCTATACTTTGTCCATTTACTCAGTTCATTAATGATTGTTTTATAAAGTTTGGAGTGGTTGGCTTTGTACGAGTCCTCTAGTTTAGGGGTTAGTCGGATTCCCAGGTAGTTTATGTGGTTCTTATCCCACTTAATATTAAACTTCTCTTGGAGACCTTGCTTCTCTACTGCTGTTAAGTCAATCGCTAGTGCTTCTGTCTTCTCTATGTTCAGTTTAAGGCCAGAAAACTGACCAAACTCCTCCATAGTTTGAATCAACTCTGGGATCGATTGGGTAGGGTTTGAGAGCATACACAGCAGGTCGTCTGCAAATAGACAAGTTTTGAAATGGTGATGGCCTATTTTTATGCCTGTGATTCCAGCGTTGGCCCTAATTGTCTGAGCCATGGGTCCTAGTGCTATTGCGAATAAAAGGGTAGAAAGGGGGCACCCCTGTCTTGTTCCTCTTTCTATTTTAATTAAGGATCTCTCATCTCCTGGAATCTGTAACCTTGCCCTGGATGATTTGTATAATGAGTGTAAGTCCACTCCAGGGAATCAAACGCCTTTTCAATGTAAAAGGCCATAAGACAGGCTTGAATTTTAGAGGCTTTGGTGTGGTACAGTAGGTTCATGAATTGTCTAATGTTGTCTCCCGCTTGCCTGTGGGAGACAAAGCCTACTTGTGGCCTCATTCTATTATCGGCCGTAAACCGGCCGTAAGGCTGCGATTCCTTGCGGGGGTCCCGTTACCTCGCAATTCAATTAAACGGCCCCGCAAGGATCCCCTTCTTATGGCCGGCCGTAAATCTTGCAACCGGCCGTAAGCTCTGAAATCTAAAAAGTCAAAAATAAATTCAAGACAGCTCTGTAAAGCTCTGTAAATGCTCGGGATCATATTGGGGGACATGAGGATTAAAAGTAACCCACTCTCAAGCTTGCACATCAGCCCAAACCCGAGTTCAAATTAACTGTTTATTTTCCGGGTGCGGCGTGGGCGGGTCTGAGGTGCTCCAAGCCCTATGGACTTTATACATGGATATTTGACGTATATTAAAAAATATATATTTTATGGATTTGAGTATAGGGGAATTTTGTGCTATTTTTGCTAACACCGAAAATCACTTTATAGTCTTCTCAAAGTGCAGGATGGCTTTATTTGGGCTATATTTCGTGCTTAATTGGTGCTAGCGGGACCTCTTTCCTGCAAGTAAGCTGCAGCTCAGTTTTAGCCTTGCAGAGAGGGTTCCCGGAGCAATTGAATTGCAAATAGGATTTTCTTACGGCCGATTTCCTTGCGGACGTTTTAGATCAAAGGATTTCCTCCGGCGCTAGCGGCCGCAAGAGATAGCAAGGCACCGGCCGTAAGCCTGCCGGAATCCCCGGCCGGAGGGGAATAGAATAGCAGAATAGCTTGCGGCCGGTCCTTGCGGCCCAGCAACGGCTGCGGACGATAATAGAATGAGGCCCTTGGTCATTAAGTATTAACTTAGGCAAGAAGGATGACATTCTATCCGCTATTATTTTTGACAGGATCTTTGTATCACAGTTTAGTAATGATATTGGCCTGTAGTTTTTTGGTTCTAGGGAATCTCGACCTTCCTTAGGGAATAGAGCGATATCTGCCCTGTTCAGCTCTGCTGGTGTTTGCTTGCCTTCTAGAATCCTGTTAGAGTGACCAAGTGCGGGCCTAATATGTCTATACATTTTTTATAATATAAATTGGCGTACCCGTCTGGGCCTGGTGACTTACCAGGTTTGAGGTTCTGGACTGCTTTTCTCACTTCCTCTAGGGTCACTTTGGCATTTAAAGTCTCTAAGTCATTTTCTTCTATTAAGGGGAGATCCCAGAAATTAAGAAATCCCCTCATTTTGTGTAGATCTATGTGTTGTGTTGCCATATAAAGGTTATTGTAAAAAAATTTAAAAATCTTCTGGATCTTATTTGGGTTCGTTGTTTTTTCTCACTTTGAGGTCTTAATTTGAAGTATCCTATTTTGTGTTGTTTTGGTTTGTAGTTTCCTGGTTAGTAACGGGCCATGTTTATTGGCTTTATTGAATCCGATAGGAATAAATAGTATAACTGAACACACCACTCCTATCTGGTGGCACCTTAGATTGCACGCGCAGTGCCCAAAAGTCGGAGGACCGACCAAGCATCTTTTTCCATCTCCCACTTCCAAAAATCAATGCATATACACGTCCCCTGATAGGTGACGTAACAGGTATTAAACTGATAGGAATAAATAGTACAACTGAACACACCACTCCTATCTGGTGGCACCTTAGATTGCATGCGCAGTGCCCCAAATTTGAAGTGGAAGGACCGACCAAGCATTTTTTTCCATCTCCCTCTTCCAAAAATCCATGCCATATACACGTCCCCTGATAGGTGACATAACAGGTATCAAACTGATAGGAATAAATAGTACAACTTAATACACCACTCCTATCTGGTGGCACATTACATTGCACGTTCAGTGCCCCAAATTCGAAGTAGGAGGTCCGAACAAGCAACTTTTTCCATCTCCCTGTTCCAAAAATCAATGCCATATACACGTTCCCTAATAGTGGACATAACAGGGATTAAACCGATAGGAAAAGTACTACTTAACAGTACACACCTTTATAATAACGCAGACAGAGGCAACGCATAGAGAGGAGTCTGAAGAAGGAGGCTTGTTGTCACCTTTCGGGGACCCTTGGTGGGTGGGTGGAGAAAGAGACCTTCAATGACATCAGTGAGTACAAGGAACGGGACATGGCTAGCTTGGTATCCAACCTTGTGCAAATGGGGAGTTTACGGTTGTGCAAAGGGACTGTTTGAGGTTGTTTGCGGTGCATTAAACGGGGAGATTGGTCTGTTACTGTGAAGCGGGTGTAACCCTTACACTACCTGATCGATACAACATCATACCTGATGTTTTAAAGCATGTTATTCCAAACAATTTAGGAATGGAATTTAGGAATGTTAGGTGATTTATGCCCTTTATGGCTTAAAACCAGACTCTGTAATTTTCCGTGGGAGTTTTGCCATGGATCCCCCTCCTGCATGCCACAGTCCAGGTGTTAGTCCCCTTGAAACAACTTTCCCATCACTATTGTGGCCAGAAAGAGTCGCTGTGGGTTTTGAAATTCGCCTGCCCATTGAAGTCTATGGCGGTTCGCCGGGTTCGCCCGTTCGCAAACATTTGATGAAATTTGAGTCCGTGGTTCGCGAACCGAAAATGTGATGTTCGCGACATCACTAATAGCCAATTGTATGTTGCGTTATCATGGTGCAAAAATAAAGAATGAAAGTCAAGGTGATTTATTAGAAGATGGACGTATTTTTACTAAAAACATTGTCTATTATGAAGTACTTTAACTTTTCATTAAATAAATAAAACCCATGCAAAACAAATTTCAAAGCAAATGCAAAAATATAAAAAAACACTATATAACCACCACATTTTTAAAACAAATACACATAAATGTCCGTTGCCATCAAAAGGTCATTATTACGCAACAGAAATTACAAAAACAATATTTTCCTGTTAAACTACATTAAATTGTCAAACACATACAGAACAGTGCTTTCACAGCGTGCAACAAGTTTAAGTTCTTGTGTTCTCTTTTTAGAGAACCACTTTTCCAGAGACCAAACTATATGGGCAATTTAAAACAATTACTATAGCAACAAACAGAGGTCAACCATTTAAAAATACAAATCAAGAAACAATTCAGTCATAATTAATGGAAGTACTGTTTATATATCATTAGCCTCACAAAACACTTGCTTTGCATTATTTTCACAAATTATGTTAAAATGTTAATTAACTATGTCACTGTTTCTAATGTTACAAGTTTGAAAAAAAAATTGTCAAGTTCCTTACTTAGAAAGATAAGAAAGCTCAAGTTTTAAAAAATATACTTTCAAGTTTCTTAATTAGACATATTACAAAGTTCATGTTAAGAGGTCAACCACGTTTTAAATCACAGCAACAAACAAAGGTCAACCATTGAAAAATACAAATCAATAAACAATTCAGTCATAATTAATGGAAGTATACTGTTTATGGATGATTAGCTTCACAAAACACTTGCCTTGCATTATTTTTACAAATTATGTTAAAATGTTAATTAACTATGTTACTGTTTCTAATGTTACAAGTTTGAAAACAATGTTTTCAAGTTCCTTATTTAGACAGATAAGAAAGTTCAAGTTTCAAAAAATATACTTTCAAGTTCCTTGCTTAAACATATTACAAAGTTCATGTTAAGAGGTCAACCACGTTTTAAGTCACAATGTAAATATTGTCTTTTATGTTAAACATTAATCCAGGGAGTAATATGATCTCCAGTTAATGGGGTCAGGAAGGAATTATTTTTATTCCCTCTCTGATACAATTCGCTACGTTTTAAGGAGGGTTTTTACTGTTTGCCTTCCTCTGGATTCAATGTATATTTAAGTTAACAATTTTTGAGATAGAACTTGCATGTTAAAAAACCATTACCTCAAGTTTACAATACTGATTAATTTAAAGTTCAACTATTTTTACATAAAAATGTTTATACTTTTAATAAAAAATTATGTTAAAATCTTAATTAATCTTAAAAAACATTATATTTAATTTTTCAAGATTCACTCAACACAGGGTCTCTACCAGATGACTGGAGAAAAGCTGATGTGATACCTATATTTAAAAAGGGAGCAAGAGCAAATCCAGGGAATTATAGACCAGTGAGCCTCACTTCTGTAGTGGGGAAGCTTTTAGAAGGGTTAATAAGGGATAATATACAAGAATATATCTATTTGAACAGGATTTTAAGTAGGAGTCAACATGGATTTATGAGGGATAGGTCATGTCAAACAAATCTAATTAGTTTCTATGAGGAGGTTAGTAGGAACCTGGTATTCACCCCCCTTGACTTTTTACCTATTTTGTTACATTACAGCCTTAAGTTCAATGTTTTGTTAATCTGAATTTTATGTAATGGATCAGAACACAATAGTCTAAGTTGGTGAAGTGAAATGAGAAAAAATATATACATTAAACTATTTTTTGGAAATAGAAAACTTAAAATTGGCATGTGCGTATGTATTCACCCCCTTTGTTATGAAGCCCATAAAAAGCTCTGGTCCACCAGTTACCTTCAGAAGTCACATAATTAGTAAAATGATGTCCACCTGTGTGCAATCTAAGTGTCACATGATCTGTCATTACATATACACACATTTTTTGGAAGGCCTCAGAGGCTGCAACCCCTAAGTAAGAAGCACAACTAATCAAACACTGCCTTGAAGACCAAGGAACTCTCCAAACAAGTAAGGGACACTGTTGTTGTGAAGTACAAGTCACGGTTAGGTTATAAAAAAATATCTAAATCTTTGATGATCCTCAGAACAACCATCAAATATATCATAACCGAATGGAAAGAACGTGGCACAAAAGCAAACCTGCCAAGAGACGGCCGCCCACCAAAACTCATGGTCCAAGGAAGGAGGGCATTAATCAGAGAGGCAACACAGAGACCTAAGGTAACCCTGGAGAATATGCAGAGTTCCACGGCAGAGCCTGGAGTATCTGTTCATAGGAAAACAAGAAGCTGTACACTCCATAGAGTTGGGCTTCATGGCAGAGTGTCCAGAAGAAAGCCATTACTTTCAGAAAAAAACAAAATGGCACATTTTGAGTTTGTGAAAAGGCATGTGGAAGACTCCCAAAATGTATGGAGGGAGGTGCTCTAGTCTGATGAGACTACAATTGAACTTTTAGGCCATCAAAGAAAACGCTATATCTGGAGCAAACCCAAGACATCACATCATCCAAAGAACACTATCCCCACAGTCAAACATGGGATGGCAGCATCATGCTATGGGGCTGTTTTTCAGCAGCCAAGACTGGGAAACTGGTCAGTGTTGAGGAAAAGATGGATGGTGCTAAATACAGAGATATTCTTGAGAAAAACCAGTACCACTCTGTGCTTGATAGGAGGCTAGGACTGAGGTTCACCTTCCAGCAGGAAAATGTCCCCAAACACACTGCTAAAGCAACACTTGAGGGGTTTAAGGGGAAACATGTAAATGTGTTGGAATGGCCTAGTCAAAGCCCAGAACTCAATCAAAAATAAAATATGTGACCATATGCAAACCATCCAACTTGAAGGAGCTGGAGCAGTTTTGCAAGGAGGAATGGGCAAAATTCCCAGTGGTAAGATGTGGCAAGCTCATAGAGACTTATCCAAAGCGACTTGGAGCTGTGATTGCCGCAAAAGGTCGGTCTACAAAGTATTGACTTTATGGGGGTGAATAGTTATGCACATTGACTTTTTCTGTTTTTTTGTCCTATTTGTTGTTTGCTTCACAGTAAAAAAAAAAAAACATCTTCAAAGTTGGAGGCATGTTCTGTAAATTAAATGATGTAAATCCTCAAACAATCCATGTTAATTGCAGGTTGTGAGACAACAAAACACAAAAGATGTCAAAGGGGGTGAATACTTTTGCATGGCACTTTATACCTCACACCCAGATACAGGTGGTTAGGTAAGTTTGAGTGAACCTAGGGGATCCATTTCTATATTTATACTGTCCTTCTATATAAACATTAACATTATAATTTGGTGGTATCACTAGGAAGAGGTTTTAAATATTTCTTGATAATTATCAAGGCTTTAGTTAGTTCATGGTGCTATTTTAGCCACATAGGCTATTTTAGCATTTCACTGTATGGTCTTTATAAATTTGTTATTCACTCAGTAAGGATATGAAATTGTTTAACATTTGACCAATATACTAATATGATTTTTAGGTGTTATACCTGACATGTCCACCACACCTCCGAGTAGTATATCCAGTGCCCAGCCTTATCAGGCTATTGATTAATTCAACATAGTAACAAAAAAAAGAAACATATCGAATCTCGCGATAACGTAATCGAGTCATCACGCATGCCACCTTATGGGCGTGTTCATCCCTTTAAATCCCTGGCGGGAATAGATTGCCTTATTTCTGCTGAGGAAACTGCTTCTAGGCAGTGGAGAAACGTGTGTTTGGTGTCTATCGGCTGTACAGGAACTGCACCTCCATTCCATATCCTCCAGCATAAAGGTTAGTGTGACACCTGCATTGAGCCCCATCTATGAGGGCAGAAAATAAATTCAGTCACTACATTAGCTGGGTTTGTGTGGTCCTGATTGTGTTAGCAAACAGTGACTACTGCAGGACCCATCTGTATCATAGATATGCTATAGAGACAGCAAGACACTTGTAACTGCAGGTGTGCTAGGGTGATTAACCATTACCACGCATATCTTTGGTTGAAAGGGGTATATCAAGTTAAGCAACATTGCAGTATATATTTTCAATTAGATGCATGCCAGCAACTAATATATACTTATTACTGTATTATGTATCCCTTTCTTTGTATGCAGGAGATATACAGCAGTCCCACTACACAGTCCAGCCTAAGATATAGTTTTTAGATATTGTATATTTTTTTTCATTTTATACTGATATAATAAAAAACAATTTTTTTTAATGTTTCAACACATTTAAAATAGATTTCTCTCCGGAATTGATTGATAGGGGGCCTTTCTCTAGGGGACTTCATTTCAGTTCCCAACTTTTTAAAAACAGCATTGTATTCCCTGCAAGTTAAATTGATATCAACATTCACTACAAATATATACATTTTCAGCTAGGGTCCCATTCATTGAAATCACTATACACATATTTAGCCATGGTCCTGTGCAATGAAAAAAATATGTACCTATTTGCAAATGCAGGTCCCCTCTTATACTATTTATGTACATATATTCAGCCAAGGACTCCTATAATCATAATAATGTATAAATATTCAAAGAGGGTCAACTGTAATCATCATAGTGATACTGTATATACATATTTAGTCACTCTCATACAAACAAACATATTCAGCCAAGGTCTCTGATAGACATATACAGGACATAAGCCAGGGACCATTAATATTATAAATATTCAACCTCAATTGTCAATTATTATATGAATGTATATATATGCAGACAGGTTCACCTATAATCATATGAATGTATGCATTCTACTCTCTCCCTACTGTACCACATACAAACTTCAACCTTTAGATTGTAAGTCTGTGAGTTTCAATCATGCAAGGTGCTTTAGGGAAAGCACTATGGACATCGGATTCCAAGCTCAAAGACAGGGCCCTCTATTCATTGCAATGTGTGAATCTTGAACTTGTAATTGCCTGTAACTTAACTTATGTATAGCACTTCGGAATATATTGGCACGTTACAAATAAACGATAAGAATAATAATATTAAGCCATGTTAACCCATAATTTTAAATACATACATATTTAATCAGGGTCATCTAAAATCATCATTCCTCCAGGGTCCCCTATTTTCATTTTCTAAATATATATTAATCCAGGTCTCCCTAAAATCAATTACATTTACATATATTCACCCAGAATCAACTATAATTATAATATAAACACATATATATTTAACCAGCTTTACCTATAATCATAAACATGTATACATATTAAGCTAGGGTCCCTAATAATTATAATACAAATACATAAATATTTAACCAGGTTTAACAATACTTCAACAAATGTACACATATTCTGTAAGTTAACTTTATTTAGTATAACAATACATAAATGTACATATAAATATACATAAATACATATTAATCGAGGAATACTGCAATCCAGCACTCTGTTTTCCACCACTATCACTCAACTGAAACTGCACTCACCAAGTAACATGCACACTTCCAAATCAAAGCTATAATTATCCTTACTAAAACGCCTACACCTATCTGTTGCCTTTGACAGTGTACACAGTGACTTCTCCTGGAAACTCCATTTAATAAGCCTCTGTATCAGTGTACTCTCTTGGTTGGAATCATTTTTACCTAAACACTCGTTCAGTTTCTCCTACTGTGGCACCCCCTCACCTCCACTACAAATGTCAACTGGGCTATATACATTTTCTTAATGTATACTTTTTTCAAAGTAATCAGCGCTTATGAGATTCAGTGCCATCTTTATGCTGATGATATCCACATCTAACATCTCTGCCTGGATGGCCAACACCATCTAAAAATGACTTTTGTAAAACTGAGTCAATAGTTATTTGCCTATTTATGGTACACTATTTCTATGCAATCTGTGGAGCTCTAAAAAATAAAATGAGTAAGCAAAAATAACAAGTTTATCACACTAATTACAAATACTATATATCATGATACCTGGAGAATCCAACACCTTACATAAAAGCTATTCTAGGATAGATTACATGATGATAGAGCAACAATTACAACCACAAGTTTTGAATACTTACATTCATAATATAGCATGGTCAGATTATGTAGTTACCGAGACTTCATTAACTAACATTCAACCATTAAGCAACTGGCACACTAATGAAAATGTAATACAAATCCTGATGTTAGATTACACAATAATAATAATAATAATAATAATAATAATAATAATAATAATTAATACAATGTTTTGAAAAGAATGACACAAACAAGATGAATCCAATTATAATATGGTAAACTCATAAAAATGTAATTTGAAGCACGCAAATTAGCTTAAAATAACTTCCCGTAACAAAAATCTATACAGCAAAAAAAAGAGTCCTGACAATTGATCCCAATCAATTGGCCATAAAAGTTAGTAAGATACCAAATTTGTTAACTGATGATGCAATAACATAATTAAGATGAAAAAAAAAAACTTTAATATGTACAGGCTAATAAGCCTAATAATATGTTGGCCAAGCATTTAGAAAAACAGATAACAAACACATTTATTTAATGCATTAAAAATAAAAAGTAAACATGTTCCACAGGACGTAACAGATCCTCACAGAATTTCAAACATTTTACCAAAATTTGTATAGAAATGCTCTCTTAACAGATAATTATCATTAAAACACACAAAACAATATATTCTACGGCAGAAGCTTCATTTAAAAAAAGAAAAACTGTCACAATTCTAGAACTTCTTATTTACATAGTAGAATAGAAAGGTAAAGGTGCCACAGAAGTGAAGTCCCTATTTCAAAGAGCTTTCAATCTAGAAGCTTATGTTGAGATGCAATGTGAAGGTGCCTGTGTGCTTTACATTGTGTCAGTAATTTTGTATGGGTTTGTGCATATTAGGGCTGAAGGTGATATCCTTTTTTAAACAGATACAATTTTGGTGGGTTTTTAAAGGTTTGAGGCAGGAAGAAAGTCTAATGGAGAAAGGCACTGAGTTCCACAGGGTAAGGGCAGCTGAAGAAGGGAGTTAAAGTAGGTCACAAGAGAGAAGGAAAGGAAAAGGTCATTAATAGAGCAAAAATGGTGGTTGGGGAGTAGTTTGAGATGAGGGAAGATATATAAGTGGGCACTGTTGTTAAGAACTTTTGTACTGTATCATGATTTTTATTTTTATGGCATTATTATTATCATTATTATTATCATTTTGTAACGCACCTACATATTCCATAGCGCCATACATGGGTTCGAATCAAGGCAAAACAATAGCAGTATTAACACGTTGCAAAGGATGGAGGGCCCTGAGATTTTAAACAGATAGGTTTTTAGTAAGGATTTGAAAGTTTTGAGGCAGGAGGACAATCTTTTGGAGTGAGGCAAGGAGTTCCAGAGAATAGGAGCAACACAATAGAAGTCCTGAAGGCGAGAATGAGAGGAGATAAGAGAAATGAAAAGAAGCAGGTCTTTAGCAGAACAAAGAGGGTGAGTGGGGGAGTATTTGTAGTTGAGAGCAGAGATATAAGAGGGTGCACTGTTATTGAGCGCTTTGTGAGTTAGGGTCATGATTTTCTTTTGAAGGGAACAGGAAGCCAGTGGAGTGATTGACAGAGAGATGCTGCAGACACTGAACGCTGAATATGGTAGTTGAGTCTAGTGGAGGCGTTCGTTATGGATTGAAGTGGTGGCAAGCAGGTGATGGGGAAGCCAACAAGGAGGGAGTTGCAATGGTCAAGATGAGATAAGATGAGCGAGTGTAATAGAATTTTAGTTGTGTCTTGTGTGAGGTAATGATGTATTTTAGAGATGTTTTTGAGATGAAGCAGGCAGGATTTTGTTAGTGACTTTATGTGAGGAATGAAAGAGAGGACAGGGTCCAGTAGAACACCAAGACAACTGGGAGGTGGGAGTGCAGATTGCATTGTCAACAGTGAGGTGGTAGGTGGACATCCGGGAGGATATATTTGAAAGGCAGTTGGAGAAGTGTTAGAAGAGAGGGGGATAGATTTGGTGTTGAGAGATAGATTTGAGTGTCATCTGCATACAGATGATACTGAAGTCTGAAAGATTTTATTACAGTTCCAAGGATGTAAAGATGGAGAAGAGGTGGGGCACTAGGACAGAACCTTTGGGTATACCAACAGTCAGAGGTGGAGGAGAAGGAAAGGTGCTAGGGAAGGAGACGCTAAATGTTTGATCTCGGATGCCAGGGGAGTAGAGGATTTTTATTAGAAGAGGGTGGTAAACTATCAGCAGAGAGATCTTGAAGCAGTAGAATAGAAAAGTAACCCTTTGACTTGGCATCACAGTTTCTGCAGACAGTGAACAGGCATATGTTGGATGAGTCTAATGTAGATGCTCCTTATGGATTGGAGTGGAGACAGGTGATGGGGATGCCAGCAAGTATTGAGTTGCAGTAGTTGAAGTAAAATATAATGAGAATGGATTATAATTTTAGTTGTGTCTCATGTAAAATAGTGACATATTTTGGTGTGTTTTTTTTTTAGAAAATATGACATGATTTGATTATTAGTGAGGATCTAAAGAGAGGGCAGGGTCCAAATGAACCCGAAGACAAAGGGGCTGAAGAATGTAAGAGATGATTGCATTCTAAAAGTGAAGGATATTTGAGGAGTGAAAGCTGTTTTAGAAGGTAGAAAGGTTAATAATATTAATAAAAGAAAAACATACTTGCCTTTATGGCTCTTGTCAGAGGTGATATATCATTATGTGTTTAGTATGTTTAAATATTATATAATTCCATTTGCTACAACCTCCAAGACAACCACTGCCTTGTTAAAGAAGCCGAAGGTAAAGGTGATGGGCTGGCTAAGCATGTCAACAGATCTAAACCCTATTGAGCATCTGTGGGGCAGCCTAAAATGGAAGGTGGGGGAGTGCAAGGTCTCTAGCATCCACCAGCTCCATGATGTCATTATGGAAGAGTGGAAAAGGGGTCCAGTGGCAACCTGTGAAGCTCTGGTGAACTCCATGCCCATGAGGAATAAAGCAGTGCTGGACAATAACGGTGGCCACACAAAATAATAACACTTTGGGCCCAATTTGGAAATTTTCAATTAGAGGTGTACTCACTTTTGTTGCCAATGGTTTAGAAATTATTGGCTGTGTGTTAAGTTATTTTGAGGGAACAGCAAATTTACACTGTTATGCAGGTGCTATACTTACTACTTTACATTGTAGCAGAGGGGCATTTCTTCAGTGATGTCACATGAAAAGATATAATAAAATATTTCCAATAATGTGGTGTACTCACTTTTGTGAGATACTGTATAGCACTTCAGGATGTGAACATGATCAATTAAGCAAGGCTGTAACTACTCATTGAGTAATAGCCAATATAAATTGAGACCGTCATCATTATGGCAGTAGAAAATAGAGGTTACATGTCAATCAATTAGCGTTTAGAGGTCCCATATGTGATCAAACTTGCAAAACTGCAAAATGCAAAATAATAAAAATGAATACCAATACTGTTCTAGTCCATATCAGTGGCATGATATGTATAAACTCATTGATTCCTGAGATCGATATAACCCCGAAATTAAACGCTTTACCCGTCATTTACAGTGCATTATTTTTTATTTTATTTGCATTTACAGTGCTACAGACATGTCTTTAACACCTTTGCAGGTCTCATCTGGTACCCGTAGAATTTTTTTCTACATTTGCCGTTTACAGGAAGTGAAAACATTGGCGAGCTTGTGGAATTGTAGCTCTTGTGGATGGGAAATATCAAAGGCTTAGATGGGGCGTAAGTTATAATTGTAACAAATGCAGGGATCTTCAGCCCATAGATCATAGCCCATAAACCATTTGTGGCTCATTGACCCTCATGAGTGAAAGGGTAAATTAAGTGCTTATGGGGGTCTGTATTAACCTGCATGAGTGACAGGGTTAATTATAGGTTTATGGGGGTCTGTATTGACCCTCATGAATGACGGGGTTAATTAAGTGCTTATGCAAGTCTGTATTGGCCCCAATGAGTGAAAGGGTTAATTAAGGGTTTATGGGGGTCTGTATTGATCCCCATGAGTGCCAGGGTTATTTATTGGCTTGTGGGCGTCTGTATTGACCTACATGAGTGACCGGGTTAATTAAGTGCTTATGGGGGTCTGTATTGACCCCCACGAGTTATGTGGTTAATTATAGGTTTATAGGGGTCTGTATTGACCCTCATGAGTGTCAGAGTTATGTGATTTAGGATCCCTTGCAAGCACTTTTTGTGCCCGTAGGGATTCTTCCAAGATGCGAGAATCACTCATAGATTTAAGGCTCCGTGTGACTTCGTAGCTCTATCTGAGCCTATTCTCGCCAATTTTTTGGAGCCATCTCGAAAAGCAGGCTGCGAGCGATTCAGTAAACAGAAACAGCAAAATGAAATTCCTTTTGCAAGGACCGAGAGAACTACGAGGGAGAATTTATTAAAGGCCGGTTTTTAAACGTTTTTTTTTTTTGTAAAAGGCATTATTTTGTATAAATACACATAATTTTATCAATTTTGTAAATGGGTATTTTTCACTGGAAAAAAAGACAGTATTTTATAATCATAAAAATAACCTAATTTTATTCGTTTTTTAAATAGTATTTTTAAAACGTATTAATAAACAATGAATCCTTATATTACAAGATTTCAGCGTTGCAACTGATACACCCACCTCCCCTACAGCCGCAAAATTCCTTTTACTTACCTCTTCCCTTGGCCTCTCACGATGTACAGAATCCCCAACTCACCATGAACTCTCTTGACGTTATCTTTACCAATCACTGCACAATCTCCAACATTGTCATCTCCCCAGTCTGTCTATCTGACGTCACCTGCTAACCTGCATCCACATAATGCCTTACACTTACTGAACATATTCAACCCCTTCCACTAGAACCAACAGGAATCTCCAATCACTTGGCCCATAAATATTGTCCAATGTGCAAACCCTAATCAGCCTAATCACCACCCTCACCTGTCCAGGCATAGCGACATCACAGTACAACATGACTCTAATTCCACCCTTGTCTCCAAAACCACAGGCAGTCTCCCTCTCTCTCATCCACAACCATGGCTCACTACATAAAGATGCTACATCAAGATGAATTGTCCAAATGATCCTATTCCATCACAGTTAATCCACCCCCTCCCTACCACACTTATCCCAGCTATCACACATATATAAATAACCTTTTCCTAAACACTGTTAATTTTTCATAATTACACTCATTCTTAAGAAATTTTCATCTGACTCTGCTTCTGAATATGTCTATCTAATTCCCCTGGCTTCAAAAGGGTTTGAGTTAACCTTCTACCATTGCCTTACCCAATTTATTTCCTACAAGTCCCTACCAATCTGGATTATGGCCTTCTTCTTCACCAATATTGTCTTGACTCAGTGCAGGCCTCCGCATCACCTGTCTACACTCCAATTCATAATGAATGTCTCCACTATGCTCATCTACCAAACTCCGTGCTCAGTGTCTGCAGCTCCTCTCTGTCATTCTTCTCAAAAGCCTCCAAAAAAAAAATCATGACTTTAACATATAAAGCCCTCAGCAACAGTGCACCATCCTATGTCTCTGCTTTCATTTCAAAGCTTCAGAACATTTTGTGCTTCTTGCTTCATTCCAATATGCTATATTCCTGCTTCAAAACCTTCAAAACTCACTTAAAATGTATGTTTTTAAAATAGCTTATCACCTTCAGCCTTAATATGCACAATTACTCACTCTACAGCATAATACTGTATCTCTCACCCATATTCTACAATGCAACACACAGCCACCTCCACTTGCTTGATCCTATGCCATTGTGCATCTATCACCCTCCTGTACAACAACCATACCCTTTAGAGTGTAATTGTGTGAGTTTTCAATCTTCTAACATGCTTCAGAATCAAGCTCTAGGTACGATTGATTTTAAGTTTACAGACAGGGCCCTCCATTATTTTGTAATTTGTTAATATTGTTTTGCCTTGTACTTAACCCCTGTATAGTGCTACAGAATAAATTGATTTGTTAAGAAACAAAGGCTAATATTAATAATAATAATAATAAAAATAATAAAAATAATCTAACAATATTAAGGCCTTCTTACTGTCTTATTTGAGGCATCAAGTCTTCTCTGAGGAATGTTTAGTCCTTTACCAGGAGTTGAAGATACCTTTAAACTTTTTTTAAATATTGAACATTATTAGAATTACAGTATGGGACAAGCACCAGGGGCTTAAGATATCATGGACATTTTGAGCACTTTGATAACATTTCTTTGAGGATGGTTTTTACGTGTGAGATGTAATGGCTCAGGAGTATTTTACTAGTGAACTCCACTTGGATTTTTTCCTATGAAGTAATGTAATAGAGCACTAAGCCTTTATGTCATAAGAGAGGGTAGAAAATAGAAAATGCTGATAATTATCAGCCATTCATTGGAAAGGAGACACAGGATAAGAGAGTGAAACATTCATATATATGATGTGACTATGCTCTAACCCATAAGTACCTTCAAGCACTAATGAAACCAAATCTAAAAAAACGAAAATCACATGAAATTTTAGGAGGGTGCTAGGAATCCACATTACCTCTTGTATCTTTTGTATAGGAGAATGTGATGAACTTCAACTGAAATCTCACCATCCCTGACACTGCCACCTCGCAGTACTACATTGCTCTTACTTCCACTCTTGACACTCTTACGACCATAACCACTTGCAGATGGCTTCACTCAAATCCACAACCATGACACACTAAACAGACACACTATATGCAGGGATGCTCCAGCACTTTAGAACATTTATGGAGAAAATCCTGCACTTCAGCAGACTTCATCCAGCCAGCTCTATTTCTTTTTTTCTTTTTTTCTTTTTTTTATTGATCATAAAACATACATACATCAAAATAAAATAAAAAATAAAAAATCATTTTCCCAGCAGATACAAAACACACAGGTACAGCATAGCAATCCGTGACCGAATAAGACAGTCCATATATACAATTGACCAATATTTAATTCTAAAGAGAATATCTCTGAACCAAATAACAATGTTAGTAAAGCTAGGAAACGTCGGTGACCATATGCTTCGATTATTTCTTTTTCCGTGTTCCCCATTTAATATTTGTCCATATACTGCTCCCAAATGGTCCAATTAATAGTGTTTATTTTCTTGGACTTTTCGTTAATATTTTCTTTCATCAAATCTTTATTGTAATTGATTTTATTAATGACCTCTTTCCACTTAGGAATTTCTAATTTATTCCAATATTTAACTACCATTGCTTTAATGATCAGTAATATATGGGATATCAATAATTTATTATCAATAATTTATTAATGATCAGTAATATATGGGATATCAATAATTTATTACTGGGAAAAAAAATTTCGATCCCTATATGGAACAATATTAACTCCGGGGATCCCTGCAATTATCGTCAGGTGTCCACAACATTCTTCCCAGAATTTTCTTATCTTATCACATTCCCACCAGATATGATGTGCATTGCCTTCTTTGCCACAGCCTTTCCAGCATAGTGAGGATTTTTGGGAATCAAACTTTTTCATAGTTGCTGGAACCAAATACCACTTTTGTGTCAATTTAAAGTACACCTCTCTATACATGGTATTGATAGAGGATTTCTTTATTTACCTAAAGGCCCTTAACCATTCTTGCTCATTATAATCTATATTAAGGTTATATTCCCAATCTTTTATACTTTTTGTTTTCCTAAATTTCATAAGTTTAATCCTACTTTTACTAATTTTAGATACCAGATGGTTCACATGACCTTTAATCATAATTGCTTCCAAGTCATTCAATTTATCTATTTTATCACATATAAATCCCTTTTGTTTCATTTTTTCTAACATTATTCCATATTTTATCCACGAGAAGGATTTTGGTATCCCTTTCTCCTGTAGTTCCCTTTGCTTTATTAAGCTGCCTTCTGGACATAAATCAGCTATATACAAAATTGAAGCTTTTTCCAGTAAATTCACTTCTGTATTAAATGATTTATCTCTTAATATATCTATAGGTATAGAAGCGGAAGGTATATGAAATAGCTCTGCTCTAATTTTACTTTTCCCCCAGAATTTTATAATAGATCTAATACCTTCTGGTAATTTCTCCCATATTGTTTCTTTTCCATTAAATTTCCCCAGCAATGTTCTAATTGGGGTAATTCCCACGAGCTCTTCCTCAATGTTTTTCCATCCTACTATCCTATGTTGTAAATTCATATTAATTATATGAGATATTCCTATATTTTCACTAATCGTTTTCATATCTGGAGATCCCATACCTCCCAGATCAAACTTTCTATTTGTTATAGTTTTTTTAACTCTCACTTTTTTCCCTGCATATATAAATTTATCTATTATTTGCTGAATTATTTTAATGATATATTCCGGAACTTTTTCCCGGACACATCATAAATATGTTATTTTTGGGACGATACTCATATTAACTATGGCTATTCTAGCCGACCATGAGAATCTTGTTGTATTCCAGTCATATAATAATATTCTAATCTGTTTTAATATTTCTGTTATATTATTAACTATAATGTTATTATTTTGGAACGTAAATTTTATACCTAAATGAGTGACATACTTAGTATTCCAATTAAATGCATATAATTTTTTTAATTTGTTTAATGAATCTTGCTCTATATAATTATGAATAATGTCTGATTTCAGAGGATTTATTTTAAAATACGAAACTCTACCAAAATCAGTTAGCAAAAGTTGTAGATTAGCGCATGAATCTATTGGGTCTGTTAATGGTAGCATGATATCGTCTGCAAATAGCATTATTTTGTAATCGTTGTTTCCTATTTTTATACCAGCTTTCCTTATTAATGAGGCCAATGGTTCCATAAATAGCAGAAAAAGCAATGGGGAAAGGGGGCATCCCTGTCGTGTACCGTTACTGATCCCGAACCTCTCTGTTTCGAAGTTTGTACCTGTAATAAAAGCTGTTGTATCCTTATAGATAGCTTTAATTGTTTTAGAAGCGAAATTGACAAAACCAAACTTCTGTAATACTGCATCCAAGAATTCCCAACTAACCCTGTCAAATGCTTTTTCTGCATCCAGTGACAGGATTAGTGTGGGGATCCTTCTTTTCCTAATGGAGAACATTAAGTCAATTAGACGTCTGGTGTTGTCTGATGCCTGACGGCCTTGAACAAAGCCCGATTGATCGAAATGTATCAACTTTGGTATAATTTTTTTTAATCTGTTAGCCACGATTTTTGTATATATTTTTAGATCTATATTAATAAGTGAAATAGGACGATAACTAGTTACTTCTTCTGGATTTTTCCCAGGTTTTAAGATATTAATTATTTTAGCTTCTGATAGTTCTGACGGCATTTTCCCGTGATTTTTAATCTCATTAAACATATTTTGCAAATGTTCACCAATTTCTTTTTGAAACATTTTATAGTACTGTATAGATGGTCGAAGCCGTCTGGACCTGGGGCTTTATTAACTTTTGCTTTATTAATTACATCCTCTATTTCTTCCACTGAGATATCTTGGTCTAAAAATCTTTGATCTTCTTCTTGTAATTTTGGTAGAGTCACTTCACTCAGAAAAGTATTTATCTCTTCTTTATTAGGTTTTTTAAATGTGGAATTATTATTTAAATTATATAGTGAGCTATAAAAGTCTTCATAATTTCACTTATTTTATCAGGGTGAGTGTTCAGAATGTTATCAGGTCCTCTTAAACTATAGATTTTATTTTGATTTTTTTGTCTTTTTAATTTATTAGCCAGGTATTTACTTGTTTTATTACCCATTAAAAAATTGGATTGTTGAAATTTCCAAATCAGAGAATCAACCTGATTTTGTAAAATTTTATTTATTTGGGCTTTCTTTTTTGCGATCAACTCTGATCTTTTCACCAATGGGTTCGCTCTATTTTCTCTTATTTGTTTCTCCAGTTCTATATAAAGTAATCTCAAGGGTTTCCCCCTTTCCCCATGCATCACTGCCATCCGTGAAATCATTTGACCTCTTATAACTGATTTATATGCACACCAGAGCATGGATGGTGAGTCTACGGTATTTTTATTAATTTTAAAAAATTCATTTGTTTCCTTTTTTAGGAATTCCAAAGTATGTTCATTCTTGAATAAAATCGAGTCTAGCTTCCATTTTTTTTTATTTTTACTTATCTTTTCTTCTTTTAAGTTAATACATACCATTGAATGATCTGACCATGTAGCGGTAGTTATTTCTATATCCTTGATCTGTCTTGTTGTATGTATATCTGTTAAAAAATAGTCTAATCTTGAGTAAGAATTAAAACGATTTGAAAAAAATGTATAATCCCTCTCATATGGATGTAATAATCTCCATGCATCGAAGAGATCATCGCTAGTTGTTATTTTTTCAAAATCTTTAGAGGTCTTTTTAATCTGATTTTCAGAATTTTTTTTTATTGTTCCTATTCTATCTTTTACCGGATCCAGCACCATATTAAAATCACCTCCAATTATTACTTGTCCCTTTCTATTTTTTTTTATTTCTTTCAGTATCTTTTTGAAATATTTAGTTTGTTTTACATTTGGGAGATATATATTGGCTATTGTCATATTTACTCGATTTATTGAACCACACCATATTATATATCTTCCTAAGGGATCAATAATTTTAGCTTCCTCAAGGACTTCTATATTATGACTAAAAAGAATTGATACCCCTCTAGATCTTTTATTATATGTTGAATCTATTTTAATGTTATAGTTTTTATTATTTACATATCTTAGGGAGTCTTTACCCCAATGAGTCTCTTGTAATAGGAGAATATCTGCTTTATTTTTTTAATAATTATTATAAGCTATTTTCCTTTTTGATGGTGAATTTAGTCCATTGACATTATGAGTTATTATTTTAACCTTTTTTTTACAATTAATGCATTTACCTTTATCTTTTGTATTTTTTGTGGTCTCTTTTTGATATATCTAGTTCTGTCTCGCCTCTTACCATTAATTGTACCTGTATAAACTGTACCCCTGGGAAATTCATTCATTCGTACTATCTTACAAACCTTGGGCATATTTTTCTTAGAGCTTGAACTAAGTCCAAGTTTACTTATTTTCATATTTTTGCCCTCCTTTTCTATATTATTTTTTAGGGCTATTATGCCAATTTTAGGAAATGCTAGGAGTTATAATAAACTTACTAGTTCATTAGTTGGGAGATCATGTGTTCTTATTTCCCTATTTTTTCCCATTCTTAATTATTATAACTTTTTATATTAATTTAAATTTTTCACTTACTCTCGTTTACCCCTCTTATCTTCCTTTGATCTTTTGTCCAACTACAACTGTATAGGGGAGTATGAAAAATAGGGAAGTATTTCCTTAGCCTCAAAGACTGAAATATTGCCCTGTATTGTATTTTATATGATATCAACCTACAATTATATATATTGCATTTTTTTATTTTTTTAGTAGTGTATTCAGCTACCCTTATAATTATATATATAAAAAATGTTCCTCCTTTTTTTTTTTTTTTCTTTATTTATTATTTCTTGTTTCCTTTCTTCCCTGGACTGGACCCTACCATCCTGACTCCTCCCACCTCATCCCCTCATATTTCTCCAAAAATAAATAACTTTACTTCTATTCTTAAATCAATTTCTGTCAGGACTTTACCCACATATAGGGCCTCATTCTATTAGCGGCCGCAGCCGTTGCGGGGCCGCAAGGACCGGCCGCAAGCTATTTGGCTATTCTATTCCCTTACGGCCGGAGGCTCCGGCAGGCTTGCGGCCGGTGCCTTGCTATCTCTTGCGGCCGCTCGCACCAGAGGAAAGCCTTTGATCTAAAACGGCCGCAAGAGTTTCGGCCGTAAGAAATTCCTATTTGCAATTCAATTGCTCCGGGAAACCTCTCTGCAAGGCTAAAAACGAGCCGCTGCTTACTTGCAGGAAAGAGGTCCCGCTAGCACCAATTAAGCACATAAAATAGCTCAAATAAAGCCATCCTGCACTTTGAGAAGACTATAAAGGGATTTTAGGTGTTAGAAAAAATAGCACATAATTATCCTATACTCAAATCCGTAAAATATTTTATTTTTAAAATCCGTAAAATATCCATGTCAAAAGTCCAGAGTGCTTGGAGCACCTCAGACATGCCCACGCCGCAGCCGGAAAATAAACAGTTAATTTGAACTTGGGTTTGGGCTGATGTGCAAGCTTGAGAGTGGGTTCTTTTTAATCCTCATGTCCCCCAATATGATCCCTAGCATTTACAGAGCTGTACAGTGCAGGCTTGAATTTATTTTTGAGTTTTTATATTTCACAGCTTACGGCCGGTTCCAAGATATGCGGCCGGCCGTAAAAGGAGATCCTTGCGGGGCCGTATAATAGAATCGCGAGTTAACTGAACCCCTGCAAGGAAACGCAGCCTTACGGCCGATTTATGGCCGCTAATAGAATGAGGCCCACAGTTATTTAAATATTTATAAATTACCCTTTTAACCTTTTACCCTAGAATAACAAAGTACCTAAATTTCCCCCTATATAACTATAACCGAAAGGAAGTCCATACCATTTTCTCTAGATCTTGTAATCAACTCAAACTAAGAATTTAATGTTTATCAATAATCCTAATAATAATATTTTCAGATACCCCTTTTTCTCTTTTTTTTTCCTTTTTTCTTCTTTTTTTCCCTCTTTTCCTCTTTTACTCCCAGAGGAATAATATGGACTCCCCTCGGTACAAATAGCTTAAAATCTTAAAATTGTATTACTTTATGTGTTTTAAAGTGTTTAATAATCTATTGAATATTTCTATGTATCTATAATGTGCATATCAATAAAGTGCTTAATTTTCCCCCCATTACATCCGTGTTCTCTCAAAAAATGTACTTCCTAACTATCATTTTATACTAGGGATAATCTCAATTATACTAAGTATTAATAATTCCTTCTATATTCTCAAAATTCATATTGTTATTCTTTCTACAACCTTTTATATATCATCAGTGAATCTATCCAATCTTCAATTTTTTTTTTTACTCCTTTATATAATTACAGTGCTTCAAGTACTATTTTTAAATTTCTATACCTCTATAAAGGGCATAAATAAGGTGCTTATATTTCACCACCGTAATATAGTTTTTTTACTCCTTTGCATAATTAAGGTGCTTCATATTCTATTATTTAACTTCTATATTTCTATAAAGTGCATACAAATAAAGTGCTCAAAATTCTCCACCATAGTATTGGTAATCTCTTGGGGGATGTTTGTAACCTTTCTCCTATATACTATAAACCACTACTACTTATCCAATTATGTATATAAACCAACCCCAAAAGGGGAATAGCTTAAAAAAAGAGCAGTAAAAAATGCATCCATATGTAGTCCACTTTTCTTCTAAGATCTTTTCCTCTCTTCCTTAACCTCTATTATTTCACGACCCATTCCGGGTTCTTTAAGTTTAGTTCGGTGTGAATTTTAGGAAGAGTTGAGAAGTCCACTTCTATATTCCATTTTTGTAGCAGCAAAAGTCCTTCTTTAACAGAGTCTATTTTGTTCCAAGTATTATCTTTCATTATATATAGTCCCGTGGGATATTTCCATCTGTATTTAATTTCTGCTTTCCTTAAACTTTGTGTTATTGCCATATATTCTCTTCTTTTATTCAGAGTATATTTAGACAGATCCGGAAATATTTTGATTTTATCATATGGGACATCCATTGGTCTTTTTATGGAATTGGCTTTGATTATTGTGTCTCTATAGTAAAGGGATTGAAGATTGACTATAACGTCCCTAGGTATATTTTTGTCTAGTCCTCTAGGGAGGGGAATCCTGTGGATATTTTTTATTTTTGTATCTTCTTTAGAAGTTTGGGGTGATAAGTTATTAAATAGATCTTTAAGATATCCTGGTAGATCTTTTTCCAGTATATTTTCATTTATTCCCCTTATTCTTATATTTTTTTTCCTTGATCTATCTTCCATAAGATTTATCTTCATATTTAATTCTTCTATTTTATATTCCAAATTGTTTGTATATTTCAGTAATGCATTATTATCCATGATTAATTTATCACATTTAATTTCCAATTCATTTATTCTTTTACTTATTTCTTTTACTGAATTTGTATTTTCTAACATCTGTTTTGTTAATTCCATCGTAATCTTTTCTTGGAAATCATGTAGAAGGTCTTTCATTTTTAAATATGTTAATGGTTCCTCTTGTGATTTTTCAGTATTATCAAGGGGAGAATGTACTATTTTCTTCGGGGAGGAAATTACAGATTGTTCCAAAAAAGATGAATCTGATTGTGATATTTCTAGTGTACTAATTTTTTCTTTTGGTGAAAAAAATTGATTTGTTTCTGGAGCCCCTGTTTTCTTCTCCTTACTTTTTATTTTTATAGCATTTGGGGGTTTCTTATTTGCCATCTTATTATTTTTGGGAGGTAGTCCTGTGGGTTCTTGATTTTAGTCTTCTCCACTTAGCTTTTTTGTGCAGTCCTTTTGTTTTACTTGTCTTATATAATTTGTATTGGTTGAATAACCTTTTGTAATGTCTTAAAAGGGTACTTTCTATATCTTCGCGCCCTTAGCCTCTTGCCTCTTGCATATTTTCATAAAGCTTATTATTATTTTTTTTTTACCTTAACCCTTTCTCCTCAACTCCCTCTGCCTCAACATATTTCCATTATCCTTTTCTTTTCTATACCCCAATTTAGCTCTCTAGCGGGTTCAATTGATATTCCTGGGGCGTAATATGCCTCTTACAAATGTTCACCTTTATTTTTCGGACTTTTAAATAGTTTGTTTGTTCATTAGTCCAAACTTTGTCTCCCGCGATTCTTTCGCGGGGGAACTCTCTCCTTTGCGCGCCTTTGTGCGTATTCTCGCGAGATCTTCACGGGGACTGTCTCCGTCCTCCGACTTTTACCAAACTCTGCGAAATAAACTCTTTGGCTTTTATCTGCCCTTTTATCCCTGCTAGTAGCCTTGAGGATTTGTCTTTTTACTTATTTTTTTTTTTTCTTTAGGGCATAATGTGAGGCGGGAGAGGGGAGATGTAAAGGGTAAACTCACAAACGGAATACATATACTTTATATATATTTTTTATAAGCTTTACTTAGCTGCATTGTATTGTGGAGGTCCTTCTCGAGGCTTCAAGGGCGTCTGTTTAGTCGTTGTAGCCTTAAATCCGGTATGGCCTCAGGATAGCCGCTGTCTGCTGTACATGAGCTCCCAGCTCTCCTACCACCAGCTCATCTTTGATCTGGTGTGTGTTCCACTTCCGGTACCGCCCTCATGATCCATCAAAGACCCTTCAGCCAGCTCTATTTCTCATCATTAATACTGAACATTCAACACTCTCCTCCACCCTCCTGTACCTCCCGCCCACTTATGCTGCACAGCTGAGGACATTCCAGCCACTTTAAAAATAAGATTGAAACCATTCAAAATAAATTCTCCTCTCAACTTGGCTCACACACTCCCTCCTCTCAACTAACCAAAAACACCCAACCATCACCCTTCCCCAATCCCACATCAAATATGCTTCCTCCCTTCTCTACCACAACCTTTCACTATACATTAAAAAGTTTCCATAATCTTTAAAACATGCTGTAATAACACCCATCCTTAAGAAACCCAGCTACTGCATTTAGTTATTGCCCTATATCACCACCTCCCCTGGGTTTATCTGCAATTGCCCTACCCAATTTATTTCCTCCAGTTCTCTTCTTGACACCTATTAATCTGGTTTTCTGGCCCCGTCACTCCATAGTGACAGCTTTCACAAGTCACTAATAACTTGCTCACCGCCAAGTCAAATGGTCATTTATCTATTCTAATTCTCCAGGATTTATCTGCTGCCTTTGACACAGTTGACTATGCTCTTATAATCCACATGCTCTACTCTCTTGGCATCCATGACTCTGCTCTCTCATGGCTCACATCATACCTACAATTTTAAACCCTTATTGTCTCCTTTTCTGACACTACTGCTTCACCTCACTATCATGATCCCCTGACCACCAGTCCTATGTACTCATAAGATTTTGAGACTTGCCATTATATTGGTTCCATAATGACTCCTATCAGGACTGCCTCCTGGAAACATGTGGTTGTGGGACTGGGCGCAGAAGTATTAAAGTATGTTTTATAGTTATTTAAATTTGTTATGTTAAGTTGATTACTCTATGTATGTTAATCACTGTATGTTATGTTTCGCTTTTGTGTGTTTGACTTACTATGTTAGAATCTGTATGTTGCATGTTTAGCTCATGAACCGTTAAGTAATTTAAAATGTAGTTATGCAATCAGTAACTGGCAGTTGATATTCAGTTAGATGATCTGTTAGTTATGTAATCCTGCTCAGTGGTAAAGCCTGCTCTGAAGGAAGTGTGTGTATGCTCCGAATAAAAGTGAGGTAACATATCTAGAAGATATATGTATATGTATTAAGATCCTTAAAGAAGATAAGAGCTAGCACTGTCTGAATGGATTTATTATATATAGGAAATAATAGGAAATAAGATATCTGGAAGACAGAAATGTAGCAGAATACTTATAGAAGGTGATAAGATTTATCACTGTCTGACTGGATTAATATATATATGGAATACGATATCTGGAAGATAAATTAATGTGTCAGCATTCCTAGAGAAGTTACTACTGAAGTGGATGTTATGACACTTTGCAGAGGGACACTCTGTTTAGTACAGTTTTAGTGTTTTCTACAGTGTTAAAAACAAGGATCAGACATAAATGGGACAGTCCCTTGTCTGTCTCACAAACATATGTTAAGACTTATTCAAAAAGCACACTTTCATTATTTTACAATATGATTTTTTGCAGAACTTACAAAATAGCGTCAAATAATGCTTTATTTAGATATTTCTGTTTTAGAAATGTATGGAAAATAAAGATAAGCATTTTTTATTCTTTTATCCACACTTATTGATAAAACAGTTTAATACATATATATATGCATAATATTACAAGACCACAAACACAATAAATTAATTGAAGACATTTTACTAAGTGTCAGCTTTTCTCTTCAACATACAAAGGAACTGACAGTTTAAAACTTCCAAAAATATAAACAAGAAAACAAGAAACGTTAATATTAATTCTTCTACAACAAAGATTTATTCTTAATGTCTTAGTAACCCACCTAACATCTTCATATTCAACAATCTAGACAATGAATGCAAATTATTGGTAAATGAATAAAGAGACATTGAAAACTCTTTAGACATTGAAATCAAAATGTGTGAAATCAAATGAACAATGTAACTAATCTAGAGCTAATATTAGAAATGTAACATGAATATACAAACTGCACAGACAGGTGAATTTAATTTTGTATTTTGCCAATGTTAATAGCGTAACTGATTTGGCAGCAAATTAAAAAAAAGGAAAATCATTTTTCAGATCTTTATCTACCCTTTATGTGATAATGCAGAGAATAATGAATTCCCTTGGTTCCTTTATCTCTACTGCAATTTAAAAAACAAAACATGGATCACCATTCCATTTGATCCTCTATTTCAGAATAGTTATTATGAAGTATTATTTGACTATTTTTCTAAAATACAAATACTTCTGATAAAGTTCATTATGGCATCTTGGAATTCTTTATTTTTTAGTGTGTAGATAACAGGGTTCAGTAAAGGATTTAATACAATGTATACAAGAGCAAAATACTTGTCTCGAATTGGAGAATAACTTGATGAGGGTCTCATATACAAAGAGAGGAGCGTTCCATAATACATGATAACGCAGGTCAGGTGGGACGCACAGGTAGAAAACGCTTTGTGTCGCCCATGTGAGGACTTAATGTTTAGAATGGCAGATATTATAAATATGTAAGATATCACCGTAAGAAAGAAGGAATTAAAGTTCATTAATGAGCCTTCAATGTAGTTCAACAAGTCCACATTAAATGTATCACTGCAGGAAAGCTTTAGAAGTGGAGAAACATCACAAAAGAAATGGTCAATCAAATGTGAAGTACAGAAGGATAATTTAGATATCAGGACTACATGTCCTGTAGATACCAGGAAACCAACAGACCAAACAGGAATTAAACACCGTGCACAATGTCTTAGGCTCATGCGAATAACATAATGTAGAGGGTGACAGATTGCAACATATCGGTCATATGCCATAGCAGCTAGAAGAAGGATTTCAGTGCCAACAAGGGATCCATAAAAATAAAGCTGGGTCATACACCCTGAAAATGAAATAGTCTTAAGTTGTGTGAAGAGCCTGTGTAATACAGCAGGGAGAATGGTCGATGTGAACCAGATGTCAATGAATGAAAGGTTCATCAAGAAAATATACATCGGAGTATGCAATTTAGGATTCAGTGAAATCACATAAAAAACAGTCAGGTTTCCGAGCAATATCATGAGATAGATTATTAGGAACAGGATGAAAAGAGGAAACTGCAGCTCTATAATATCAGTAAACCCTTTCATTAGGAATTCTGTCACATTAGCTTTTTCCAGTCCCATGTTCTGGTCTTCTTGGCTAGAGGTGACAGCTGAGTGGAAAAGTAGATGGTAAATGCATTATAATTGTATTTGTTTCCACCTTGTGTACCGTTCAACATTGAGATAACATTAATCAAAACATATTGATTTGTTCCATCCGCCGGGGTGTGAGAACCCCCCCCCCCCCCCCCCCAGATTATGTAGGTCTGCATTAGCTTCCCCTCTGCTGCTCCTTTTATCTGTTTGGTCTCACGTAAGATAATCTTGTGAGATCTTGCAAGATCTTGTGAGACCCAGGTATCTGACTAGTTAAAAGAAGAGGAGGTGAGTGGGAGCTATTGTGGATGTGCCAGGGAAGGAGGGAATGGGATAAAGAAAGACCAGTTATAGGGATCTATCTATAGAGAAATAGATAGAGCTATACGTTTATTTATTTATCTATCTATCCAATATATATACATATATATTATATGTATTATATACAGTATATATATATATATATATATATATATATATATATATTTACAGTATATACACACAGATCTATATATAAACATACATATACTGTATAATATATATATAGATGTACGTGTATATATAATAAATAAATAGTACATTTGTGTTCATATTTGAATGTCTAAAACAAGTTAAAAAACTTGTTTCCTGCTCAGACTTGTGAGAAATACAGTTATTACACTTCATTCTGGGAAGCTGAGTAGGGAAATGCAAATGTGCCCACAAATGCTTTGCTCTTCTATCCATAACCATTTTAAATATGGCTTCCTTTAAGCTTATGCCAGCTGCATTACACAGATTTTATGCAAAGCCAAGGTTGGATTATACAGAAGCTGGGAATCCTACCCACGGGCAGCCATTTCAAGGTTACTGCCTATATCCTACTGTATATTATTTGTTTGTCCAATGTCTCCCCCATACTTGTTTTCAGTTACTATGACCTTGACCACACAGTTCCTGTTTCATGTGATAATGTTGATGAGCAAAGGAGGAGGAAATAGTCCCTGTCTCATTTAGTATACAGTGTGTGTGTGTGTGTGGGGGCGGGGGTTTTTGATCTGATTTTGAACTTTGTCCACTGAAATGGTCAGTCTATAATTTTAATTGTAGGTGTATTTTAACAGTGAGAGACAGAATAACAAAATAAAAACAAGAAAATTGCATGTGAAAAGAGTTATAAATTGATTTGCAGGTCAGTGAGGGAAACAAGTATCTAATCCCCTATCAATCAGCAAGATTACTGGCCTCCAGGTGTCTTTCATACAGGTAACAAGCTGAGATTAGGAGCACTCTCTTAAAGGGGGTGCTCCTAATCTTTGCTTGTTCCCTGTATAAAAGACACCTGTCCACCGAAGCAATCAATCAGATTCCAAACTCTCCACCATGGCCAAGATCAAAGAGCAGTCCAAGGATGTCAGGGACAAGATTGTAGACCTACACAAGGCTGGAATGGTCTACAAGACCATCGCCAAGTAGCTTGCTGAGAAGGTGAAAACAGTTGGTGTGATTTTTCGCAAATGGAACAAACACAAAATAACTGCCAGTCTCCCTCAGTCTGATGCTCCATGCAAGATCTTACCTTGTGGAGTTTCAGTGATCATGAGAACGGTGAGGAATCAGCCCAGAACTACACGGGAGGATCTTGTTAATGAGCTCAAGGCAGCTGGGACCATAGTCACCAAGAAAACAATTGGTTAAACACAACGCCATGAAGGACTGAAATCCTGCAGCACCCACAAGGTGCCCCTGCTCAAGAATGCCCATGTACAGGCCCGTCTGAAGTTTACCAATGAAAATCTGAATTATTCAAAGGAGAAGTGGGTGAAAGTGTTGTGGTCAGATGAGACCAAAGTCAAGCTCTTTGGCATCAACTCAACTCGCCATGTTTAGAGGACAAAAAATGCTGTGGCACTTTATTAGATGGGAATGAAAAACAAAGACTAAAAATTGCTTAGAGCTATATATAATAAGGATAATAGGCTCTCAAAAGCAGAAAAATCCAAATCTAAATATAGATATAAAAAGATTAACCTCAGAAAGGCATGACTAAGTGGGAGTGTATCAGTGGTTTATAAAGACATTTAGTTAATCAAAAATTGGAGGGTGGAGTATATCCTACCCATATAATACAACTGAATAAATGTCTATCAGTTGTATAGAAAACCATTATAGAAACAGACACTCAACGCCTATTGTAAAAATGGGTTTAGATGGCTGCTTTGTAAAGCTATCCTCATATGGCAACAACACATTGCTAATCCTTGGATAGTTAGAAAATGGGTGAAGCTTTAAAATACTAGTAGTCAATAAATTGTATATTTGAATAGTATATTGGGGGTGCGGTGGATTGGGGATATAATAACCCTTGTATGTTACCAGATAAAAGAAGAATAACTGCTTGTGCCAAAATCAATTATAAATGCATATATATGCAATTTCCACAATGGCAATCTCCAATACAAATACGTTCCTCTGCCACCCTCCAGGTAATTAAACTACTTGCGCATTCCAGTAGAGAACAAGGTGCAATCCCGATGGCCGGTTTCGCCCCCACTCTGGCTTACTCGTGGGCTAAACTCACTAGGACAAAAAATGCTGCCTATAACACCAAGAACACCATCCCCACCGATAAACATGGAGGTGGAAACATTATGCTTTGGGGGTGTTCTTCTGCTAGGGCCAGAGGACATCTGCACTGCATCAAAGGGATGATGGACTGGGCCATGTACCGTCTAATCTTGGGTGAGAACCTCCTTCCCTCAGACAGGGCATTGAAAATAAGTCATGGATGGGTATTCCAGCATGATAATGACCCAAAACACAAAGCCAAGGCGCCGAAAATAGAGCTCTTGACATTTGCGCTCTCACTCTTCCTGTCACTTAGCTTCAGGTACCCCTATCCCCTACACCACATTTTCAGCCCTCACCACCATGCTGTCTCCTCAATACCCCTCCTCCCCTGTACCCCATGTAAACCCTGAGCTTTAAAGTCAGTCAGACAAGAGCCACAAGATACACCATCCAGCACAGCTCAGGGTCTAGAGAGGGCGTGGGGTACATGGGGAGAAGGAAGGGGTACAGGGGAGAAGGCAGGTGTACAAAGCCAGGGGTGAAGAGGAGAGAGCAGGGTGGTGAAGGCAGAGGGCTGACCGAAGCTAAGTGACAGGGACAGTGAGAGTGCAGATGTCCGGAGCACTATTTTCTGAGTGCATGTGTCGGCGCGTATTGGCCGTGCGCCAGAAAGTTGTGCCACCGAAAGGTTCGAGTTGCCAAACATCAGCCTCAAAACCTTAATGACTTGTAGAGGATCTGCAAAGAGGAGTGGGACAAAATCCCTCCTGAGATGTGTGCAAACCTGGTGGCCAACTACAAGAAACGTCTGACCTCTGTGATTGCAAACAAGGGTTTTGCCACGAAGTATTAAGTCGAAGGGGTCAAATACTTACAGCACATCCAGAGTCCAACAGCGTCCAGAGACGGAACTCATATTCCCACACCATGCACCTTGAGTGATATATATCAGCACATCCACTTTGCTGATGAGAGCAAGACCGGAGCAGTCCAACAGCTGACAGCCCAGCTGGCACATCAGAATGAAATTTCTGCCGGGCAGGCGGAAAGCATCCGAGTAATATATGGTGAGGTGAGGAGGCATAATCTTTGGATGGAGAGGTACAGGCAAATGGCTCATAAAGACAGAAAAGCCCAGACACATCACTTTGTGGTGCTGGTGCAGTTGGCAGAATTCCACGTGCCTACACTCCAGGCTTCAGTTCCACAAGTCCTCATCCACACTCCACAATGAGTATACTTTTGTATGAATGTTTACATAATAATAGCTGGCTACAGAGTTTGTACATGTATGGTTATGTTGAATATTTTTGCAATTGTTGTTCAATGTGGTTGTTGAGATGTTGAGATGAGATATTGACGTCAATCCAAATAGTGTTCTGATTGATATCTTGTTCTTGTCTCTGTAGGTCTTAATAGCCCAATCTCACGACCATGAAGGCATGTTTCTCAACCTCCTCTTTCTGTGTCACATATTTTGATAATTAGTTTCTGATTATTCCTTAATATCTGACAGCACACTGTGTAGATCTATATGACATTATCCATGATTATGTTAATCTGTTTAATTGAGCAGATATAGCCAAGTTGTAAGTGTTTTGAACATGACTGGTTTCTCTAATTACATGGAGTGATTTCTGATGATCCTTTTTCTCACCAGATTCCGGTCACAGTTGTGTAGTGACCACATGTGATCCTGGTAGGTGCTATGCATCATGCTTATTCTAGAAAACACACTACCCCCTGTAGGTATCCCCTTTTTCCCACAAGCCTCTTGCTCTCTTGCAGTCCGCTCACACCACACCCATGATTTTAATGCATTTCTCATTTCTGATTGTGCCTGTGTATGAAATAAAGCTTTGCTATACCATTCTCACTGTGTCAATGTGTTATCAATGGTTGGGATTAAGGGTTAATACACATGGGAAGTCTGATTAGTGATACTGTGGAGTTTCAACATTTCCCTGCAGGCCTGATAAAACAATGACGGGTGATGATATGAATTGATTGATAAAAAAACTTAATGGGAGGTCACCAAATGGGAATGGGTATACATCTTAGCACATGGCCACCAGCAATAAAGTGGGACTTTTTCAGGATGGGCATAGCAGAGATTTCCCTGATGGAGGTGAATTGGCTGTTTATCCACGTGCCTCTGCACAGCCTCCATGTGTTTTTGCTGCCCTTCCTGATGGGTTAGAGTAGATTAGTGTGGTATATATTCCACTGGTCCCCTTGTGGATTTCTAAGTGGTGAAGGGGCTTGTGTAACTGAATGAAGGTGTGAGCTATACCATGTAGGGCCACTGTAAGTGGGCAGGTCATAGCTGAGAGGTCAGACAAATCACAGTCCACTAGAGAAAAACTGACAACCCACTCTAGTATCTTTGGCATGTAAACCTTGTGGATATGCACAGACAGAGATATTAGTAGGGGTGCTGCAGTCCATAGGGTCACAGAGAGTCAGACACAAAAGAGGGACTGAACAACCATATGTGAAATGTTCCCCTGGTATTTGGCCACTATGTGTTATCCCAATATAGATTTGATGAGTGAAATGTATATAAGATTATCCTTGTATTTTTAGGGTCCAAATTAGAGACTCTTTGAGTGTAATAGGGTTAATATGTCAGCCATTTGCTTGTATTTGTGTTGCAATTTAATGAGGTAGTATGTCTAGATTTGTTTTTCTAGATTTGACATTTGGGAGTTGTTGTGCAAGTATTTGTAATGCCTTCTATTGCTTTCCCCATATTTTAAAGTGCATTGGTGTCTTTATATTGTCATTTGCAGTGTTAGAAACTAGTCTGTAAACCATTTGCGGGTCCTATTTGGAAACCGTAAGCTTTGGGCTGCCATTTGGTGTTTGTAATTGAATACCTATGTGCAATTTTCATGACTGGAAGTTTTGCGGCCTTGGAAGATCAAAGGCTTTGGGAGGCTGTAAGTTACAAGTTTAACCATTGCAATTTTTTTGAAGGCTGTAACCCGTAAGCAGTTTGGAGCCTGCAAAGAAACGGCATATGAATAGAAAAATAACTTGCAACCTCACTTACGGGCTACTGGATAGGCCGAAAGGTCAACTGAATGACGCTCAAGATTTTTAGCACAAATAGCTGCCTCAAATGTCAGGAATTGCATTAAAATACTCCATAATTAACTGGCAATATATTTGCTCTAAAATTGTGGATACATGCCAGCAAATTAAATCATTAATATACAGTGCACATAAATGGAAAGATAAGATGCTGCTTCACTGCAGTGTGGCCTACCTCACACATAACAGGCTAGGAATATGATATGCATTTTAACCTTAATAATTTTACACAGTGATTTAGACATACACAGTTTTAGCAGCAAATACTGTGACACAGGACAATACTGTATAACCATTAGACAGAAGCACAATAATAAACCTGTAGTGGACTTTATATCCCTAACACACTATATATGATAACCAACTCAGAACCCCTACGTTGTACCTGTACCTCTTATTAGTTGATTATATGACACGCATTGCACATATTTTTTATGTAAAACAGTGATACATAAAAAAAAAGATAAAAACAAATAAATAATATATAAAAATAAATCAAAGTACACTATTATTGCTCAATATTAAGATTATTTTGAAGAAAAAATTGTGAAGTCAGCTTAATTTTTAGTATTTCTTTCATGGTTTGACATAGCCTGAGTAGCTTTTACTGGGAGAATGCTGTTAATAATGATTGTTATACAGTTGAAGAAGACTTACAAGTGTGAAATGTCCTGTTCACTCTGCCTTTCTTAATAAAATCCAATCCAGCTTGTCTTGCTTGTTCTCCATTGAAGTCAGTGTGAAGATTATGAGTCAATGTTGGCTTTGGATCTATATATATTGTGGGCACTGGATATAAATTGGCTCCCCAGAGCATTCACATCTGTTTATTTACAGGTGTGTATTGTTATAGGAGTTAAACAATCAATGCCCTTTTACTAAAGACAAAATATAAAAAATAAACATTCTAGGGAATGACAGCTCTGCTTTTTTTTCAAATCTTCTTTGTGTATCAGCAATACAAAGAAATATATAAATGGTGGCCAAAGTAATGGAAATGTAATGGAAAATTATTCTTATTTTGATTTAGATTATTATTTTGCCATCTTTTGACCATCTTGTATTACAATGCATTTCAACAGGGAGATAACAGTTACAATGCAGTAAAAAGATGGCACCTGCAGATTCGGAATTATAATCTAGTTTAAAGCATATTTATAGATATATTGCTAATAAATATTGCTATTGTATCAATAAAATGAGTTGCAGTATCATCTGCACATTAACAATTATTCTTTAACAGTAATCTTGCCTTATGCTTGATTTCAAGCTTCAGGTCAGCTTACCAGGCCTTAACCATATCAAAAATAGACACAATCAGACATGAAATCTGTACACGCTAGTATACAAACAACACTCAAAATATTTAAACCAGTAACAGAGAAATCATTTTCTTAACTCCTGTCTGCTCTCATGGCAAAACCTGATAACAGGACCCAATACATTACATCTTTTTCCCTCTCTACCCTAACACTGGTCCTTACTAAACTCTCCAACCACTCTCTACTGGCATGATTCCAGTGCCGGATCTACCTTTTTGGAGCCCTAAGTAGTGAAGTGGAGAAGCCCCTGTGAGTGTGTGCGCATGGTGTGCACGCACCCATTTTTGCCATTTCTGTGCATGTATATCGCTCTCTTACTTTGTAAACAAATCACATACATTTCCCCATAACAGCTATCTTATATGTCATATAAGTGTTTGTGTGTGTAAGAAATTAATATATAATTTCCATAAATCATAAGTTCTTTTGGAAAGGTCAATAAACAAGCAGACCAATAAGGTATAATTAAAAATATATACTTCCCATAAATCAAGATACAGTTACACAATGGGTTTAAACAAAACAGATAAAAGACATGAAGTATTAAGACATTATTTACAAATATAATATTTATATGAATTCTACATTATGTAAAATAAAGATGCAGTATACTACCCCCTATGGTCAGCTATTAAAGTTCATTCTCCATCAGGTTCTCTGGACAGGATTGATCTGCTCAGCTGGGCTCATCTGTCATCCTCCTGGCACTCTTCCAAACTAGAATGCTTCAAATATGGCCTTGTATATCTCTTTCTTGGACACTCCCCCTTGATCAGTGACTGACCATCCCATCTGAAATCTTTCTCATCTCCCAGGTTTCTTCTGTTGAAAATGGCAATCCCACACACACAGATGTCCATTTGTTTACACATAAACACTTTGAACCAAAACAGTTTGTTGTAGTATCAATAGAATATATATTCACAACTCTCAAGCTTATCAGGAATTCAGTTTCTCAGGAAACAGTTTGTTTATGAAAAGTTCAGGTGACTGGACAACCTCTATACATCATAAATAAAGATTTATACAATTACACATATTTTATAAGATACACTTATTTCTGTCATAATAGATTTACAGATTTCCACTCTATAAGCTATATATATATGACGGGCATAAAATTGTAAGCCAGGCAATGCTCTAAGGCTTTGCATCTCTGAGCACCTTTGGCGCTCATCGTGAGCCCCGCGATGAGCCTTGGGCCCTCATTGCAAACCATTCCTCCCGCCTACTGTATGGGCCCCTCATTGCAGGGTTCATTAACCTGCAAGTTTTGAGCTTTGGGTTTCTATGTGTCTCTTTTCAGCATGTCCCCCCTGTGCCTTCCCTGGGTGTTTCTCTTCTGTGTGTCTGCTGACTGTTTGTGTGGGGGGCGCTGACTGCCGTTTGTTTTATTTAAAAAGTCCTGAGTGCCTGACGTTGTTCGTGTAAGTGATAATGTTTTGCCGTCATGTATTTTCTAAGTCCCGCGTGCCAGGCTTTGCTCAGCTTTGTTTTCATAGTTTTCATCCAGTTTCAGAATTTTTTTCAGTTTTTCATCCGCTATTTTTTTTCTCGCTTAGCCAATTTTTGAGGAACGAAACACATCAAATAAGCCTCAAAATCCCTTGCAACCTCACTCTCAGGCTTCTTGGCTCTCCCCCTCTACTGTGTGTAAATGTGTTTTTATTTTATTTTTTTATTATTTTTCTTGTTTTTTGAATTCTGCGGGTTGGCTGTTAAATTCGTATTTTTCCAAGGTCGGAATTTTTTTCCATAAGCTTGCATGTGTGACGGGGCCACTGGCTGCACCAAAAACGCTCATTGCAGCCTAAGTGCTGCGCGGCTACTTAATTGCACATTTCAGCCTAAGACAATGAGTGGCTTTGGAACTCATTGCCTACGTCCTGAAAGCTCGGAAGGCTTCAATGCCTCAAGGGCTCACCTCGCTCTGCGAGGCTCGCAAGTGTGACAACAAATTGCAGTTTGACAAATATTATATAACTAGCGACTTGCCCGTCAAAAAATGACAGCAATAAGATTGTAAGGGCGGTAAATATTGTTGGTGTTCCAAGATGCTTCGGGGCTCATTGAGAGGTTGTTAGTTGTTTGTGTGCTATGAGCATTGTTTTTTTGAGTTTATGCTAATGAAATAATGAATAAAATAATACATCAATATACTTTACCTATTTTGAAGTAATATATGCAGGAAGCATAGTGCAGAAGAGCTGACAATCTGTTTTGATATTGCTGCAGCATACAATGTGTGTTTTGAGTGCTGTGGAGCTGCTGTGTAACTGTCAGTAATGTGTGCAGTGTGTAGTGTAAATAGTGTGCGTGTGCGAGCCAAATCCGTTAGGGTAGCTGTGTACTTCCGCATTGTGTAAGTTAGTGTTGTAAAATGGCGCCTAATGTGTGTTACGCGTCTGTGGCTGATTTGGCGTCCTTGTTCATGGACTGCGTCCGTCTTTTTCGGAAAATCCGTAGGTGTTTGGTGGTGTTTTGCATCTTTAGAGTCCTGTAGCCTCGTTTTCGTTTTTTTTTTGGCGGCCATTTTTTCTCTCGCTTAGGGGATTTTCGGGTGTCTAAACTCTTGTATTTCGAGTGAAATTGAGGTGTAATGTTTTCGAGGTCCTGGGTGCTCCCCCTTGCTGTAGGTAAGCCTTTTATGTGTTTGTTCTGTGTATTTATTGTGTTTTTAATGTTTTCATGTGCGCGGGTTTCGTGCGGTAAGGTCGTATTTTTGCGAGGTCGTAATGTTTTTTTTTTCTAAGTTCCGCTTCTCGTATTTGTTTCTTGTAAGTCCATAAATTTTGCGAGGACCGCAGTTGCTGACAAGGAGCGCCTTCGGCGCTCCTTGCCAGCAACTGCGGCCCTCCCTTTGCGAGGGCCGCAGGCTCACTACACGAGCCTGCAGTGTTAGCAACAACCCGCATGCTCACAACTATATATGTGATTTATATAAGTCTACTGCCCTTAAAGCTATGACCTGGATCGCTACATATAAGTGTAATTAGATTTAGTCAGGATCACTTCTGCTCATACAATCTAAACATATTAGACCAGTGTCTCTTAATATTATATCAGCACTTTTTTTTTTAAACAGGAACTGAAATGAAGGCCCCTAAAGTAAGGCCTCCTATCAATCAATTCCAGACAGAAAAAAATACATTATTATTATATCAGTATAAAATGAAAAAATGTACACAATATCTAAAAACTATATCTTAGGCTGGACTGTGTAGCTGGAATGCTGCATAGCTCACTTCCGTAATTAAATAACTACCATGTGATACCTGCATACAAAAAGAAAAGGTTACATAATATAGTAATAAGTATATATTAATTGCTGGCATGTATCCAGTTGAGAGGATGCATGTACTGCAATGTTGCTTAGCTTGATTGTGTGTCCGTCTCTTGGAAACTATGTGCATTTGATTATATGCTCAAAAACAGGGCCCTCAATTCTTTATACGGTGTTAAGTTTGTTTTTTGCCATGTACTAAACCCCTGTACAGCACTACGGAATATGTTGGCGCAATATAAATAAAGATAATAATAATAATACCCATTTGAATCAAAGATGTGCTTTGTAATGGTTAATCACCCTGGCACACCCAAAGTTACCAGGGTCCTGCTGTCTCTCTAGCATATATATGATACAGATGGGTCCTGCAGTAGCCACTCTTTCTTAGACCTGATTGTGTTAACAACAGTGGCTACTGCAGGACCCATTTGTATTATAGATATAGACAAAATAGACAAAAATTTGAGACAATTTGTGAATTACGTTGTCGTCGTATGTACAGGATACAAAAAGTGTCCTCCAGAGGCTTCAGGACATTCAACTAAACCTTTCCACTCTGCTGGTGAGCCTGGGTGTGGAGGCTTTGTATATCTCCATACTCCACAAAGTGGGAATGGAGGCTTGAAGTTACTATGCTGTCACAAGGTGCACACAACATTCAAAACACAATAAATTTGTGCTGAACCTTCTAAAACTTGTTTTAACACAAAAGTATTTCCTGTATGACAATACATATTACCAACAAATCCAGGGCACAGCAGTGGGGACGCCCTGTGCCCCTACATATGCAAACTTACATCTGGGTCGATGGGAGGAACATTTTGAGAAGAGTTCACCAATATGATAGAGATCTGGATCAAGGTATATAGATTACATTTTTTGACATGGAAAGGTACAATTCATCAATTGGAACTTTTTATTGGTAAATTGAACAACAATGATCTATGACTGAGATTAACCTACACCATTAATCCTATAAGAATGTTGTTTTTGGATTTAGTAATCCTTAAATCAGACAATAACATGCTGATAACTTACACTCATCAAAAAGAGAAAGCTACCAACAGCCTTTTGTTGGGCTCCAGCCATCATTCACAACATCTAGTGATAAGTATTCCATACAGTCAATGCCTTCAAATAAGACATAAATGTACTTTAGATACTCACTTAGAAACACAAGATTTAGACTGAGGGGCTATTCTCACAACATTCTAAAAAAGGCATATGCCTGAGCTGAAGCCAAAAAAAACAATTACTCAATAACCAAGCAGAAATGGGAGATACTAGTACCAACCAAATTAGATTAATTGGTATGTATAATCCCCATTGGGAAAAGATCAACGAAATCTTACAGAGACACTGGCATATCCTTCTATCAGATAACGATCTGAAAGAAGTCCTAGCTGAACATCTTCAGTCACTTACAGACCGGCCCCCTGTCTTTGTGATGAATTGGTTCATAGCCATTACATTGGTCCTACCAAGAAGGGTTGTGATTGGCTCACAAAAAAACTGCTGGATCTAGACCATGCAAACGATGTAAGTCTTCCCTTCATATGTCGACCACCTCTGAGTTCCATGATTCATCCAAAATCAAAGAGTACACACAGCATTAATCTACCTGATTTCTTGCCGCTGTGGCCTACAGTATTTGTCTAAAACTTTGAGGCAGCTACGCAGACGTGTACAAGAACATGTGAATTGCATTAATAATAACTTGGATGTGGTTACTGCTAGACATATCAATCAACATCATGAAGGAGATGTCATGGCCCTTAGATTCAGGGGTATTGAGAGAATTACCCTCTCAAACAGACAAGGTAATATTGAGACAAAACTCCTACGGAGAGAAGCGAGGTGGATTTTCCACCTGAAGACTCAAGCTCCTCAGGGCTTTAAGGAGGGGTTCACACTCACCCCCTTCATATAATCTGCTATATCCTTCAGAGTACACTCCAAATTTGCAATTATGCACATTGATTTTTCTGTTATTTTGTCCTATGTGTTGTTTGCTTAACAATAAAAAAAAACATCTTCAAAGTTGGGAGCATGTTCTGTAAATTAAATGATGTAAATCCTCAAACAATCCATGTTAATTCCAGTTTGAGAGGCAACAAAACACGAAAAATGCAAAGGGGGTGAATATTTTTGCATGGCACTGTATACCTCACACTCAGATACAGGTGGTTAGGTAAGTTTGAGTGAACCTAGGGGATCCATTTCTATATTTATACTGTCCTTCTATATAAACATTAACATTATAATTTGGTGGTATCGCTAGGAAGAGGTTTTAAATATTTCTTGATAATTACCAAGGCTTTAGTTAGTTCATGGTAAGATTTTAGCCACATAGTCTAGTTTAGCATTTCACTGTATGGTCTTTATAAATTTGGTATTCACACAGTAAGGGTATTAAATTGTTTAACATTTGACCAATATACTAAAACTAGCGACTTGCCGGTCAAAAAATGACGGTCAATAAAATAAAGTGCTGAAATGCTGTTTGTCACACAATGTGAGTGTACTGTGTGCCTCAACTTAATAGACCCCTCTAACACACTAATGAACGCATGTAATAACACTACAAGTGCCTTTAGGGTCATCCAGGACCCTCATGACCCAAAGTGTTAGCACTACACCATTTTAACCCAGTCACTTATGGGGGTCTATCCAGACCCTCATAAGCCTCTATTTAACCCCATCAGTCCAATAAGGGTATATTATGACCATTATGAGCCTGTTACAACCCAACATTTGTCATGAATCAGCCGGTGGCCATTTTGTGACTGGCAGCAGTGGCCTATATTGGGACTTATGCTCTTGCATCTACAAAGACTGTCCATTGGTCTGGAGCCACCCAAACTTAGGTCTAAAACCTACAGGAGATAAGAGGACTAGGATTCTCTATACTCCATCATCATTGTAGGTTGTGACAATTGGTGGCATAGTGGTGGGGTACTCTGAGAAGGACCAGAAAATGGAGCAGAGGGAAGCAGAGGACTACAGACTACTCCTGCTAAAACAATGGATGGTGTTCCTGCATTTATGGCATAGCCATGAGCTGGCAAGCTGGTTGGAGGAACTGGTAGAGAAAGAGATGGACTTGGAGGAACAGTACCTTGCCAGGATAGAGTCCTTGGGTGGCCGGAGAGAGGTTCTCTATTTTCGTTTGGATCTAGATTATGGGGTCGAGGAGATTCTGAATGGTGATCCGGAATGTGGCATGGGGACTGCAAGGAGGCATAATAACTTGTTTGTTGAACGCTGCCGGGGTCTGGGACTGGAACCATTGTTCCTGGAGGCTCCTTTGCTAGAACCCCTGGTTCAGAAAGAGCAGCAACTGGAGGCTGAGTATGTTCAATTGTGGGATGCAATACCCAAGAAGTATTTTGGCCCATCCGGATGGGAGGACGGCTCACCAGACCCTTACAACTCAGACGGTATGTACCAGAGTGAGTATGCTCACTGGAACTGGGGAGAGGCTTTTATGGACGGTAAACAAAGTGAGGAGTGGGAAGGGCTAAACACAGTTCCTTTGCCAACTCCTGGGGATGGAGAATGTTTGCCCCTAGAACATGCAGCGACTGTGTCAGGGCCTAGTCACCAGCCCAAAGAGCCAGAGACCCAGTGGAATGTTCCCTGGGTGGGGTCAGATAAGAGAGACTTAAGAGACTTAATCCCAGAGGAAGTGCGAACTGCTCACAAGCTAGGGCCAGATAAGTTAAGTCTGCCCTCAGAAGTTCTAGGCAAAGTGTGTTGGCCAGAACTGCTAATGGATTCAGAGGCTCGGGATGATTATGTGATGGATGGTGGGAAGGGAGCCTTAGAGGCCAGGCTGGGTGGGAATGATGAGATTCCCCAGCCTGCATCAGATAACCACTGTCTGTACCCTAACACCCCAGGGGAGTTGTTCCCAGAGGTGCTAGTGAAGCACAGAGCCCAGGAGGGCTATTTAAGAGACTGTGGGGAGGGAAAGGAATTGGTTTCTGGCAACAGGGAACCTGACCTCACACAGCAAGAGAGTGCCAGGGGCACAAAGAGCCAGGCCTGGGCAGCAAGCATGCCAGCCTTGGCAAAAGCGTTATGGGTGCAGAGTGGCACCATGATAGAGGGTGTACCAAGTGGGGAGATACCCTGGATAACCAGTGTCCAGGAGCCCACTGGAACAGACACCACTCCAAAGATCCAGTTCAACATAAAGGACTGGGATAAAGTTGCTCAACCCTGGGCAATGGAGGAGTCCAGCATTTCAGCTGGATGGGAGCAGCATAGCCCCCCAGCCAAGTCAAAGGAGTGTAAGCACAGCTTGGGTGGGAGCAGCGTAGCTCCCCAAGCTGCAACGGAAACAGCTGGACCAGAGGAAGAAAGCCAAGAGGAGCTGTCCCTTTCTAGTCCCATAGGCCCAGAGACTGTTTTAGAAACCCCAGCCCAGCTGTGGGGACTGGCTGGAGGGATTGCTATTGGACAGGGGTTGTTTTATGTGGCTCCCAAAAATACTGTTTTGCCTCAGAAGAGTGTATGGGTGCAACCCTCTGTGTCCCCAGTGACTTCCATGCTGCTGCCCAAGAAGAGAGAGGTGGGATCCTGGACTACTTGGGTGGGGGTGCAGGGGAAGAGCAATTTGCTCTATACAGTGGGAGCAAGGCCAAGAGCTGGGGGAGGTTTTTACTCTGCACTTTGGGACTGTTTTCTAAAGGACTTGAACGTGGAGATAGTGCAGATAGCCTAGCCAATCCAGAAGAGTCATGACTATCAGCGTAGCTGGGAAAATCCTAGGGGCATGGATGTTCCACGCTACGCCACGCTACGTATCTCATGAATCAGCCGGTGGCCATTTTGTGACTGGCAGCAGTGGCCTATATTGGGACTGGACTGTTATATACCAATAGCCGCCATCTTGGGGCTGGTATATCATCCACAGTTGGTGCCATATGGAGAGTAAGAGTTCTGGGTTTAGGAGACCCACTCTATATTGTGTTATGGGTTATAATATGTTAGTATTATATTGTATTATGGAGTGATAGCTATGTTTTGATTAGTCAACCCTCCCCCATTTTATAAACTCTCAGTCAGGAGTTGCCCATATGGTCCTGAAGGTAAATACTTGAAATGATAGTAGTCAGGAACAATAGGGTCCCTTACAGACACTGAGGCACCATAACCCCAGGGGGTCTACAGGGATTCCCACTTAGAGAATCAGGGCAAAGTCCAGAGGGCAGGGAGATGTCTCTCTCTTGGGAGCTAGAGCCAAATGAATTAGTTAGCCCCACCTAGTGGGTGGACCTGGGAGGAGTCGCATGGTTCCCACGTTGGGACCCTTCATTATTGGCCAGAGGCAGTTAGGGGCTGACTAAAGGTAGCCCCTCCTGGTAATGTTGTATGCCTGTTTAAAAGATGTTGTTTTCCAAATAAAGTGGGTCATAATTTTCATCAAGACGTTGTGTGCAGGTGTATTATTGACCCAGGGGCATATGCTGGTAGAGGAGATTGTTTCTGACTCCCTTCCAGGTTTCCCAGGCACACTACCAAAAGCTGGGACTTATGCTCTTGCATCTACAAAGACTGTCCATTGGTCTGGAGCCACCCAAACTAAGGTCTAAAACCCACAGGAGATAAGAGGACCAGGATTCTCTATACTCCATCATCATTGTAGGTTGTGACATTAACCACATAAGTGCCATGACGGTCTTCAAGGACCATCAAGACACTAAGTATAAACACTACACTGCACTATACCCCCCCAATAAAACATTAAATATCAACTAAACAACCTCTACACTAACCTATTAACACCTACACTACCTACCTACACTACACTACCTACCCCCTAATAACCCCCTCCCCACCACTGTAATTACAGAAATCAAAAAAAACTAAAGTCATCCAAAATCTACATTACTTAAAATAAAAAAAAACTAATCAAAAAAATAAAAAATGTACATTACAAAAAGAAAAACCCGTCACAAAAAATAAAAAAAGGAAAATTACAGAAAATAAAAAACTACATTACAACCCACCCCACTACAGAAAAAAAAATGACACACCTGAAAAGGAAATACATATAATACATACAATACAATACATACAATACTATACATACAATACATACAATACAATTAAATACAATACAATTAAATACAATACAATACACCCCTATCTAATATGCATCCCCCTATCTAATATACAATACTATCTATCTAATATACATTCCCCTATCTAATACAAAATAAATACTATATATATAATATACATCCCCCTATCTATCTAATATACAATGCATGCTATCTTTATATAGCAGCCCTAATTCTAAGCTAAAATTAAATAATTAAGACCACTTACCTTTGAGATGTTTCTTCGGATCACCAACCTAGGGTAAAAAAGATTAAAAAAATTACTACAACATGTTTACATAAAATAAATAAACATTCTAAAAATTCTAAATATTCTACTCACCTTTCCAGCATGTCTCATCCTTCTTTTCTTCTTCTCCGGTGCCTGTTAAAAAAAACATTACATTAGCACACATGCATAAACATAAAACCAAGTAAAATAAACATAATCTACATTGTACTTACCTCCCCGCGATGTTTCCGGCCTCCTAATCTTCTGCTCCGGCTAAGCCCTGGAAGCATCCGCGCTCTAAAAAAAAAAAGTTAAAAAAAACAACACACCTCCGCACTCGCGGATGTCCCCGACGCTAATGAGATTCCTACCGAGTGTTTCAGAATAAAATTGGCAATGATTGGCTGAAAACGCTGTCTATCAAATTGAGCCAATGAGAAGACGCCAATTGTGAGCCAATGAGAAAGGGATACACCCCAAAATCCCACTCAGATTCGATAACGCACCTGTCAATCTTTATTTCAACCAATCCGAAGGCTTTATTGCCATCAGCGAATCACAATGGGATACACCCCCACGTGGTGATTGGCTGAAGACATCTGCGCCTTCCCATTGGCTGTAATACTGATTGACATTGACAACAGCCAATGAGTAGGCGCAAATGCCTTCACCAATCAGTACGTGGGGGTGTATTCCATTGTGATTGGCTATTGTCAGTGCAACCAATCAGAATGCACAGATGCTTCCAGCCAATCACCCTGTGGGGGTGTATTCCATTGTGATTGGCTGAAGGCATCTGCGCCTTGTGATTGGTTTAAATAAAGATTGACAGGTGCATTATCCAATCAGAGTGGGATTTTAGGGTGTATCCCTTTCTGATTGGCTCACACATTGGCGCCTTCTGATTGGGTGAATTTGATAGACAGCGTTTTCAACCAATCAGAAGGCGCCATTGCCTATTTTCTTCCGGAAAAGTCTCCGGGGGGCTTATTAGTTTTGGGGATGTCCGCGAGTGCGGATGTGTGTTCTTTTTTTTACATTACAGAAAATAAAAAAATCTAAGTCACAAAAAATAAAAAAAGGAACATTACAGAAAACAAAAAAAAATACATTACAACCACCCCACCCCCCACTACAGAAAAAAAAAATTACACACCTGTAATGGAAATACAATACAATACAAATAAAATACAATACAATACCCCACTATCTAACATACAATCAGTACTATCTATCTAAAATACATCACCCAAACTATCTGATATACAATCCATCCTAACTATCTAAAATACATCCCACAATGTAATATAAAATAAATCCTAACTATCTAAAATACATCCCCCAATCTAACATAAAATACTATATAATATTCAATACATCCTATCTATCTAAAATACATCGCCCAATCTAATATACAATAAGTCCTAACTATTTAAAATACATCCCTCTTTCTAACTCACAATAAATGCTATCTCTATATACAATCCCTAATTCTAAGCTAAAATAAAATAATTAAGACCACTTACCTTTGCGGATGTCCCTTCAGATCAGCAGTGAGTCTCTTTTGGAGTCAATTTGAAGATGACACCTTGCATTTCTCATTATGACTTGAATGAATTGTTTGTGTACTTGTAATGTTGCAGGGAAGAATAATGTGTAAGGGAACAGATATGCATTTTTTGTATACTGAATACCATGTTGTAGTATGTGTACTGTCAGCATTATTCCTCCATTTAGTTTTTCCACCTTGTCTTCCTAATAAATATCTATTGCTTTGGCCTGTTAACATTATGTTGCAAAAAGTTACTGCAAAAGTGCTTCTTGCATTATACCAATACATTTGAAAAACTCAAATATGTTCTAGAAAAGTTTGGTGTATCCCAATCCCCAAATAATATGTACCAATTTCAAAAAAACATGTACTTCAGTGTTTTTTTAATTATCAAAGAATTGTATTTATTTCAAATTCCACTAAGGTTCCTGCAAGCTAACCTTCAAAAATATATGGACTGAAATCTACCAGATGCAAGCCAAGTTGCAGAGGCATTACAAATCAAATTGCCAATGTTGGCTAGATAATAGGGGAAAGCTACTTTTTTCCTCTGCTTTGTATACTATTCTAATAATTTTGACTGTGTGGATCAAAACAACATTTGACAAGGTCTTAAAGAGATGAAGGGACCAGACCATCTCATTCACCTCTGAGGAATCTGTATGTCAATCAAAAACCCATGTTCAGAATCAGCTTATATATTGAACTTATATGCGGCATACATTGTGAGTAAGACTGTGTTGGATGAATTCAAACCTGGAAACAATATTGCTGGGATACCTCAGATACATGGATGATACTACTTTTATGGCTAAAAGTGAGGAGGAACTAAAAGGCCTTTTCGAAGGGTGAAGATTGAAGACATATGAAGAAGTGGATGGCAGATGTGGCAATGGAAAGATGAGGTAACTAAAGCAATGAACATGAAATTGAGGGTACTCGTAGGTGCAGTGGCTGACAATGTGCTGCTCATGTCCATAGTATCATGGAGAGCTGGACACGACTGAATGACTAAACAACAACTCATTTTTAATTGAGATACGCTCCACCGATCTATACAAAATTCTCCATTATTAACAGTCAACAAGGCTTGTTTTCTATGATAAAAGTGAGCTTCAATTTTCACTTTTCTTCCTACAGAAGACCAACATTTTAACTTCATAATACTTGAGAATTTACTCATTATAAATCTTGATGTAGTTTTATCATAAATATAAAGGTTCAAACCTCTAAATAAACTAATTATTTGAATTAAATTGACCAAAATATCAGGCTTTAAAATAAATAACAAAATATTGAAATATGTTATTACGGTAGATACTATTCACAAAAAGATTATAAAAATGAAATCCAGTTCCCAGTGGGCCAACAGAGAAGATAAATATATTGGTGCAAATGTCGCAAGTGCTTTTAAAGATTTACAGTTAATTATCTCTCTGGACTCTGACAATATGACTAGGGAATTATAGCAAATATTGGGCCCTATTAAATTCTCCCTCGTAGTTCTCTCGGTGCTCGCAAAAGGCAGTTTTCCTGCTGTTTGCGAGAACCGAATCTCTCGCAGCCTGCTTTACGATATGACTGCGAGAAAATGGCTGAGAATAGGCTCCGAGAGAGCTACGTAGCCTTAAATCTATGCACGAGTCTCGCATATCGTAAGAATCCCTACGTGGACAAAAAGTCCACGCAAGGGATCCGAAAGCCTCTACGTGCTGCCTCGGAACAGCCCGAGACAGCAGTGTGAGGCTCCCCCTCACCCTATACACATCCCCATGCTGCAGGGGTCTCTATCAGGACCCCTGCAGCACCCCCACATTAACCCCTTGCAGCGGGGGTCCCCGATCTGCATAAAACAGGCCCCCCGCTGCATTTAAAACTTTTAAATTCCCCGCCGCGGCTCCTTAAAGGGACCGCGGCACACTATTACCCAATCCCGGCCGCGGCACTTAAAATTAACCCCCCTCTATGCTGGGGGTCCCCATCGGGACCCCCGAAGTGTCCACACATAAACCCCCTGCAGCGGGGGGCCCCGATCGGCACCGATCGTGACCCTGCTGCAATTCAATTTTAAATTTCCCGCCTCGCGGGTCCTCAAAGGACCGTAAAGGTCCTGAAAGGACTTGCACTAAAAATATTAACCCCAGGCAACTATAATTACCCCATTAACTCATGATGGTCAATACAGACCACCATAAGGCTCTATTTAACCCATTAACTCATGGTGGTCAATACAGACCACCATAAGGCCTAAATTAACCCATTAACTCATGGTGGTCAATACAAACCACCATAAGGCCTAAATTAACCCATTAACTCATGGTGGTCAATACAGACCACCATAAGGCCTAAATTAACCCATTAACTCATGGTGGTCAATACAGACCACCATAAGGCCTAAATTAACCCATTAACTCATGGTGGTCAATACAGACCACATAAGGCCTAAATTAACCCATTAACTCATGATGGTCAATACAGACCACCATAAGGCTCTATTTAACCCATTAACTCATGGTGGTCAATACAGACCACCATAAGGCCTAAATTAACCCATTAACTCATGGTGGTCAATACAGACCACCATAAGGCCTAAATTAACCCATTAACTCATGGTGGTCAATACAGACCACCATAAGGCTCTATTTAACCCCATCAGTCCCATAAGGGTATATTATTACCATTATGGGCCTGTTACAACCCAACATTAACCACATAAGTGCCATGATGGTCCTCAAGGACCATCATGACACTAACTACAAACACTACACTATAACCCCCAATAAACCATTTAATCTAAACTAACCCCCCTCTACACTAATCTATTAACACTTACACTACCTACCTACACTACCTACCCCCTAATAAACCTCCCCAACACTCTAATTACAAAAAACAAAAAAACCAACAGCACAGAAAACAAAAACATCTGCGCATCCTGATTGGCTCCTACATTGACGACTTTTGATTGGCTGACAGCTTTTTCAGCCAATCACAAGCCGCCAATGCCAATTTCCTCCCGGAAACGACTCCGGGGGGTTCATTAGCGTCGGGGAGGTCTGCCAGTGCAGACCTCCGTTATTTTTTTTTTTTTTTTTTTTTTAGAGCGTGGATGGTTCCGCGGCCCAGCCGGGGCTGAAGGAGAGAAGGCCGGGGACATCGCGGGGAGGTAAGTTAAATGTATATTTAGATGTTTATTTGTGTATTTTATTTATTGTTTATATATTGTATTCATGTATTCATGTATTGTGTTTTTTTTTTAACAGGGCCGCGCCGGAAGAGCTAAACAGTGACTGGACATGCTGTAAAGGTGAGTTGAATATTTAGAATGTATAGAATGTTTATTTATTTGATGTTAATGTTTTGTACTAATTTTTATTTTTTGTTTGACCCATAGGTTAGTCATCTGAAGCAACATCTTAAAGGTAAGTGGTCTTAATTTATTGATTTTAGCTTAGAATTAGGGTCTGTGTATGTAGTTAGGACTGTAATTATTTTATTTTAGTTTAGAATAAGGGTCTGTGTATGTAGTTATGATTTTTTGTATATTAGATAGATAGGGGGATGTATTTGATATAGTTAGGATTTATTTTAAATTTAATAGATTGTATGTTAGATAGATAGGGGGTATTTGATTTGGACTATATGTAATATATTATATTTAATATATTATATGTAATGTCATGTATTGTATGTAATGTATGTAATGTATTATATGTAATATATTATATGTAATATATTATATGTAATGTCATGTATTGTATGTAATGTATGTAATGTATTATATGTATGTATTGTATTGTGTTTATCTGTCTTTCCTTTTCAGGTGTGTAATTTTTTTATTTTCTGTAGTGGGGGGTGGGGTTGTAAAGTATTTTTTTGTTTTCTGTAGTGGGGGGTGGGGTTGTAATTGTTTTTTTTTTTCTGTACTGTAGGTTTTTTTGTTTTTTGTACTGTAGGTTTTTTGTTTTCTGTACTGTAGGTTTTTTGTTTTTTGTAATTAGAGTGTTGGGGAGGTTTATTAGGGGGTAGGTAGTGTAGGTAGGTAGTGTAAGTGTTAATAGATTAGTGTAGAGGGGGGTTAGTTTAGATTAAATGGTTTATTGGGGGTTATATTGTAGTGTTTGTAGTTAGTGTCATGATGGTCCTTGAGGACCATCATGGCACTTATGTGGTTAATGTTGGGTTGTAACAGGCCCATAATGGTAATAATATACCCTTATGGGACTGATGGGGTTAAATAGAGCCTTATGGTGGTCTGTATTGACCATCATGAGTTAATGGGTTAATTTAGGCCTTATGGTGGTCTGGATTGACCATCATGAGTTAATGGGTTAATTTAGGCCTTATGGTGGTCTGGATTGACCATCATGAGTTAATGGGTTAATTTAGGCCTTATGGTGGTCTGGATTGACCATCATGAGTTAATGGGTTAATTTAGGCCTTATGGTGGTCTGGATTGACCATCATGAGTTAATGGGTTAATTTAGGCCTTATGGTGGTCTGGATTGACCATCATGAGTTAATGGGTTAATTAAGGCCTTATGGTGGTCTGGATTGACCATCATGAGTTAATGGGGTAATTATAGTTGCCTGGGGTTAATATTTTTAGTGCGAGTCCTTTCAGGACCTTTACGGTCCTTTGAGGACCCGCGAGGCGGGAAATTTAAAATTGAATTGCAGCAGGGTCACGATCGGTGCTGATCGGGGCCCCCCGCTGCAGGGGGTTTATATGGGGACACTTCGGGGGTCCCGATGGGGACCCCCAGCATAGAGGGGGGTTAATTTTAAGTGCCGCGGCCGGGATTGGGTAATAGTGTGCCGCGGCTCCTTTAAGGAGCCGCGGCGGGGAATTTAAAAGTTTGAAATGCAGCGGGGGGCCTGATCTATGCAGATCGGGGACCCCCGCTGCAAGGGGTTAATGTGTGGGGGCTGCGGGGGTTCCTATGGACCCCTGCAGCAAGGTGTTCATGTGAGGACACTTCGGGGGTCCCGACAAGGACCCCCGCATTGAGGGGGGGTTAATTTTAGGTGCCGGGGGGGTATTCGGAGTACCCCCACGGCAGGGCTTATGTGGGGGACTGCCGCGGAGGTCCCTTTTAGGACCCCCACAGCAATTTATGAGGAGTGGGAGCCTGCGATATCATCTCGCAGGCTGTCACTCCTCATGTACATTTACGCAGTGAAGATACGTACGGCCCTGCTGCGTAGCTCATACGTTGCTCGCAGCAGGGCTAATTTAATAGCATTGTAAGCTAGAGAAACTTTGCAGTACGTAGGGCTTAAGTAGAAGCCTCTTATTTACGAGGCTGGAATTTAATAGGGCCCATTGTGTCTTGATGACATAAAAGTTATTAAAATAACCATTTTTTAAGAATAGTAGTTTTTATTTTAGAATGTTAGAGAAGTATAGAAAGAAAAATATTAAATTTTTGGGGAACCAAACATTCAAGTAACATTTTAGCTAGTTAACACAGCATTTAACATTAAACCATAATAATAAGTATAAAAATAAATGAAAATAAATAAAAATTCATCAATAAAAAATGAGATTATATTTATGGCTTTTATATACATTACATTAATACATACTGAAATATTTGCTTGGTAAAAGCTATTTGCGGTGAGGGAGCTCCTCATAGGAGGGGTTTCATTAGTTTGATTATTTTTTTATAGAGCAATGAGACTTTCAGGTACATTTCCAGGCTGAGAAGAGAGGGTTCAATGGCTTCAATCAAGAATAAAGAGGACGTGAATAATCTATCAGCATGGTAGCTCGCTTGATCGAAGACAGAAGAGTGAGTTTATTTTATTGTAATTCTGTTTTATTTTGATGTGATTTTTTTTTTTGATGTAGTTATTTCATTATTTTATTGTGATCATCTTTTTAATTTTATGTAATTTAGGTTTTTTTCTGTAAAATAGGACTTTTTTAATTTTTTTACTTACAGTATGTGGGATCAGGTACACAAGCAACTCTCCTGCTTTAGCTTACAGAGACAATCCCTGAGTTGTCAGATTTTGTGTTTTTTTTAGCACCCAGCATGCCAGTTCAGGGACATCATTCATAGAGAAATAGAAAAGAAGGCTTATTGCTGACTGGAACCTAATCCCTTTAGTTAGGAGAGCACAGAATACAATAAATAGTTACATAGTTACATAGTTACATAGTTACATAGTTACATAGTTACATAGTATTTAAGGTTGAAAAAAGACTTTCAGTCCATCAAGTTCAACCTTTTAAGATCTCCTTTGATCTGCAATATGCAGATTAACTATTAATTCATTAGTTGTTAATTAATTATTAATCAATTATTTAATGGTTTTTTTTTTGTTTCTTTTTTTATTATTATTAATTAGTCCAGAGGAAGGCAAATAGAAAAAAAAATAAAAAAAAATAAAACAAGCGAGACTTAGCCAAATGTCTAAAGGGGAAATGTTAAAAATCATCATCTCATTACTGTCTCTCTAATTATCCATGATAACCCTGAATACCCTTTTTAATTAGAAATAAATCTAGTCCCCTTTTAAAGTTATCTATCGAATCCGCTGTCACCACCTCCTCTGGTAGAGAATTCCACAGATTAACCACCCTTACTGTGAAGAACCCTTTTCTTTCTTTGAGGTGGAATCTTTTTACTTCTAACCTCAAGGGATGTCCTCTTGTCAGTTGAAAACCTCTTGGCACAAAAAGCTCCCCCGACAAATCTTTATACTGACCCTGGATGTATTTATATAAGGTAATCATATCTCCTCTTAGACGCCTTTTTTCTAGAGAAAATAAGTTTAATTTGGTTAGTCTTTCTTCATAACTTAGCCCCTCCATTCCCCTTATTAGTTTGGTTGCCCTTCTCTGTACCTTTTCCAGCTCTAAAATGTCCTTTTTATGAAGTGGTGCCCAAAATTGTACTCCATATTCCAAATGAGGGCGTACTAAAGATTTGTATAGTGGCAGAATTATATTTGCTTCCCTGGCTTCTATACCCTTCTTAATACATGCTAATATTTTATTTGCCTTTGCAGCTGCTGCTTGGCTTTGAGCACTGTTACCTAGGTGGTTGTCCACAAGCACTCCCAAATCCCTTTCAATATCTGATACACCTAGATTTGCTCCATTAAGATTATAAATTGCATGGCTATTTTTCCTTCCCAGATGCATAACCTTACATTTATTCGTATTAAATTTCATCTGCCATTTAGATGCCCATTCCTCAATTTTATGTAAATCCCCTTGGAGGGAAAGCACATCATTATCTGATTTAATTACCTTGCACAACTTTGTGTCATCAGCGAAAATGGAGACCCCACACTCCAATCCTACCTCTAAGTCATTAATAAATATGTTAAAAAGGAGAGGACCTAATACTGAACCCTGAGGAACCCCACTTACCACATTAGTCCAATCGGAGTATGTTCCTTTTACAACAACCCTTTGCTTCCTGTCTTTTAGCCAGCTCTCAATCCATGAGCAGATATTTACTGCAATTCCTGTATCCCTTAGTTTGCCCAATAGTCTTCCATGTGGCACTGTATCAAAAGCCTTTGCAAAATCCAAAAAGACTACATCCACTGAGTTGCCTTGATCCAGGTTCCTACTAACCTCCTCATAGAAACTAATTAGATTTGTTTGACATGACCTATCCCTCATAAACCCATGTTGACTCCTACTTATAATCCTGTTCAAATAGACATATTCTTGTATATTATCCCTTATTAACCCTTCTAAAAGCTTCCCCACTACAGAAGTGAGGCTCACTGGTCTATAATTCCCCGGATTTGCTCTTGCTCCCTTTTTAAATATAGGTATCACATCAGCTTTTCTCCAGTCATCTGGTAGAGACCCTGTGTTGAGTGAATCTTGAAAAATTAAATATAATGGTTTGGCTATTACAGAACCCAGTTCCCTTAGTACCCTTGGATGTATTCCATCAGGACCCGGGGCTTTATTAACATTTATTTTTTCCAACCTCTTTTGGATTACTTCCTGTGTTAAATAGAAGCAGATACCCTTTCTTAGTGCATCAGACAGAGACTCTCTGTTTATTCTTCCTTCACAGTTATTTAACAAACACCCAAAACAACATCCCCCAGTAGAGGATGTCCCGGTGGGAAAGTTACCTTGTTTGTGCTCATTTTGATAGCTTCAGGCCTGTGGAGAGGCCAGCAAAGAATGAGTTGCAGTAGTCGAGACAAAATGAAATGAAAGAATGGATTTTAATTTTAGCTATGTCTTGTGTAAAATAGTCACATATTTTGTTTATGTTTTTTAGAAGAAAATTATGTGATTTGGTTATTAATTGTATGTGGATGATGAAAGAGATGACAGGGTCCAACTGAGAAACTGGCTGAGAGGTGGGAAGGAAGACTGTGACAAATATTTGAGGAGTGAAAGCTGTAGTAAAAGGTGATACGATTAATATTAATAAAACTGCTTGTATTTGTGGCTCTTGTCAGAGGTATTGTACCTTTACCTGTGTACACTCCTGTTTAATTCCTTTAAGTTCTGTGCTGTAACTGAGAAAGTCAAAACACAGGTCTAGGAGTTGATGGGTTTCAATGCTTTGGAGTGAGAGAAAGAGCTGTATTGGAATTTTGATGTTGCTGCTGTGACTACTGAGAAATATTAACACTTAATTTACAACACACATACATACTGATATCACATAATTCACACATATAGATTAATACACATAGCTATACATAGCTTTAGGCCACAGCACATCTACACCCCCCATACTGCCACCTACCCCCATACCCAAAATATAGCACACATAATACACACATTCTTGTTTTACCTCCTACACATATATATGTATATGTTATATTGATTTATCCTTATATTTATTGTGTAATCTCTAGGATGATGGAGGAGAGGAGGAGAGGAACATCATAGAAGAGGAAAGGAACATACAAGGAGATGAGAAGAGAGGAATAGATGAGAATAACTGTGGTGGAGAGGAGAAAAGGTAGAAGTATGGAGAGAGAAAGAGGAGGAGGAAAATCAGGGAGGAGAGGTAGAGACATATGAGAGCATGATGGGGGGAGGGCCTTGAGTGAGGTTACTACAGATGTTGCAGAATAGGGGTATGCCAACAGGGATGTGAGGTCTGTCAAGCACAGATATGATTACAGCCGGGGTAAGGTAAAGAGGAAGGTGGTAGAGGAGGCCAGAGTAGCCCATGCAGCTGGTGGTGGATCAGCAGAGGTTATATACTATACAGTGTGGGAGAGGACCTTGAGCGAGTGGGTCTAGTCAGCGGCAGTTGTTGGCCTTCCAGAACTGAGGAGAGTACCATGTGACCATCACACCCTCATATGCACACAAATGAACACCACAAACATAGATAAAAGAAATACACTATTAATGCAGCATAATTCTAAAAGGGATATGTAAGTTCTCTGGCTTTTACTAAAGATATATCTAGCAGCAATAGCTCTGCACATCCCAGAAGCAAACATATCCATGTCAGAATTGTGCACATTAAAATGTTTGTCTAATACCTGCAGTTAATACTGATTCTGATTAGCAGTCACCAAATAGATCCAGAGTGATTTTACATCCAAATGAGTGTACAAGTATGGGTGTGCACATTGCAGCCTATGTGGATACAGACTGTGCATGACTGCATGTGCAGTGTCATATACTAGCCTAACCTGGACCAGGTCCTCATTAACAGGTTAACAACTATTGCTGAGAAGTAGTCACAGATTGGTCAGTCTCCTACACTGCACAGCAGATTCAGTTGAGCATGTGTCCTACTGAACCGCAGACTGCAGACCGAAGCAGGACTTTTTTATATGAGCCATGATCCACAATTCTAATGATACAGGGCAATGTTTATCTGTCTAAGACAATCACCCCAGCCAATTACAAGTGACCATGATGCCAGGGATATAGAAACACATAGCAATTAATCATCTAGATAATATCAGCTCAAACACTATTGTCCACTCTTTTTAGTACCCAGCTGATGTAATCCGCCCACAGAGACACAGGCAGTGGTATTAACTCGACTGGAGGATGACCCAGCTATACACCTTGAAGGGGCGGCTGAGGAAAGCCAAACGAGATCAGAGGGCCTGGGACCATCGAATGAAGCTGGCCCGTCAGGAGCAAGACTTCCTCCAATGTCTTCCCATTAGTCATGTTTTTCAATACAGCCTCTTGCCCTCTTGGTTCCCCCCACAACACACCCATGATATTAATGCACAGTCGTATACATTGAAACATGTGCTCTGTGTATCAAATAAAGTATGATATTGTTATACTTGTATCACTGTTGTTGTGTGTTTATACATATATTTTTATCAATAGTTTTTTATTAAGAACATTTACATCATAGTAAATATTTATTTGTCTCAGAAATCAAAAAAATGATTAAGTACATCTTTTGAAGTTTATATTCAGAAACTTGTAATAAAGTCATAAAAAAATAATTTACATGTTTTTGGTCCTATTTTTTGTTTTTGTGTTTTATCAAGTATTCTCAAACTGACTTCATGTTCTAGATAATTAGATAATTAACTGCTTCGCACAGTCACCTAAGATTACAAAGTAAATCAGATAGGCTATAAAAATAAACAACAATTATATATATATATATATATATATATATATATATATATATATATATAAATCATATTCCAGGGGAAAAAAATTTAAAAAATGTGGATTTAACTTACTCACTAATACATTAATCTAGAATATTTTTTATAAGGCATATCTAAACCAGATCATATCACCTCAAATTTCAGAGCTCAGATCTTTGCTGGGGTCTAGGTCGTTCCAGTCTTCCACATCCCATCAGTCAGGTTAAAGATGCGGTTTAAAAAAGTTTTATATGAAGGATATACTATCTGGAGTAGTTAACCAGGGTTCCAAGATTTGTATAAACAGGTGGCAAGTATCTTCCAGATTTCCAATTTTGTGGCTATAACATTTTTGGTCGCTAACATAATTAGTTGGGACAATTGGTTTTGGGGAGAAGTCAAATCATTTTTGTGAATAACAAGAAGACAGTTTTCAATTGAGGGGTGTAGTGTATTATTAAATATTGGAGAGGTTAGTTGAACCAGTCCATAACCGCTGGACAATAGGGTATGTCCACCAACTATGCAAAAAGTCACTCTCTAGTTGACATACTCTAAGACAGGGGTGGGCAACTGCAGTCCTGGAGAGCCGCACACATGCCAGGATTTGATTATATCCCTGCTGCACACAGGTGAGTGAATCGTTTCTTCAGTCATCCTGATTGACTCACCTGTGCACAGAAAGAATATTCACAAATACAGGCCTGTGTGGTGCTCTCCAGGACCGGATTTGGACAGCCCTCCTCTAAAACAAGATATGCTTCCCTGGTTAGTAATTTTGTGCAGTCTTCAGGAAGAAATGTGTATGTAAAATTTTAATGGAAGTCTCAAGAAGGCTATAACTTGTGGACGTTCGAATATGCTTTAGTCCACTTACCTGGGTCCCAAACCTGACCTAAATTCTTTTCCTATTTAGATATAAAAGAAGGCTTTTGTTCAATAGTTGGTGTGTTAAGGATATCATATAGTGACCCAAGAGCCCTTTTCGTCAGGGGGAGATTTTGGCAGGTAGTGGTTAACCAGGAAGGATTTGGAGGGCCATGCATTTTAGTTATTTTTGTTACCCAGTATTGAATTTTAAGGTAATTGAAAAATTATTTAACAGGAATACAAATTTCGCTTTGCATCTGTGTTGTAGGGATAATCTGGTTGTTCCTAAACCAACAACCTAGTCTATCTAACTTGGATAAGATCCACCAGTGTCAAGAAGTTTCAGAGCAAGTACTTTGCAAACTGGGGGTGGAGAATATTGAGGTGAGGGGCAAGATGGAATGTGACAGTTGACCCCTGGAGTTAGCCCACTTCCAGGTTTTTTCGTCAGATTAATCATTGGGTTGGATAGTTTAGGTTTGTGTGAATTTAGATAAGGGGACAATATTAATGTATACCAAGTGTTCAGGCTCATTTGTGAATTCTACATGAATATCCAAACAGGTTGGTGTTTTATTGAATGGGCTAGTGGTAAAAACCCCAGTTGAGTGGCTGTATAGTATAAAATTAAATTGGGGCAAGAAAGACCTCCTTTGGTTCTATGCCTGTACATAATATTACTAGCAATTCTGGGATGCTTGTTCCTCCAGATAAACCTGAATATCCATTTTTTCAAATTTTTCATATTTTGGCCAAATAAAGTTATAAGTAGAGTTCAAATTCCAAACGTGATCTGGTATAGACCTATGTCCAGTACCTCATTTTTTTCTAAATTAAGTTTCAGACCTGAGAGTTCACTATACTGATGAATAGCGGTCATTAAGGCCTTAGTAGAGGATTCCAGTTCTGCAAGCGAGCATAACAAGTCTTCTGCAAATAATGAGCACTTAAAGTGGTGGTGTTCAACTCTAAGCCCCTTGATTACTGGATTAGAATGAATGGCCTGGGCTAGGGGCTCTATAGCTAATGGAAACAGCAAGGGGGAAAAAGGGCAACCCTGCCTTGTGCCTCTTTGAATGGGGATACTCAATTTTTGCGATCCAGGTAGATTGTCATAAATTTATGAAGTGACCTTCAAATCCAAACCTGTCTCAGACTGTTTAGAGATAATACCATTTAATGGAATCAAAAGTCTTTTCTATATCAATTGCAAGAATGCACAATTTTATTTTGGATTCTCTGGCCAAATGTAGGACATATAAGGTCCTCCTGATTTTGTCTCTTGCTTGTCTATGAGGAATGAAGCCCATTTGGTCCTTATGTATCAAATAGTTGAGACATTTGGAAATCCTTTTTGCCATGATTTTGGCCAAGATTTTAATGTCTCCGTTCATTGAGGAGATCGGGAGATCATTTTTTTCTTCCAAAGGATCTCTGCCTATCTTAGGGAATAAAACCAGATTGGCTTGGTTTATTTTCGGGGACATCGGGTCACCTCTTAATATTGCGTTAAAGAATGCACAAAGGTGCGGTATGAGAATTTCAGGGAATTTTTTATAGTACAAGTTTGTGAATTTGTCTGGGCCAGAGGATTTACCTATTTTAAGTTCAGAGATTGTCTCTTAGTTTTTTTCACTTGTTAATATCTTTATTAAGATTCTGTAATTTAATGGGATTAATAGAGGGAAGATCTAACCCATTTAAATATGATTGGATAGCCAGTTCCGATGGCTTAATATGAGAAGAGTATACTTTATGGTAAACATCAAAGAAGGTTTTCTTTATTTCAGTGTGGCTTACTGTTAGGAGGCAAGAAGATGTTCTAATTTTGGATAGGTTTGTTGGCCTAGTAGAGATGATTGGTATGTCTAAGAGCTTTTTCTGTCCTATCTGAAAAGAGACCATCTAACTCTAACCTAATCTTGTCAATTTCCTGTCTCAAGTTAAATGAAGGATGTTTTTGGTTCTGTTTTTCTAGCAATTCAAGTTGCTTAGCTAAATCCTGTTCCTTTTGAAGGGTCCATTTTTTATGATAAGATGAGAATTTAATGCTGGTGCCCCTGATGTACTGTAGGTCTTGTGAGCCACCCAAAGCCACCCTGCTCCAACCTCCTTTTAAGTGTTGACCTCAAAGTAAGTTTTGAGGTCCTCTGTGATTTGGGCTACATATGCAGGATTAGACAACAGGAGGTTATTCAATTTCCAGGAAAATGGTATGGCCAAGTTTGGACTCAACATCAAAGTTATTTGAACTGCTGCATGATCTGACCATTTACAAGGGATGATTTTAGCCCCAGAGGAATTATCAAAAAGTGGGGAAATAAAAAAAAAATGTATAAATGAAAGAGTCATGGAGTAGTATGTGTGAACTCCCTATTCCCTTGGTGATGGCCTTCTAAGCATCAAATAAATTTAAACTGTGTAATAATTTATTGATCTGATTTATCTTATATGAAAAGTGATTGTTAGTCAAATTTCTAGATCTGTCCATGGATGGATTATGTGTAATGTTTGTTTTCTAGAAACCCAAAAGTCTTGATTAAGAAGTTATGTGGGGAAGAGGTGGGGAAAAATTGACATCTAGAGATGTCCCGAATAGTTCGCCGGCGGACTGTTCCCGGCGAACATAGCATGTTCGCGTTCGCTGCGAACTGCGAACATATGCGAGATTCGACCCTCCCCTATACTTTATCATTGAGCAAACTTTGACCCTGCATGTCACAGTCATCAGACACATTCCAGCCAATCAGCAGCATACACTCCCTTCCAGAGCCTTCTAACTCATGGACAGCAGCCATTTTGGAATCATACTAACTTGCAGTCTTACTGAGAGGAGGGAGAGTGTAGGTGATACTGCATCAATAGGGAAAACCATAGCTAGGCTACTGTACACAGTGTGCAATACAGTCCTGAAGGAATCTTTTGATCTCTGCTGCAAGGACACCCCTGTGTCTCTTCCCCCCCTTATCATCATCCTCCCCTCACCTTAGCACCCCTCATACTTATACCTAACACCCCTCACCCTAACCCTAACACCCCTCACACTTATCCCTAACACCCCTCACCCTAACACCTAACCCCCTCACCCTTATCCCTAACACCCCTTACCCTAACACCCCTCACACTTATCCCTAACACCCCTCACCCTAACCCTAACACCCCTCACACTTATCCCTAACACCCCTCACCCTAACACCTATCCCTAACACCCCTCACCCTAACCATAACACCCCTCACACTTATCCCTAACACCCCTCACCCTAATACCTATCCCTAACACCCCTCACCCTAACCCTAACACCCCTCACACTTATCCCTAACACTTAACCCTAACACCTAACCCTAACACCCCTCACACTTATCCCTAACACCCCTCACCCTAACACCTATCCCTAACACCCCTCACCCTAACCCTAACACCCCTCACACTTATCCCTAACACCTAACCCTAACACCTAACCCTAACACCCCTCACACTTATCCCTAACACCCCTCACCCTAACACCTATCCCTAACACCCCTCACCCTAACCCTAACAACCCTCACACTTATCCCTAACACTCCTCCCCCTAACACCTATCCCTAACACCCCTCACCCTAACCCTAACACCCCTCACACTTATCCCTAACACCTTACCCTAACACCTAACCCTAACACCCCTCACACTTATCCCTAACACCCCTCACCCTAACACCTAACCCCCTCACCCTTATCCCTAACACCCCTTACCCTAACACCCCTCACACTTATCCCTGTGTCTCTTCCCCCCCTTATCATCAAGGGAGGATAATGAGGGAGGGGGGAAGAGACACAGGGGAGGATGATGAGGGAGGGGGGAAACAGACACAGGGGAGTATAATGAGGGAGGGGGTAAAGAGATACAGGGGAGGATGATGAGGGAGGGGGGATGAGACACAGGGGAGGGTGATGAGGGAGGGGGGAAAAAGACACAGGGGAGGATGATGAGGGAGGGGGTAAAGAGATACAGGGGAGGAGTATGAGGGTGGTGGGAGGATGATGAGGGATGGGGGATGAGAAACAGGGGAGGGTGATGAGGAAGGGGGCAAAGAGACAAAGGGGAGGATGATGAGGGAGGGGGGGAAGAGACAAAGGGGAAGATGATGAGGGAGGGGTAAAAGAGACACAAGGGAGGATGATGAGGGAGGGGGGAAAGAGACACAGGGGAGGATGATGAGGGAGGGGAAAAACAGACACAAGGGAGGATGATGAGGGAGGGGGTAAAGAGATACAGGAGAGGATGATGAGGGAGGTGGGAGGATGATGAGGTAGGGGGGATGAGACACAGAGGAGGGTGATTAGGAAGGGGGGAAAGAGACACAGGGGAGGATGATGATGGAGGGGGAAACAGAAACAAGGGAGGATGATGAGGGAGGGGGTAAAGAGATACAGGGGAGGATGATGAGGGAGGTGGGAGGATGATGAGGGAGGGGGGATGAGACACATGGGAGGGTGATGAGGAAGGGGGGAAAGAGACACAGGGGAGAATGATAAGGGAGGGGGGAATAGACACAGGGGAGGATGATGAGGGAGGGGGTAAAGAGATACAGGGGAGGATGATGAGGATGATATAACTTCTGCAAGTGCACAGTGCCACTCAAATCTGTTGTCACAGTAGCTTGCACTCATAGTACTAATCTGTCAAAACCTGTAATGATGAATAAGGTCTAGAATAGCCTGGTTCCCTTATCCTCTACAGGTTAAGACCTAATGTTTGGATGACTCCAGACCAACACATGAGTACAAGCAGCACACAAACTCAAAGCCGCCATCCTCCTCCGGGTCCAGCATCATCAGCCACATCAACCACTGCTGTCCTCCTTGCCCCCTCTCAACCATCCGCCACTCCGTCTCTTGCCTTGAGCAGTTCCTGCTCATCTGCCCATAGTCAGGTGCCTGTAAAGGACATGTTTGAGCGTAAGAAGCTAATGTCACAAAGTGCCCCAAATTTGAAGTGATACAACCAACCAAGCATCTTTTTCCATCTCTCGGTCCCAAAAATCCAGGCCTTATACACGTGCCCTGATAGGTGACATAACAAGTATTAAACTGATAAGAGTAGTACTTAAAAACACGCCACTCCTATCTGGTGGCACCTTTGATTGCACGTGCCGTGCCCCAAATTTGAAGTGATACGACCAACCAAGTATCTTTTTCCATCTCCCGGTTCCAAAAATCCAGGCCTTATACACGCCCCCTGATAGGTGCTGTAACAGGTATTAAACTGATAAGAGTAGTACTTAAAAACACGCCACTCCTATCTGGTGGCACCTTTGATTGCACGTGCCGTGCCCCAAAATTAAAGTGATACGACCAACAAACCATCTTTTTCCATCTCCCGTTTCTTAAAATCCAGGCCTTATACATGCCCCCTGATAGGTGCTGTAACAGGTATTAAACTGATAAGAGTAGTACTTACAAACACGCCACTCATATCTGGTGGCACCTTTGATTGCACGTGCCGTGCCCCAAAATTGAAGTGATACGACCAACAAAGCATCTTTTTCCATCTCCCGGTTCTAAAAATCCAGGCCTTATACACGCCCCCTAATAGGTGCTGTAACAGGTATTAAACTGATAAGAGTAGTACTTACAAACACGTCACTCCTATCTGGTGGCACCTTTGATTGCACATGCCGTGCCCCAAAATTGAAGTGATACAACCAACAAAGCATCTTTTTCCATCTCCTGGTTCTAAAAATCCAGGCCTTATACACGCCCCCTGATAAGTGACGTAACAAGTATTAAACTGATAAGAGTAGTACTACTTAACACACCTTATAATAATGCAGAGAGAGGCAACGCAGTGAGAGGAGTCTGAAGAAGAGAAGTCAGAGGAGGAAGGTGGCTTTGAGGAGGGGGACGACCAAACACAGCAGGCGTCCCAGGGGGCTTGTTGTGACCTTTCGTGGACCCTTGGTGGCTGGGTGGAGGAAGAGACCTTCAATGACATCAGTGAGGACAAGGAACGGGACATGGCTAGCTTGGTATCCAACCTTGTGGGGAGTTTGCGGTTGTGCAACTGGACTGTTTGCGGTGCGTTAAACAGGGAGTTTGGTCTGTCACTGTGAAGCGGGCCTAACCCTTACACTACCTGATCGATACAACATCATACCTGATGTTTTAAAGCACGTTATTCCAAACAATTTAGGAATGTTAGGTAATTTATGCCCTTTATGGCTTAAAACCAGTCTCTGCATCAACTATGTAATTTTCCGTGGGAGTTTTGCCATGGATCCCCCTCCGGCATGCCACAGTCCAGGTGTTAGTCCCGTTGAAACAACTTTCCCATCACTATTGTGGCCAGAAAGTGTCCCTGTGGGTTTTAAAATTTGCCTGCCCATTGAAGTCTTCGCCGGTTCGCGGACATTTGCGGCGGTTCTTTTTCGCTGTTCGCGAACCGAAAATTTTATGTTCGCGACATCACTATTGACATCAGTGAGAGTTTACATCCCAGAACTATCCCAGAAAGTAAAATATAACTTCCTTCCTGATCTATTTTTTTAAGTTTTGCCATACCAGTAATTTCAGAGGGATGACATGTGGACTACACTTTGTGTAGAAATGCAGGGAAATTGCCATGGCAAAATTGTGTTTCTTTGAGGAGCAAAACTGATGGTTTAAAAGCTTTATACTAGATAAATGCGTTCCTCCGCTTGAATTGGTAATTGAATCCTGTAACATTATGGGAAATAACTGTAAAATCTGAGTCAGTCATTACATGTTGTGTTGTTTTGGGATAGTGTAGACCGCACTCTTACATTTATCAGGGGTTGGTAGGGAGGGAAGACGGGTCCAATGCCCGATTAGCACAGCATTTCTGAGCAGGTATAGTCAGATGTATAAGAGGAAAGTCGCCAAGAAAAGAATATAAAAAAATATATCACATATATAGTTGTGAGCGTACGGGCCGTTGCTCACGCTTGTGGGCTCGCCTGCTCACAACTATATATGTGATGTCTTCATGCCAGCAACTGAGGGCCTCGGTTGCTGGTATGAGCGGCCCACATATATCAGTTGTCCGGGGGGACAATGCGCTGCGGGTTGACACTCTTAACTCCTCCCCCGTCGCTCTCGACTCCTCCCCCGTCGCTCTCAACAACTCCCCTGGCTGCGCTCGACTCATGCCCTGTCGCTCTCAACTCCTCCCCCGGCTGCTCTCGACTTCTCCCCCGCGTGCTCTCAACTCCTCCCCCGGCTGCTCTCAACTCCTCCCCCGGCTGCTCTCAACTCCTCCCTGGGGAGGGACCGGTGGACATGCTGGGGACTGAGGTGAGAGAGACAGCCTGGAGGGAAAGAGAGACAAGAGGGACAGATAGACAGGAGGGACACAGATAGAGAGACACAGGAGGGACACAGATAGAGAGATACAGGAGGGAGAGAGACATGAGGGACACAGACAGAGAGAGAGAGACATGAGGGACAAAGACAGAGAGAGAGAGACATGAGGGACACAGAGAGAGAGACATGAGGGACACAGAGAGAGAGAGAGACATGAAGGACAAAGACAGAGAGAGAGAGACATGAGGGACACAGAGAGACAGAGACAGGAGGGACAGAGAGAGAGAGAGACACAGGAGGGACACAGACAGAGAGAGAGAGACATGAGGGACACAGACTGAGAGCGAGAGAGACATGAGGGACACAGACAGAGAGAGAGAGACATGAGGGACACAGAGAGAGAGAGAGAGAGAGAGACATGAGGGACACAGAGAGAGAGACAGGAGGGACATAGAGAGAGAGACACAGGAGGGACACAGACAGAGAGAGAGACATGAGGGACAGAGAGAGAGAGAGACATGAGGGACACAGAGAGAGAGAGAGACATGAGGGACACAGAGAGAGAGAGAGACATGAGGGACACAGAGAGACATGAGGGACACAGAGAGAGAGAGACAGGAGGGACACAGAGAGACAGGAGGGACAGAGAGACAGGAGGGACACAGAGAGAGAGAGAGAGAGAGAGAGAGAGAGAGAGAGACAGGAGGGACACAGAGAGAGAGAGAGACAGGAGGGACACAGAGAGAGAGAGAGAGAGAGAGAGAGACAGGAGGGACACAAAGAGAGAGAGAGAGAGACAGGAGGGACACAGAGAGAGAGAGAGACAGGAGGGACAGAGAGAGAGAGAGAGACAGGAGGGACAGAGAGAGAGAGACAGGAGGGACACAGAGAGAGAGACAGGAGGGACACAGAGAGAGAGAGAGAGACAGGAGGGACACAAAGAGAGAGAGAGAGACAGGAGGGACACAGAGAGAGAGAGAGACAGGAGGGACAGAGAGAGAGAGAGAGAGACAGGAGGGACAGAGAGAGAGAGACAGGAGGGACACAGAGAGAGAGAGAGACAGGAGGGACAGAGAGAGAAAGAGAGAGAGACAGGAGGGACAGAGAGAGAGAGACAGGAGGGACACAGAGAGAGAGAGAGAGACAGGAGGGACAGAGAGAGACAGAGAGAGACAGGAGGGACAGAGAGAGAGAGACAGGAGGGACACAGAGAGAGAGACAGGAGGGACACAGAGAGAGAGAGAGAGACAGGAGGGACACAGAGAGAGAGAGAGACAGGAGGGACAGAGACAGGAGGGACAGAGACAGGAGGGACAGAGAGAGAGACACAGGAGGGACACAGACAGAGAGAGAGAGACATGAGGGACAGAGAGAGAGAGAGACATGAGGGACACAGAGAGAGAGAGAGACATGAGGGACACAGAGAGAGAGAGACATGAGGGACACAGTGAGAGAGAGAGACATGAGGGACACAGAGAGAGAGAGACAGGAGGGACACAGAAAGAGAGAGACAGGAGGGACAGAGAGACAGGAGGGACACACACAGAGAGAGAGAGAGAGACAGGAGGGACACAGATAGAGAGAGAGAGACAGGAGGGACACAGAGAGAGAGAGAGAGAGAGAGAGAGAGAGAGACAGGAGGGACACAGAGAGAGAGAGAGACAGGAGGGACAGAGAGAGAGAGAGATAGAGAGAGAGGAGGGACACAGAGAGAGAGACAGGAGGGACAGAGAGAGACAGGAGGGACACAGAGAGAGAGAGAGACAGGAGGGACACACAGAGAGAGACAGGAGAGACACAGAGAGAGTCAGGGAGCACAGAGAGAGACAGGAGGGACACAGAGAGAGAGACAGCAGGGACAGAGCAAGGGACAGAGCGAGAGATGAGGGACAGAGAGAGAGACAGGAGGGACAGAGAGAGAGACAGGAGGGATAAAGAGAGAGAGACAGGAGGGACACAGAGAGAGAGAGACAGGAGGGACAGAGAGAGAGAGAGACAGGAGGGATACAGAGAGAGAGAGAGACAGGAGGGACACAGAGAGAGAGACAGGAGGGACACACAGAGAGAGAGAGACAGGAGGGACACACAGAGAGAGACAGGAGAGACACAGAGAGTGTCAGGGAGCACAGAGAGAGACAGGGGGGACACAGAGAGAGAGACAGCAGAGACAGAGCAAGGGACAGAGAGAGAGATGAGGGACAGAGCAAGGGACAGAGAGAGAGACGAGGGACAGAGAGAGAGACAGGAGGGACAGAGGGACAGAGAGGGAGAGACAGGAGGGATAGAGAGAGAGAGAGAGAGAGAGACAGGAGGGACAGAGAGAGACAGGCGGGACACAGAGAGAGCGAGAGAGAGAGAGGAGGGACAGAGAGAGAGAAAGGGACAGAGAGACAGGAGGGATTGAAACAGAGAGAGAGACAGGGAGGAGGGACAGAGAGACAGAGAGGAATGAGGGACAGACAGAGAGAGAGACAGACAGGAAGGAGGGACAGAGAACAGGAGGGAGGGACAGAGAGATAGACAGGAAGGATGGACAGGGCGAAAGATACACAGGAAGGAGCAACAGAGAGAGAGACTGGCAGGAGGAAGGGACAGAGAGACAGACAGGAAGGAGTGACAGACAGAGATGTGAAGTGGAAGAGACTGGAGGGAAAGCGGGGTGGAAGAGACAAGGGAATGGAGAGCAGGGTGGAAGAGACAAGGGAAGGAAGAGGGGTGGAAGAGAAACAGGAAAGGGAGATGGGGGAAAGAGGAGGGAAAAGAAACTGGAGGGAGAGGGAGGGAAAATAAACTGGAGGGAGAGGGAGGGAAAATAAACTGGAGGGAGAGGGAGGGAAAAGAAACTGGAGGGAGAGGGAGGGAAAAGAAACGGGAGGGAGAGGGAGGGAAAAGAAACGGGAGGGAGAGGGAGGGAAAAGAAATGGGAGGGAGAGGGAGGGAAAAGAAAAGGGAGGGAGAGGGAGGGAAAAGAAACAGGAGGGAAAAGAAACGGGAGGGAGAGGGAGGGAAAAGAAATAGGAGGGAAGAGACACCGGGGAGGGAGAGAGGGGAAAGGGGACACAGTGGAGTGAGAGAGGGGAGGGAGAGAGGGAAAAGGGGACACATGGGAGGGAAAGGGGGAAGAGACACAGGGGAGGGAGAGAGGGGATGAGACACAGGGGAGGGAGAGAGGGGATGAGACACAGGGGAGGGATAGAGGGGATTAGACACAGTGGAGGGATAGAGGGGATGAGACAAAGGGGAGGGAGAGAGGGGATGAGACACAGAGGAGGGAGAGGGGGGAAGAAACACATGGGGGGAAGATGCTCGTAATAAGCACCTTTGCCGCTCATTCCAAGGCCCATGATGATCGTCAAAGGTGCTTAACGCAAGGACTGTAAAGTAGAGGAGGGAGAGGCTCTCATTGAGAGTCTACCGTCAAGTAGATGGGTAAGAGGTAAAGGGAGGAGAGGCTCGCAATGAGCGCCAAAGGCGCTCATCGCAAGGCCAGTTAAGTAGAGGGTGAGAGGCTTGCAATGTGTGGCAAACACCATTGCCAGACTTCAAATTTTATTGCCGTCATTCGCTAGTAAATAATAATTGACAGTATATTAAAACAAGATATAACATTGCAACTAACATAACAATACCCCCTGTGCTATGCTTTAGCATCAGCAAAATTAGGGGGGGGGGGGTGATTAGCCATTTCCAACTAAATTCCCTGGGAGGAGGGGTATCTAAAGATCTACTTAATTAGGGATATTGCCAAACACTAGGTATAAGAGGTAAGGGTTGCTATTGCTGGCTTTTACTAAACTATTTATGATAGTATTCAGCTCTCTCTAAATTATGACTTTACTCTATGAGTTAAAGTCACTTACTTGTCTGTTATATATTCTATTTCTATGTTACTTGAGCAGGTATAACAGAAGGGCGTGTCAGCTAGCATAACTTACGAAAATACTTTTTGACTTTGCTCTTATTTTGTATTCTCTTTCCTAACATTTAAGTGTAGGACATCAAGTACACATTTTTGACAAAGCAGGGGTGGGGAATAAGGAAATAAATGTGATTTAAACAGTTTTAACGAGCAAAAAGTTCGTATAGGCCTTATTACAGCTTGCTAAACATTCAATCTATAACTATGTGATCACATTATGTGATCTGTCAAGTAAGCTACTGCGTTGTTGAGAGAGTTTGTGCAGACGCATCCAGTTGTAATTCCACAGGTTATGAAGGAATCTGAGATTTTCTACTCTTGGATGCTACAGTCCATTCTCTGCTTAGGGCAGAGTTATTTGAAGGACCTTGTTGTACTGCCATTTCTTCCTCAGGAAGGAGGCCTAATTTTTTCAGTAATCCTATGCATTCTTCCAGAGAGTGCGATGAATGTTGGGATCCCTTAAATTGAAATGCCAAGACAAATGGAAAGTTCATCTGTATTTGATGTGATGATTAATTAAGACCGCCACGGCTGGCATCATAGATCTCTGTTTGGCAAGAGTCTTTGGAGATAAATCTGCATATATTTGGAGAGGAGCCTTATCTGGTCCTAAGATTGACGTCATCTTTCTCGTAGTTGCCAAGATCAAATCTCTAGTTTGCGGTTTTAAAAATCTAACTATGACATCCTTAGGGAGATCTTGGTTTCTAGCTCCACCTAAAGCTCTGTGAGCTCGTTCTACCTTATAGATATGGTCTGGATGCACAGATAGCATGTTACTAATCGTCATTCTGAGGTATTGAGTCAGGTTGAGTACAGCTTTGGGTATGCCACAAATCCTGATATTCTATCTTTTTGAGCAGTTCTCAAGATCCTCCAGCTTGTCTACAAGCAGAGCGATACAAGATGTATTCTGGGAGGTCTCCAATCAATCTTTGTCCTGGGCTTCAACCACTTGATCTGAGATCTCCTCCAGGAGGTGTATGCATTGGCCAAGTTCAGCCATATCTTTTTGTAGAGCTGTCACAACCCATAGAGAGAAGGGCCTGAAGTAAAGCTTCAATTTTAGCCAAGGATTGGTCAGTCAGGTTCACATTTTGCTAAGTGGTTGTCATTGCGCCTTCTTTGTCCAACATATCTGACTGGCTTGATCCAGTTTCTAGATATGAGGTAGATCTGGGTTCTAATTGTGTAAGATACTCAGTTATACATTTGGAAGAAGTATTCTTTTTTTGTTTTGGCATCTTGGAAAAGTACAGTCTATTGAGCTGTCAAAAGCCTGTCTGCCCAGTAAGAGAAAGTTTTCAGTTAGGAGACCATAAGGAGATTAGTGAGTACAATTCATTGTGTTAAATTTGCTGTTAAGCCTTCATGAGCTTGCCGGCTTGCCTAGTCCTTTTAGAGTGGTTTTACATCCTGAAGTTTAAACTTTGCGATGTTACAAGTTGAAGGGTGAAGTTGTGCTTGTGTGTGTCAGTAGCTGTATCTGTGGGAAGTTTAAATGTTGCTTTGTAAAGCAGTATTTGTTTATATTGGAAGTTTTGGGTTAAGGCAGTGCTGTAAAATAATGGTGGCCACAAAAAATATTGACACTTTGGGCCTAGTTTGTACATTTTCAGGTTTGGGAACCTTAAGATTCCATTTCTTACACATGCAGTGTAAATCACTATTATTATGTGCAACAGTTACAAACTCCTGTCTCATTATTTATGTTGATTTTTTGTGGAATGGCTTTGAGAGCTGAACTAGAATGACAATATTTATTTACATTAATGATCTATTTTAAGAATGTAAACACATTGTCCACATGGTTTTTCAACCCCTAACTGATGGTGCAGAGCACAAATGTTGACTTTCTCTGTGCTTCAGTTGGTGATATGGAAATTCAATGGTATTAGCATTAGCTATGTCTCAACATGGCCTTTCATGTTCACATGTATGTTATGACGTATGCATTTTATGTTGAATTATATTTTTCATTGCTCTGGTATGCCTCTGTGAATGCTAGGTGATGATATCTCCCACTGTTAACTGCTTTTTCATACATAGTTCAAAGTGTGCTATATCTTTAAATGCTTTGTCAAGCATTTTTTGCAATGCATCTGATGTTCCCATTTCTATGATGAATGACACTTGAGGAGTGAGCCAGATATGTTTTTGTGTGCACAAATGTGCCAATGGGAACATTGAGAATGATAGTCTTATGAACTTCCTGGCTTTTGGACTGTTTTAACATGGCTTACTGTCTTTTTAATTGGGGCACGCTTAAGTCTTTAAAAAAACCTTTGTGAGTCCTATTTGGAATTTGTAATATATTTGAAACAACTTTGATACATTTGCTATTTGGAGGTTAGAATGCAATTGTGTGCTACTTGAACATTTGTAATTGAATATCGATTTTATGTCTTTAGAACTGGTACCATTTACGGGCTTGAAAAATCAATGGAGGAGATAGGACAAAGTTATGGTTTTGACAAGCCAGAAGGCTTTTAAAGCCTGTAACCTGCAATTGGAATGTATGTAGCAAAAAGTCGCCAATTGTACAGTATCTCACAAAAGTGAGTACACCCCTCACATTTTTGTAAATATTTTATTATATATTTTCATGTGACAACACTGAATAAATGACACTCTGCTACAATGTAAAATAGTAAGCGTACAGCATGTATAACAGTGTAAATTTGCTGTCCCATCAAAATAACTCAACACACAGCCATTAATGTCTAAACCGTTGGCAACAAAAGTAAGTACACCCCAAAGTGGAAATGTTCAAATTGGGCCCAAAGTGTCAATATCACGGTGCTCAATATGGTTTAGGTGTGGTGAGATGCTTGGTCAGTCCATCACCTTTATCATCAGCTTCTTTAGCAAGGCAGTGATAGTCTTGGAGGTGTGTTTGGGGTCGTTTTCATTTTGGAGTACTGCCCTGCAGCACAGTCTCCAAAGGGAGGGCATCATGCTCTGCTTCAGTATGTCACAGTACATGTTGGCATTCATGGTTCTCTCAATGAACTGTAGCTCCCCAGTGCCAGCAGCACTCATGCAGGCCAAGACCATGACACTCACACCACCAAAAGTATACATATATACTGAGGAAAGGTAGTGGAAATAATCCCTAAATGACAGATAAATGGATAAGAACACAAAAACATTGATATGAGATGAAACCCTTAGTTTGAATGTAAACAGTGATGCAGAGAGAGTGAAGGCAGCATCTGACATCAGCAGGTAAATGCATATAGTGGAAATTAACACAACATATTATAGAAAACATATATACACATATAGACATATGTGTATATATGAGTGGTCTGGGCCTGCATAAGTAATGCAGGCACTGGGGAGCAACACTTCATTGAGGGAACCCTGAATGCGAACATGTACTGTGACATATGGAAGCAGAGCATGATCCCTTCCCTTTGAAGACTGGGCCACAGGGCAGTATTGCAACATGATAACAACCCCAAACACACCTTCAAGACGACCTCCCTGTGCAACGGGAATCCCGATCGGGTCCCCCGCTGCATTTAAAAGGTTTATATTTTCCACAGCGGGTCCTTAAAGGGCCAGTGGTACACAAGTAGTCAAGGACAGACATGGGGGTACTGAAAGTACCACTCGGCGTATAAAATGAACCCTTCCCAATTCTGGGGGTCCCCATCGGTACTTCCGCAGTGTTCCTACATTAACCCTTGCAGCGGGGGTTCCGATCAGTACCCTCGCTGCATTTCAAATTTCCCTCCGCAGATCCTGCTTGGTCTTTAACATGTTGAGTTTTAGTTGATGGGCTAGCATCCAGGAATATATGCTTGAGAGGAAGATGAGCAATCATGCTAGAAGATAGGGGAAAAGATCTGATGCTGAGAGAAGAATTTGATCTGATCTGCATATAGATCATACTGAAATCCAAAATATTTTATTAGGGTATCAAGGGAGGATGTGTAGATGTTAAAGAGGAGAAAGCATAGGACTGAACCTTGGGGTAAATCAGAGAGTTATGCAAAACAGAGTTGCCAGAGAAGGAGACACCATATATTTAATTTTCAAGATAAGATGCAAATGATTAACTTTCCGTGCCTGCTACTAAAAAAATCATGCACAGGGTTAATTCTTCTTCCAAATCTTCTAAGAAAAGCTATCAAGGACATTACAGAAGCAAATGTTTTTCGTTATAACCTAGACTGTATCATTGTGTATCAGAAATATGTTTTTGATTGCAAATATTACCTTTATGATTCTTGATGACTTCGCAAATGTAACTGTATAAAAGAGAGTGGTGAAATGGAAATTATAGATATGATGATTTCAAGAACAGTTGTGTTGCTTGTCATATTATCGTCTCTCCTTAATCAAGTACAAGCCTTTAATGATTTTGCTTTTCTCACACAGGGTTTTGAACCTAACATAACTTGGTCCTATGAGCCAGAAACTCTATAAGCCGTCCTGTTCTCCAGGTTTTGGGTTCTAAAATCATGCATGTGGGGGGTCTAGGACTCTATTGAAAGACCTCTGAAGTGATTTGGTAAATCAGTTTGACCCAAGAGAGGCCAGCACCCGCCGAAGAACAGGAGGGTGACAAGCTATTTTACAGTGCGAGACAACATAAATCATAGAGGTATGAATCTGTCCTTGTTTTGAAGTCTGGGACTACTGTATGGTATTGTCTTACAAACAGTATTGTGTTTATCAGGGAAGGGTTGTAAGTACCACTGAGGGTCAGCCGAGGAGGGCTATAAGAGTCAGTGAGTGGACTACAAAATAACTCTACGCATAATTATAAAGTGTACACAACATCGGGCAAAACTTTAAAAAATTTGCTAGGTTAGTAAAAGATCAAATAGGTCTGAGCGTGATTGTTGTGCTTGCTTCCTTTGCAAAACAACTGGGAAATACAGGCTGAAATTTATTTTTTCTCTGTATCTTTAAGGGTGTGGAATCATGTCCACCAGTGAGGTATATTTTTAAAGCCAGCATAATATAAAAAGGAAATCTTTTCAGGAAGATATATAACAGTGGGGGATTGTGCTCCTGTGATGTAATTTCAATCTGTATTTGCCAATATCATATTTAAGAGGAAATATCTTTGACCATCCTTGTATATCCCTTTAAAAGTAAAACAAAATAAAAAATAAACAACAACCCTAATGCATATATTTCTGATGAGCCGCAGCCGTAGCATTACCTTTTTTCTGATGTAAAAATATCTTGACATTGTTGTAGATTCAATTAGACAGTGTGTTTTTCTCCTTTTTTCTCCTCTAATGTGTTATTTTACAAAACATGCATGTTATCTGTTCTAAGCTTGCTAAACATTTATGTATTTATTTTTCTTAAGTTTAAAGAATAGGTTAATCCAGTAAAAGCGGTCTGTTTTGTGATTACAGTGAGTGAGTGATACAAGATACCCTCATGCTGCAAGTGCTTTCGTGTTGTATCAGGGATACATTTTTTTTATGTGATTTTGATTTTGTGCAATAAAATAATTAAATATATATTTTTTTAAATATAGAATGTTGGGGAATTTTAAGGTGGTTTTAGCAAATGAATAACGTCAGAGGAGAGGTCTAAGAGAGGAGAGTGTTGTTAGTTGGGAATATTTGTAAGTAAAAAAAAAACTCAATAGAAATTCCCTAAATAAGAATAATTGCTAGAATGTTTTTTTTTTCAAGTGATTAAGAAGGAAATTGTGCATGTGAACTGACCAAAAATGGGATGATAACAGTTTGTTTTTGAAGGCATTGCAAAGAGTAAATAAGGAAACATTATTTCATGTCAGGCAATATGTTACGCTCACATGATAGAGAAATTGTGATTCATTCCTGTTATTTGCAATTTAAGTTTGTAGAATGGATTTTTTTCTTTATAAGATATATATATATATATATATATATATATATATATATATATATATATATATATATATATATATATATATATGTTTATAGCAAAACATTGTATATGTATCCCAATAAAGTGTCATATGTAATTTGAGAAACTGACTTCATGTCATAGACTTTTACAGGTTGGATGGCCATACAATATTTGTTTTTGTTTTGTTCTGATTCCTTTAGTTCAATTATGCTAAATTTGTGTGTTTTTATCTTTATTTTTCATATAAAGGTGAGGACTCACATAGAAATGTGTTCTGTGATCTTTTCTTGTCTGCATCCTCTGTGTGTTTATGGCAGTATGAAATTTCCATATAGAGATTATGTTATTTGGAAGAATGGGTGGTGGCGGGGGGGGGGGGGGGGGGGGTTGTTTAGTGTGTTGGAGATGTTAATGTGTGTCCCCATGTTTGGATGGTAGAGATGTTCATGTGTTCCCCGTGTGTGGATGTTTTTTTCTGGATAAGTCAAGTAGTGGGGTTGAGAGGGAGTACATGAGGAGGGAGCGGTGGCATTGCAGTGCTGTTATCTAATGGGGATATGTCCCATGTAGATGCCGGTGTGCTTTTTTTTGCCTCTCTCCTTGTCTGTTTTGCTTAGTCTTGCTATTTGACTGTCTGAGGGGGGAGAAGTCTATGTGCAGGTATGTACATCTATGCTTTGATTACGGCATGGTTTGTGGTGCTGTAGATTGGGATTTTCCTAAATATTATGCTGAATATTGGTGGTCACCTAAGAAAACCAATGTTCAGCTTGTATATGTTTTTATGGAAGGATTATTCACTCTGACTGGTAAATTTGTTTATGCATAATAATAGTCCTGAATCTGAACACTTTTGGATTAATATTATATTGCTGTCAGCCATTTTGGAAATTATTAATACATATTTTATATAGATATATATTATTTAGGTCAGTATCTCAGAGAATTTGGTTACAATTGAACACAGTTGGGTAAAAGAGAAAATATAATGTTTAAATTAAGTTCATTGAAGCAACATGCAATTATTATTTAAGAGTTAAGGGTTAAAAATATAATTCTGGATATTGACCAAAGGTCCTACCCATGGAGTATTTTTCATGGTAAGTTTTTGTTCTGTGATATGAATGACGTTTTTTTTCTTGGATCCAAGGACATACGCTGAAGTGTACTGAAACAAAGAGATTTCATTTAAAGTATCAATGGCTCAAGAATGTTTTTGTACTTTGATATTTTGTGTGTTCAGTATTTCAGTTGTGTCCAACTCTCCATGACCCTATGAAACACATCATGCCAGGCACAACGTGTGTTTGCCTCTGCTTATCTATAAGGTTTTCATGGCAGAGATACTAGAATTAATTGCCAGTTGCTTCTCCAGTGGACTACAATTTGACTGACCTCTCTGCTGTGACATGCTATGATCATTGATGTGCACAGGCCCCTTCGCCATGACGGGGTAGTGATCCAGAGCGGGTTTTGTGGGATCCTCTTTTTCTTCAGTTGGGCTTGATAAGGGTGTTGGGGTTAAACCTACCCAGCAGATCCACCAGGTTCTTTTGATCCCTTCACCAAGACAGCTGATGTCTCTAAAATGCCCTTACTCTTTATGCAGTATTTAAAATTATAAACGCAGGCTCAGCATTATAAAAATCAGGAATTGCTTTTATTGCTGTGGAAACTTCATAACAGGTCTAATAGATGTATATTTAAACTTGTACTGATAACATTCTGCAATAGTATTTGAGTCTTCTCGGTTTTCTATTAATTGCTTAAACAGTCTTTGACTATGTTTCATGTGCAAGGCATCATAACATCTTTACATTCATTTCAGTATTTGTACAGGACCAGTGCAGTTATAATATCTGGCACTCTGACATACATATATATATATATATATATATGTATCACATATATAGTTCTCAGCAATATGGGTTGTTGCTAACACTTGCGGGCTCGTATAGCCTGCTGCAACTGCAACCCTCGCAAAGCAAGGGACGAAGTTGCTGGCAACGAGCGCCAAAGGCACTCCTTGCGCTGGTGGAGATGAGCGCAGTAGGTGCTCATCCCTATGACCCCCTACGACCTTCATACCGCAAATGTGGACCCTCGCGAAGCAGCCTCACAAGCGGTTACAAACGCCCACAGAAGCGGGAATATGAAAAAAAAACACCAAACACGCAATGACTAGAATATAGACTTACACAAAAAAATACGAGCCGCGTGACTTAGAAAAAAAACAATTGCTGACTTACACAAAAAAAATTATGACCCGCAGGACTTCACGAACTCGCAAAAATACGACCTTAACGGACAATCCGCGCACAGCAGAAATCATTAAAAAACCCAAAAATACAATAAAAACCTTACCCACAGCAAGGGGAGACACCCAGGACATCTGGAAGACAGGTTGAACCTCGATTTCAGTCAAATTTACAAAGTTTTGACACTCAAAAATCCCCTAAGCAAGAGAAAAAATGGCCACCAAAAAAACAAAAATGAGGCTACACAACCCTTAAAGCCGCAAAACAGTGCCAAGCACATACAACTTTTACAAAAATCTGTACGACCTACAACATACACCATTAGCAAGGACGCTAAATCATACAAACCCGCCTACCACATACACTTCGCCGCCATTTTACAACACTAACTTACAGAATGAGGAAGTACCCAGCTACACAAACGGCTTCACCTCGCGCACGCAGCCTATTTACACTACACACTGCACACATTGCTGACACTTACACCTCAGCTAAATAACACTGCAAATCTACATTATAGGCTGCAGGAACGTCAAAACAGATTGTTAGCTCTTCAGCACATTCCTTGCTGCATATATTAATTACAAATAGGTAAAGTATACTAATTTACCATTTAATTAATTAATTAATTAGCATTAAAAAAATACACGAAACAAAACAAAAAAAAACACCACAGTATCGCAAACAACCACAAAGACCTTCATCGCGTGCCTCACAAGCAGCTCCAACGGTGCTCATAGGACACAAAGTACACCAGGGGAGAGCCTTGCAATAAGCGCCAAAAGGTGATCAGTGTGAACCTTACAATAAACGTAAAATTGCGTATGATAACAAAATATACACCAAAGGCGCTCAGCGCGAGGCTCGCAATGTGCGCCGAAGGATCTCAGACCACCAAAACACTTACTCTCTGTGGCAAACAGCATTACCTGCCTTACAATTTTATTGCTGTCATTTTTTGACGGGCAAGTCGCTAGTATATAAATATATATATCTTCCATTATATATATATATATATATATATATATATATATATATTAATCCAGTCAGACAGTGATTATTCTTATCATCTTCTATAGGGATTCTGATACATATATATATATAAATATATATATATATATATATATATATATATATATATATATATCTTCCAGAGATCTTATTCCATATATATATTAATCTTCTCAGAGTACTGTATATACTCAAGTATAAGCCGAGTTTGTCAGCCCTTTTTTTAGGCTGAAAAAGCCCCCCTCAGCTTATACTCCAGTCACCCTGCTCCTGCTGCTCCCCCCCTCCCTTGTGTCTCAGGCCCTCCCCCCCATCCCTCGTGTCTCCCTCCCCCCATCCCTCATGTCTCCCTCTCCCTCCCTCCCTCTCCCTCCCTCCTGTTTCCCTCCCTCGTGTTTCCCTCCCTCCCTCTCCCTCCCTTGTGTCTCCCTCCCTACCTCATGTCTCCCTTCCTCCCTCGTGTCTCCTTCCCTCCCAAGTGTCTCCTTCCCTCCCCCTCCCTCATGTCTCCTTCCTTGCCTCTCCCTTGTGTCTCCTTCCACCCCCTCCCTCATGTCTCCTTCCCTCTCCCTCCCTTGTGTCTCCTTCCCTCCCCCTCCCTCGTGTCTCCTTCCCCTCCCCTATCATCCTCCATTCTCATCACTTCCGCCCTCTCCAATTTCCCCTCACTTACCTTCATCAGCTGCTCCTCTGTGTGTCTTCTGGTATATCCTAATGACATGATGCACATGTGACGTCGCGTCATTAGCATATGTCAGGTCCCGACACAGCCAGAAGATGCACATAGGAGCAGCTGATGAAAGTAAAGGAGGGGAAAGGGAGAGGGGGGTAATGAGGAAGGAGGATGAGGAGGGAGGATAAGGAGGATTATGATGATGATGATGATAAGGGAGAGGGAGGGAAAGAGACACGAGAGGAAGGGAATGAGACACAGGGGAGGGAGAGGGGGGGACACAAGAAAGGGGCACAGAGGGCACACAAGAGAAGGACACAGAGGTCACAAGAGAGACACAGGGTGCAGCGCATTTCCCACCCTTCGCTTATATTTGAGTCACTAAGTTTTCCCAGTATTTTGGGGTAAAATAGGTGTCTCGGCTTATACTCAGGTAGGCTTATATCCGAGTATATACGGTAACAAAGATGTTACCTTCCTTTCCTCCTGTCAGAGACTGCATGCAGCACAGACTTTACCTCAGAGACACACCTTACATAACTGACAGATTATATAACTCTCTCAACTGTCAGTTACTGGCTACCTCATAACATTCTAACTGCCAGTTAACTCCTTATACTCTGGACACAAACATACACAGCCTTATTAAGTTGAGATTCGGCAAATTTAAAAGGGCTCTATTTAAGCACATAGCATGTTTTTTACAGAAGTTTTTTGTTAGTGAAGACCTTGCTTTTGGATAGAAGTGCACTAACTGAAAACTTCTGTAAAAAAATATGCTATGTACTTATATAGAGCCATTTTAAATTTGCCAAATCACAATTTAATAAGGCTGATAGTAATCAACATAACATAACACAGCATTGCACAGCATACAGCAATCAACACACATAGAGTAATCTACTTAATAAAACATATTAAATAACTATAAAACATACTGAGCCCAGTCCCACAACCACACATTCCGAGGAGGCAATCCCCATAGGAGTCTCCAAGCAGCCAGGGCAATGGCTATCTTCAAAATCCTAATCATCCTGGGAGGATCATTTTAGTCCCAAGGACTGGTGGTCAGGGAGATCATGACAGGTTTGATATCTTAAGCAAGTATTTTTTCTCTGATGTGCAATTATGATTTTAAACGTTTATGAGATTTTAATGTTATATCATCTCAGTACTCCTTTGACCTGCAATACACTATAACAGATAAGAGCTATGCTTTTTATTGAGACACTGCAAAGTGAAATCAATAATTTGGTGCAATTCTTAATAAGATAATCAGGTATTATATTATATACTAGCGATTTTATATAGTTTGATAAATAGTGTGTGTGTGTGTCCCCTCCTGTGTCTCTTCCCTTATCTCCCTCCCCTGTGTCTCTTCCATGCCCTGTGTCTCTTTCCCCCTTCTCCCTCCCCTTTGTCTCTCCCTCTCTCCCTCCCCTGTGTCTCCATTCCCCCTCTCCCTTTCCCTACCTCTCTGTCCCCTGTGGCTCTTTCCCCCTCTCTCTACTCTGTGTCTCCTCCCCCACATCTCCCTCCCCTGTGTCTTTTCCCGTGTCTCCTTTCCCTCTCATCTTCCTCCCTTGTGTCTCCTTTCCCCCTCCTCTCTCTTCGTTGTGTCTCCTTTCTCCCTCCTCTCTCTCTTTCTTGCATCTTCTTTTCCCCCTCCCGTCTCTCCCTTGTGTCTTCTTTCCCCCCTCCTCTCCCTCCCTTGTGTCTCATTTCCCCCTCCTCTCTCCACCTTGTGTATCCTTTACCCCTCCTCTTTCTCCCTTGTATCTCATTTCCCCCTTTTCTCCCTTTCTTGTGTCTCCTTTCGCCTCTTGTCTCCCTCCCTTCTGTCTTCTTTCCCCCTCATCTCCCTCCATAGTGTCTCATTTCCCTCCTTGTGTATCATTCCCCCCTTCCTCTCCATCCCTGGTGTCTTCTTTCCCCCTTCTCTCCCTCCCTTATGTCTTCAGATGGAGCAGGGTGACACAGAGTGGAGAGCAGGGTGCCACAAAGTGGGGAGCAGGGTGACAAAGAGTATGGTAACATAGTTGGAGCTGGGTGACACGGAGTGGGGAGCAGGGTGACAGAGTGGGGAGTGATGAGCAGTGTAATAGAGAGTGGGGAGCAGGATGACACAGAGTGAGGAGTAGGGTGACAGGGAGTGGGGAGCAGGGAGGAACAGAGCGTATAGCAGGGTGCCAGCGTGGCGAGTGAGGAGCATTGTAAGGGAGAGTGAGCAGTAGGGTGACAGGGAGTTAGGAGACAGGGAGTTGGAGCAGGGTAACAGGGAGTGGGGGGCAGGGTGACACAGAGTGGGGAGCAGGGTGGCACAGAGTGGGGAGCAGGGTGACTGAGTGGGGAGCGAGGAGCAGTGTAATAAAGAGATGGGAGCAGGGTGACACAGAGTGAGGAGTAGTATGACAGGGGGTGGGGAGCAGGGTGGCAGGGAGTGAGGAGTAAGGTGACAGGGAGTGCAGAGCAGAGTAACACAGAGTGATGAGTAGGGTGAAAGAGTTGGAGCAGGGTGACAGGGAGTGGGAAGCAGTGTAATAGAGATTGGGGAGCAGGGTCACCTTACCTTTACAGCAGAAGCTTTTTCCCAGCACTCTCAGGTGCACAGTTTTGGTGTTTCTCATATTAATGCAGTCTCTGTCACATTCCCTTCTCCTGTCCCATGCTGTCTCTCTCTTGTTGCCATCCCCGCCTATCTCTCTGCCCTCATTCCAACTTGTATCCAACTTTTCTTGAAGTCTCTCTGCTTGCATTTTTCCAAATAATACATAGGTTTGGTATGCCAGAGAAAATACATTGTGATAATGAGAGCCACTTTGTAAATAGTGTAATCTCCCACTTGGGGAAAGCACTACATATCAAATTAAAGTACCATTGCTTGTACCATCCACAATCAGCAAGATTAGTAGAAAGAACAAATGGTACAAATGAATCAAAATTGAGGAAGACAATGACAGAAACAGGGAAAAGCTGGATTTATTGTCTCCCACTGGTAATGATGAACATGCACATCTTACCAACCAAAAACAATCTAACCCCTTTTGAGATATTATTTGGTTGGCCATTTTACCTTTCACCGGAATTGAGACCTTTAATAAGCCAGGATGAGAATATGAGTAACAATCTGGCCTATTATATCTAAAACAATTAAAAGAAAGAGAAATTACCACTGTGAATGTTTTTCCTCCCCAGAAACACCAGGAACTACCTACACTGATAAAGCGAGGAGAATTGGTACTTAATCATCGAAACAAAGAACTGGACAGACAGCAGGTGGGAAGGCCCATACTAAGTTTTTCTGGCTACTCCGACAGGAGCAGTGTAATAGAGAGTGGGGAGCAGGGTTACAGCGAGTGGGGAGCAGGGTGACACAGAGTGAGGAGTAGAGTGACAGAGTTGGAGCAGGGTTACAGGGAGTGGGGAGCAGTGTAATAGAGAGTGGAGAGCAGGGTCACCTTACCTTTACAGCAGCAGGTTTTTCCCAGCACTCTCAGGTGCACAGTTTTGGTGTCTCTCATATGAATGCAGTCTCTGTCACATTCCCTTCTCCTGTCCCATGCTGTCTCTCTCTTGGTGCCATCCCCGCCTATCTCTCTGCCCTGCATGGTCACTCTCCAGCACAGACACAGGCAGGGCCAGTCCTCTCATTCCTGCACAGGCAGCAATCACAGCCAGCTCAGGCAGCCAGTGGCAGCCTGGGGCCCCGCCAAAGGTGCTCATTGCGCATGCACAAGCCGGGGGTGGCACAGCCCTAAGTCAGTTAGTCAGGAAGTTACTTTGTTAATAGTGTAATCTCACACTTGGGGAAACCACAACATATTGAATTAAAGTACCAGTGCTTGTATCATCCACAATCAGCAAGATTAGTAGAAAGAATAAATGGTACAATTGAATCAAAATAGACAAAAACAATGGCAGAAACAGGGCAAAACTGGGTATATTGTCTCCCACTGGTAATAATGAACATGCACATCTTACCAACCAAAAACAATCTAACTCCTTTTGAGATATTTTATGGTAGGCCATTTTATCTTTACCTTTTAACTTAATTAAGACCATTTTGTAAGCCAGGATGAGAATATGAGTAGCAATCTGGCCGATTATGTCTCAAAAATGTTAAAACAAAGAGAAACTACCACTGTTAATCTTTCTCCTCCCCAGAAACACCGGAAACTAACTACACTGATAAAGCCAGGAGAATAGGTAGTTGTTAAAATTATCAAGGTGGGAAGGCCCCTAGCAAGATCTGCTGGCTACTCTGACAGCTCTAAAAGTTGCAGAGAGGATTTCCTGGATACATCTGACCCACTGTAAGAATGTGCCACTGCCAGTGTCATCTCAAGAGCCTGACCACTAACCCAAACAGCCCTGTCTCTGGATGACACACTGAGTCTGGCTACAAAGGGGGGGGGGGGTGGAACAAATAGGGCCACTTGTCTGAAACCTAGTAAAGAAACAATAGTGTGCAGACAGTTTAGAGGGTCTTGGGAAGGTGAGAAAGGTTCCTCAGAATTAAACCCACATACAGACCATGGCATCCCTTCAGAGATCCATGATCGTGTGTGATGAGAAAGTCCATATTAATCTTGATCCTCATCACTGCCATTATAGTTATACCTAACCTGATCAGGGAGAGTACACAAAAACAGATTAAGGGACAAATCCACAAAGGCTAACCAGAAAAATAAAAGAATGATGAGCCACCATTTGGTCAAGAGATAGATTCATAGGTAAGATGGATACCTCAAGTCACTAACCTAACCTTTACTGAAGGTCCGACTGGAACAGAACAGTTTGACATTTGTTCATTCGTACCCTGCGGAGAAAATGAGGAAAGTCTGAAATAGCCAGACAAATACATGTGCATGGTGTACCTGATGGATGGACCTGAAGGTCAGTGGTGTGAGCCTTGTGGACTACTTCTCATAGAGACTATGATTACCAGCACAAACAAAAAAAACATCAGAATGCAGAGATGTAAAGATGAGGATGAGCATAATGAAAGGCAACCGTGAGGCAAGATGTCAAAATGGGCAAATGCAATCCTATTATCCTGACCTTTAAGAACCCCAAAAAGGTGTGATGCAAAACTGTATACCCTCGGAGTGAAGGTTAGTGGGAAAGATCCACTTGGATGGATCTGGATAAATGTACAACCGGCTGAACAAACAAAAGATGCAGATACTACGGCCAAAACAACTAATACTGCACAAGAACCTATTGTGAATCCTGTTAAAAGATCGGTAATAGTCTATCTTAATATTATCAACATGACAAACACCTATGAAATTTAAACAGATAATTCAGGGAAAAATATCTGGATAGAATTGATGATGTATATAGCTGCAACAATGAAGGTGCAGAACTGTATTGCCTATTCCACAGGAAGGCTAGCATTGGCAACTGTACCCATCAGACTGAGCCCCTCAAATGATGATACAGGTGTAAAGTGCATTCTACAGCTCTTTAAAAATAGCAAGTCCAGAATTGCACCACTTTGCATTACCTGTTTCCACCCGTGGCCAAAGTGCAACCACCTCAGTTTTTTACATACGCAGCTAACCACACCTGTTTCTCAAGGACATCAAAAACCGGAAGAGAAGTGGGGAACTTGACGTGGTATAATGAGACAATTGAGGTCACTACAGGTACTGAAACATACAAGGAAGAGTGGATTACCAACCATACTACGATTAGACTGCAACGTGCACCTTGATACACTTGATGATGCATTTCTACTTGATACCAGTAAAGAAACCTTATCAGTAAAAGGCCTCCAATTATCCTGGAGAAGGAGATCCATGCCTAAAGGTAGTTTTGATGACCAAATATACATTGATTCCATTTGGGTACCACATGGGGTACCAGATGAATTTAAAGCAAGGAACAAAGTAGCAACCGGATTTGCATCACTATTTACCTGGTGGTTGACCATAAATAAAAACGTGTACTGGATCAACTATGTGTAGAATAACCAACAGAGGTTTCTAAAGAAAACCAGAGATGCTGTGCTAGACTTGGTGGAACAGGTGCACAAAACTAGCCTATTGGCCTGGCAGAACCAAATAGCCTTAGACATGTTGTTTGCCAAGGAGGGAGGAGTGTATAAAATGTTTGGAACTGCATGCTACACCTTCATACCTAATAACACCACCCTTGATGGCTCATTAAAAGCTCTGGATGGACTAACTGCCTTTTCAAATGAACTTGCTGAAATCTCAGGCATAGATAATCCTTTCAAAAACTGGGTTCAATACATATTTGGAAAATGGAAGAGCATTTTCCTGTCAGTAATCACCTCCATAGGGATTATGCTCTCAATCCTGGTAACCTGTGGATGCTGTATAGTAACCTGTATGAGAGGACTGATACATAGACTAATAGACACTACTATCACAAAAAAATAGTATCTGTATACTCTCCTCTCCCCAACAGAGAAGAGGACCTCCAACAATAAGAACTCTTTTTATGATGCAAACCTGAGTGTTTCTGAACCAGAGGATTACCTGCAAGCTGTTGAGAAGCAAGAAGATATTGTGTAAAAGAGTCCTTGAATGAAGAAGGTGCTAAAAATCTGGGGGAGATGAAAAACTCTGAGAAGCAATAGCTCTTGGACTCTCATTGATGAATTTTCCTTTTCATCATGATGCGTTAAATTAAATGGTGTATTAATTATAAACAAGGGGAAATTATAGAATAATTATGCAAATTATTAACTTTCCATGCCTGCTACTCATAAAAAAATCAATCCACAGGGTAATTCTTCTTGTTTGCTTATATAAAAAGCTATGAAGGACATTATGGAAGCAAATATTTTTCGTTAAAGTAACATACACATGTTTTGCTGATATAACCTAGACTGCAACATTTTGTATCAGAAATATGTTTTTGACTTAAAATAATAGCTTCATGATTCATGATGACTTTGCAAACATAACTGTAGAAAAGAGAGTGGTGAAATGGAAATTATAGATGATGATTTAAATAACAGTCCTGTTACGTGTCTTATTATCACCTCTCCTTGATCAAGTATGCCTTTAATGATTTTGCTTTTCTCACACATGGTTTTGAACTCATGGGAGAACTGTTTCACGGATGCCAATAGAGCAGAGAATATGAATAAGAAGAGAGTGGTTCGATTTATCAAAATAGTAGCAAAGGCAGCACAGAAGAGACCCTTTGACTTGGTGATCAACAATTGAGTTTTGGTGATTTTTGAGAGATGTCTATGTGGAGTGTTGAGGCTGTAAGCCATATTGAAACCAGTCAAGAAGAGAGTGAAAGATAATAAATTGGGTAAGGCGGCTGTTCGCTCACACAGTTTAGATGCCAGGGGAAGATGAGAGATAAGGCGATGGCTAGATGCAGAAGCTGACTCAGATTCTACTAAATGTGTACAATTATGTTGTTTTTTAAACTTGATATAAACTTGCCAGTATTTAGGGAAAAGATGAATTGATGTGTGAGAGGTGGAATAACTATGGCAGAGAAGAGGTAAGGTTAGCTATGATGAAATAAGATCATGTGGACAAGTGGTTAGGTGAGAAGATGGTACTAGACTAGAGACTTCATCCTCACTTACAATGATTGGAGGTATTTGTAGGTTCTGGTGGTCAAAAAAGTGCATAGTCGATGCAAGATTGAGGAAGGGTAAAGCCTGGGTTTTGTCAGTCTGTTTAGACGAAGGTGTATTTGAGCCATGTTGAGAGGAGAATTTGTTTAAAATGTTATCAATTTTATTTTTAAAGTGGCTGGCAAAGTCTTCAGCTTTGAGATAGGAATGGGGCAGGATGTTTGAAGGTAGAGAACAAATGTTTGGTGTTGGAAGACAGATTTTATATAGTGTTAATTAAGTAGTGCTGTTTGGCAAGATTAAGGGCAGAGAAGTTGGAGCACAAAATAAAATTGTAATGGAAGATGCTTGCTGAACTGTAAAGTTTTCTCCATAGGTGTTCACAGGAACAGCTCTAGAGCTAGTGTGTTTGTGTAATGTGCCAAGATTGTGGATGAGAGTGAGGGTGTCTGCCTGTGGTTGTGAGAGCAGTGGGGGTGGAAGTAAAAGTCATGTTGTACTGTGGGATGGCAATGTGAGGGCAGATGAAGGTGGTGACAGGGCTGAGAGGGGATTGCGGCACATTGGAAAATTGTTGTGGGTCAAATGATTGGAGGTATTTGTAGGTTCTGGTGGCAGAGATTGAAGAAGGGCAGTGAGTGGAAAGTGTGATGAGGTTAGGAGGTGGTGGCCCAATAGAGGGATTAGGGAGACGACAAGGTTGGAGATTGGGAGTGTCCACAGTGAGTTGAGGATTCTGTACATTATGAGAGGGCAAGGTAAAAGGTCAGTGAAAGTAAGATTGTGTAGGGGAGGTTGGTGTGTGAGTGGCAATGTTGAAATCACCAAGAATAAGTGAAGATTCATTGGAGGAGAGAAAATGAGGGAGCCAGGAGGCAAAAAGGTCAATAAATTGAGAGAGTGGTCAAGGCGGGTGATAGATCACAGGAACTTGCGGAGAGATAGGTGAGAATAGGCAGAGAGTGTGATCATTGGAAGATGGTAATTGGAGGGAAGGAGCTGTGGTTATGTGGTGAAATGTGCAGGGAGAAGAAAGTAATATTACTGCACCTCCATCTTGCTTCTTCCCAGATCTAGGTGTCTGACTGAAGTGAAAACCACCATGTGATAGTACCACAGTGGGAGTAGTATCTGATGGAAAGAGCTAAGTTTCTTTGATAGCATATAGATTAAGGGAGTTGAAAATAAATAGATCAAGAATGAAGGTGAGTTTATTGCAAATGGATGTTCATTCCAGGGGGCACAGTAGAATGGCAAAACAGGTGGTTTTGACAGGCGATGGATGTTGCATTATTGGTACTGAGGGTGTTTACTGCCCTTGTGGCTGTGCATGGCCGACAGGAGGTGGAATTGACTGAGGGGACTGGGCTAATGTATATGAATCCGGCAGCCAGAAGAAGAATAAGTGAGCGTAAAAGGAGATGCGAGTGGGACTTTGAGCTTTAGAAGTGGGTAGAAATAGTCAATGGAGGAAAAAGAGGAGCTTGTCAGAGGAAATAAGATGAGTAAAGGGTATGGAAGGTTAGATGGTAATCTTGTTAGAGTCATGATGTGGAGAAACTGAGGAGAAGAGCCTGAGAAAGAGGCACAAAGTTATAAAGAAGATGAAATTGTGAGGAATCATTTTAATAAATCCATCTAAGAAAAAATCAATAAAATATAAATTGAAATAAAATAAGAATTGCCTGCCGGATTTCTCTTGTCAGAGGGGATGTATCATTAGGTATCATTAAGTACCAATACCTGTTTAACACTGTTTAATAACTGTATAATTCCTTTTGCTATACCTTAGACTGTTCACTTAAGATATGTGAACTGATGATGCTGATGCTATGCTATGCCTTCATATGCTTTGTAACAGGGTAAAAAGAACAATATAACTAATCTAGAGCTAATATTGCAAATGTAGCACTGTGATATTCAAACTGTACAGCCGGCATTAAATAGTGCAACAGCCCTGCACATCTTATTATGAATTCTGCCAATGCAGATAACTTAGTTAATTAAGCAGCAACTTTTAAAAAAGGAATTATATTTTTCCACATCTATTTCCACCCGCTAACTGATAATGCAGAAAAAAACTGATGATTTAAGTATTCCTTAAAATTCTACTTCAATACAAAATAAAAGTATGGGTCACCATTCCATGTCCTCATCTGTTTCAGAATAGTTATTATCAAAGCATTTATTTTCTGTTACTTTTCAAAAAGAAAAATTCTTGTGATAAAGTACATCATGGCATCTTGGAATTCTTTATTCTTTAGTGTGTAGATGAGAGGGTTTAGTAAAGGATTTAATACAATGTATACAAGAGCAAAAAACTTGTCTCGACTTGGAGAATAGCTTGATGTGGGTCTCATATACAAACAGAGGATTGTTCCATAATACATGATAACGCAAATCAGATGGGACGCACAGGTAGAAAAGGCTTTGCGTTGCCCATGTGAGGACTTAATGTTTAGAATGGCAGATATTATAAAGATGTAAGATATCACAATAAGAAGGAAGGAATTAAAGGCAATAAATGAGCCATTAATGTAATTCAACATTTCCACATTAAAAGTATCACTACATGAAAGCTTTAGAAGTGGAGCAACATCACAAAAATAATGGTCAATCAAATGGGAAGCACAGTAGGATAGTTTAGATATCAATACAGGATGTCCTGTAAATTCCAAGAAACCAATAGACCATACAGCAACTAAACTCTGTGCACAATGTCTTAGGCTCATGTAAATAATATAATGTAGAGGGTGACAGATTGCAACATACCGGTCATATGCCATAGCAGCCAGAAGAAGGATTTCAATGCCAAGGAGAGATCCATAAAAATAAAGCTGGGTCATACACCCTGTAAATGAAATAGTTTTACGTTGTGTGTAGAGCATGTGTAATACAGCAGGGAGAATGGTCGAGGTCACCAAGATGTCAATGAATGAAAGGTTCATCAAGAAAATATACATGGGAGTATGCAATTTAGGATTCAGTGAAATCACAGCAAAAACAGTCAGGTTTCCGAGCAATATCATGAGATAGATTATTAGGAACAGGATGAAAAGAGGAAACTGCAGCTCTACAATATCAGTAAAGCCTTTCATTAGGAATTCTGTCACATTATGTTCATTTTCATTTCCCATATTCTATTCTTCTTGGCTAGAGGAGACAGCAGAGTAAAAAAAATGATGGAAAATTATATTATATTGCATTCAGCATTGAGATAACATTAAGCAGAACATATTGATTTGTACCAATAATAATATAATAATGTTAGAGCAGATGAGATGACATCAAACATTTTAGTGAGCTGGATTATGAATGCATCTGATAGAGGAGAATTAGCAGTGTATGAAAACATGTGTTATAAAGAAAAGTTAATTTTAGTTGCAAAGTTATTTGCACAAAAGTCCAATCCAGCTGTTCACACCCACAGGACGCTTACATAAGCCAGGTACCCACAGAAAATACAGCAGGGTACATATTTTGACATTTCTGGTACAGAGCACAAGAAGTAAATTTTGCAGTTCGTGTACTGAGCACATGCCTGAAGCCACGGAGGGGAAGAATGATACAATGTATTAGACTGATTCTGAATGTTATGCTAATTCTGGTGGGATTTTCTAGGGGGGTACATGAACAAATTCAAATGCCAAAAAACATAGGAAATTTTGCTAACTTCAAGGTAAGCTAATTAATGTTTATTTTGGGATATTTTCATGCAAAAATGTTTTCATACACTACTAATTCTCCTCTTTCAGATGCATTCATAATCCAGCTCACTTACATATCCCTTTAAAGTGAGGTCATGCCTGCATTGACTTCATATTTAACACAATATTTTAAAGGCAAATAGCCGCTTAATTTGGCAGACATTGTATTAAAATACTAGCACAATAGGTGCTCTAAAACTCTGGATACATGCCAGCAACTTAAATAATTAAGTGATAGTGCGCATAAACAGTAACCTAAGAATCTGGCTAGGAATATTACTTGCATTTCAACCTTAGTAATTTTACACAGTGATTTAGACATACACAGTTGTTACCAGCAAATACTGTGACACAGGACAATACTGTATAACCACCAGACAGAAGCACAAGAATAAATCTGATGCGGACTGATGTGTCTGTCCCTTATAAACTATGTTGTAACTGACTCAGAATCTGTCATTTATTGTTCATGTGACTTTCATTAACTCAAAATAACTCAAAATCCACCATTATTGTTTAATATAATGATTCATTTGAAAATACAATTTTTAATTGCATTTTGTTGCATATTTAGTAAAGGAACAGGCAATACCAAAAATGCAACAAAATGCGATAGTGATTTAACAAATTTTGTCTGGTTATAATGACGGATTTTTGGAGTTATATATTTTTTTTACATGACAAAATATGCATAATGAAGGTCAAACAAGTAATACATGAGAGGTACAGGTACAAAGGAGGGATGCTGAGTTGGCTATGACAGTTTATAAGAGAGAGGTACATCAATCCACTGCAGGTTTCTTCATGTGCCTCTGTCTTACATAGCCTGAGTAGGAAAATACCATATATTTTAACAATATGATTAAAAACCCATAGCATTTATATATGCTACTGATCAGTAAAACAGGTGTTACACACTTGAAGATGCCTCACCTCATGAGAAATAATTCTTAGTGAATACTATTATCATAAATGTTAACACAGGTGTGAAATGTCCTGTTCACTCTGCCTTTTTTAAAAACATTTCCAATCCTTCTTGTCCTGCTTGTTCTTCATTGAAGTCAGTGTGAAGTCAACGCTGGCTCTGGATCTATATATATATTGTGGGCACTAGATATAAATTGGCCCCCCAGAGCATTCCCATCTGTTTCTTTACATGTGGGTATAGTTACAGGAGATAAGCAATCAATGCACTTTTACTAAAGTCAAATTAAAAAAAAGAATCTTCTGCAAATGCATTGCTTTCCTTTTTACTATACATATCTTGTCTATGGATCATATATCAGAGAAATATATAAAAGGTAGGCAAAGTTGTAGCAAACATGTCATTATATTTGTTATCACCATCTGATTTTAGTCTAATGTCTTTGCCTGGATTGCCACCATCATCTAAAAATTAAATGTTCAGTTATTTACGTAGTTATTAAAAACTACCGCTATGGAATCGGTGGATCGCTAAAATAATAAAACAAGTCAGCTTTATTTTGACATCATCTTCTACTAAAATGTATGTCCGCTGGCAAATGGAAGATGTAATACAGAAAAATATGTATGAGCTGAAGGATAGCAAATATAATACAGTTATAAGCATATGTATAGACATGTAATAAATAGTCCTATTGCATCTGCATATATATATCTGGTATATGTGTAGAAAGTGGATGTACTCTCACTATCCATGGGTCTCCCTGTACTGCTTTGCTCAGCCTCTTCTGTAGACTCTTATGGCTGTAAGGCAAATCTAAGAAAAATGCTCCAGCACAACAACCTGAGCAGCCTCCTCAATGGTCTAGACCTCAAGCCTTTCTACCGTCCATCACAAGCATGACAGAGCTTCCACGCCAGCTGCCCATATACGTCCTTTTTTCATAGCATTATATTAACCTGTACTTCTGGATTGCTACCTTGTTGTGGTGAATGGGCTTAGGTACCTGAGTGTAGCTGTGAGCTATACTATGTAGATCACCAAAGATGGGCAGGTCATAGCATGGAGGTCATATAATTTGTGGTCCACTGTAGAAGAACAGTCATCTCAATCCAGTTTCTTTATCAAGAAAACATTACGGATAAGCAAAATCAGAGACATAGCAATACAGCACTAGAGGATGAACTGCTCAGGTCAAAAGGAAGAGCAGACCTAAAGATTTGGTTGGGCCAGGTTAAGCGAGAGGATGCCCTGTTGTGGATAAGTCTGAAGGGGAAAGAAAAGTCTGTTGCTGCAAAGAACAAATCAGCAAAGGAACCTGAAAGGATAAAACAATGAAAAAAGGCAAACTGGACATAGTAAAACAAGAGATGACAAAAATAAACTTTGGTATCTTGGCAATTAGTAAAATGTAATGGACTTGATTAGGTAATTTCATATCAGAAATTCCCCAGATCTTCTACTGTGATTCATAATCCCCCCATAAACAATCAAATGGTGTCCATAGCAGTGCTCAGTACACACCCAATAAATAACAGAATCATTTCAATTTGAATCCAAGCAAGCCATTTAACAAAGTGTTTTAAGTCCATCCTCCAACCATTCACACTGAAGAAGCTTAAGCTGTCCAATACTATAAGTATATTAAAAACATCCGATATAACACCAAGAAAATATGTTACTATCATCATAAGAGATTGGAACTCTAAAGTTAAGAACATAGATATACTTGGAATGATGGACAAGTCAGCGATAAGTAGAATTCTGCCAATATTATTAATAATAGTAAAGACCCTCTTCCAATACTCTACTTGACACATGGACATCACCAGATGGACAATATAGAATAAAAATTGACAATATATTTTGTAGTCACAGATGGAGGTGCTCTATACAGTGAGCAAAAACAAGAACTGGAGCTGACTTTGGTTCAGATCATGTGCTTCTTACTGCAAAGTTCAGAATTAAGAGGAAAGTAAAAACATCAGACCGGGCAAATACAAAGTGAATAATAGATTTAAGGGGCTATACATGGTAGATAGAATTCTGACAACAAAAATATCCCCAAAGGGAAAAAAAAATCATAAGGTACTGTCTATCTGTTGATACTTTGAAAGTAGCCCAGGAAAGAAGGAAAGTAAAAGATAGTGGAGATATGAAAAGATTTGTCTAAGCGAATTCAGAACTCCAGAGGATACCATGAAGAGACAAACTATAAAGACTGATGTAAGAATATGAAGAAGATAACAGAATGAGAGTCAAGAGATCAAATTGCAAGTGTTCGCTGGATAATAGACATAGCAAGGGAGATCCAGATATTTGTTTACCTTTGCTTCATTGATTATTCTAAAGCCTTTGACTGTGTGGATCACAAAAAGCTGGCACATTCTTAAAAAGATGTAGGTACCAGACCAACCTATCCGCCTCTTAAGTAATCTGTATGTGGACCAAAAAGCCACTGTCAGAACCAAACATGAAACAACTGAATGGTTCAAGACTGGGAAAGGGGTGAAGAAGCATATATGTTGTCACCTTATTAATCAACATATAGGGAATACATGATGAATAATGCTGTGCTGGTTTAATGAAGACCCAGAAGTCCCTAATACAACCTCATTTGGAATATGGAGAACAATTTTCAGCCCCACTTCATAAAAAGGATATTTTATAGCTGAAAAAGTACAGAGAAGAAATACTAATTAATTTAAAAGTACATACCTCTAGAGAAAAAAGGTATCTAAGTGAATAGGATTACCTTATATAAATATATCCATGGTAAATATATGGCTTTGTAAAGTAAACTTTTTGTGCCAATAATATTTCAACTGAAAAGAGGATATCCCTTGAGGTTAGAAGAAAAAAGATTCCCCCTTAAAGAAAAAAAAAAAAGAGTTCTTCACAGTGATGGTGGGATAACTATCACTGTGAAGATTGATAGATAACTTTAGAAAGGGATTGAATATGGTTTTGAATAAAAAGGGCATACAGGGTTATGTCTGATAACTGATAATTAACAATGAATCCACATATTACAAAGATCAGAAGACATCTAAAGAAGTTGAACTCAATGGACTAAAAGTCTTTTTTCAACCTCAGTTACTATGCAACAATTTAACTATGGAAGCAATATTGCTGGGAAAAAATGAACAATCTCAGATATGATGATGACACTACTCTGATATCTGAATGTGAGAGGGAACTGAAGAGCCTATTGATGAGGATGAAAAAATAGACTGCTCAATGTTAAAGAAAAAGTAAGATAATGTCAAAAAACACTCCAAGGTATCTGAAGATGGTGACTATAGCCATGAAACTGAAAAGTAAAGATATTAAACTATGAACAAAGGTCCACATTGTTAAAACTATCATATTCCCAGTAGTAACTTATAGTTGTGAGAGCTGGACCATGAAGAATGCTGAGCACTGCTGAATTGATGCCTTTGAATTGTGGTGCTTGAAAAAACTGATTAGAGTACCTTCAACTGCAAGAAGTTCCAATGAATAACTACTAAATGTTCACTGGAAGATCAGATCATGAGGCGAAATCTCAAATATTTTGGCCATAGCATGAGAAGACAGAATTCCCTAATGAAGACTCTGAGGCTAGGAAAGATTGAAGGCACACAAAAGAGGAGACAGTATATGGAGAGATTGATAGATCATTAATCATCAACACAATGAACATGAATTAGAGGGAACTCAGATTTGCAAACTCACAGATGTGCCTGGCATACTGTAGTCCATAGGGTCACAAAGAGTTGGACACAATTAAGCAGTAAAAAAACTCACTGTTAAGTACCATACCTTTCTTTAAAAAAAAAATACAAAAAAATCTCCATTATTAACAGCAAACCGTCAACAGCTATTTTCTATGATAAAAGTGAGCTTCAGTTTTCTCTTTTCTTACCACCAAAAACCAACATCTTAGCCTCTTAGAACTTGTAAACCTAATCATTGCGTGCTCTCTTTATCATAAATATAATGGTAATAAGATCTTTTACAAACCTCTAAATGAAGTAAGTATTTGAATGGATAATAATGGCAAAACTCAATATTATTAGACACGATCAGCCTTATTAAATTGTGATTCTGCAAATATAAAAAGGCTCTATATAAGCACATAGCATATTTTTTTAAAGACGTTTTTAGTTAGTGAATTTCTATCTAAAAACAAATATGCTATGTGCTTAAATAGAGCCCTTTTAAATTTGCTGAATCGCAATTTAATAAGGCTGAATATCACCAGTGGGGTAAGAGTTCTATATAATCCACCATAAGCAGATAGCTTAGTCATTACACCAGCGGGAAAAAAAATGAGACTGAATAATGGAACTTGCTTTTTTTTATCTACATTTTCTCTGTTGGCAAAGTAATCAGCTCTTTGGGCTTTCAATGCCATCTTTATGGTATCTAAATCTTTCTCTCCTTTAGAAACATAACTGACTCCATATTGACCTGTGTAACAACACATCTTTCTAATGTCTCCACCTGAATGACCTTCCACCATTTAAAAATATCTTTGCCATAACTTAATTGGAAGTTATTTCCCCGTTTGCTGTACACTATTGCTATGGAATCTGTTGGAACTCTGAAAAATAAAAGAGTGAGCAGATATAACATGCTGATCCCACTGGTTACAAATACTAGATATCCATAATTCATAGAGATGCCAGCATCCTGCAGAAAGTGAATTTACTTTCTGTTCTCATGTACATAATAGATATTCTAGGATAGATTACATCATGCTAGTCCAACAGTTGCTACCACAAATTTTTAATTTTTACATTTATAAGATAGGATGTTTGGATCACTCAGTTATTGAGGCTTCATTAACTAACATTCAGCCATCAAATTACTGCCACATTAATGAAAATATATTAAAAGCTCTGATTAATAGCATTAATTAATAAATAATTTTGACATAAATGACACAGACAAGATGAATCTAATTACAATATGGCAAACTGTAATTTGAGGCACACTAATTAGCATATCTGTGTATTTAAAAAACAAAAAATAGCAGTCTTGATAACTGAACTCAATCATATCTAAATAATTAAAGACTATGATAAATTGGCCAAAATATCAGGCTTTAAAATAAATAACAAAGTAATGAAATATATTACAAAGGTAAACACTATATAAAAAGAGATTGCAAAAACAACATTCTATTCCCAGTGGGCTAAAAGAGAAGATAAATATTGTGGCGCAAATGTGTGTCACAAGTGCTTTCAAATATTTGCAGTTATCGATCTCTCTGGAACCTGGCAATAATACTGAGTATTATAGCAAATATTCTAGCTTGGTAAATACAAAATAAACAGATACCAAATTCAATACTTTCAGAAAAAAAAAATCAGAGGATAAAATTAGAGGAGAATTGAGAACTTAATTTACTGATGACATGATATCATTAAGATGCACAAATACCTTTATTATGAAAAGTCTAAAAATAATATTACTATGTAGGCTAGATATTTACAAAACCAAGAATAAATGTATTTATTCAATGCATTAAAGATATACAGCCTTATTAAATAGTGATTTGGCCAATTGAATAGGGCTCTATATAAGAACAGAGCATATTTTTTTAAAGACGTTTTTAGTTAGTGAACTTCTATCCAAAAGCAAGGTCTTCACTGACTAAAAACTTCCATAAAAAAATATATTCTGTCCTTATATAGAGCTCCTATTCAATTAGCCAAATTGCAATTTAGTAAGGCTGATAAAGGGTAACCTCTTTTGCATGTTGCAAGAGATCCTCCCAGAATTTCAAACATTTTACCAAAATGTGTATGAAAGTAATAAAGCACCAGAAGTTATAGAAAATTATTGCTTAATTATTAATGTTCATGATTAATTATTTAATTAGTCATTTATTTTAAACATTTCAAAATTAAATGGGCTAAAATGCATCACAAAATAGGTAGATTTTACAGTGCAATCATATTTATCTGTTGCTGCTCATTGTCTCAAAGGAATAGGATCCTCAAACCGCTTAAATATTTACATCACTTTCTTAAATTTTATAGTGCATTTACTTATATTTTGCATCTATGCCAATTAAACATCATGCAAACATCAACAATGCTTTTTATTTTATTTCACAGTTTGATCATCTGGGCACCTGACTACACAGAGGGGCGTTGGCAGCATTTGATCTGCAATCAGATCAACTTCACAGGTATATCATTTTTCAATATTTAAATTTATTTTAGTAGATGTATGACAAGGACAACAAGTACTTTCAATGATTCATACATTCATTCAAACAAAAAAATAAATATGATTTTTACATATTTTGACAGATTTCTCACGTCTCCACCTGCCTGAACACAGGAGTAGCCTCTGCAGGAATTAACATTATAGAACATCAAATTCACAGGTATATGATTTTGTGATGTCATTCTTTAGAAATATAGCATTAAGTATTGATTTGCGTTGAGCAATGTTATTTAATACATTCATTCAAACAAAAAATTAAATATGATTTTTACATCTTTTTACAGATTTCTCACGTCTCCACGTGCCTGAACACAGGAGTCGCCTCTGCAGGATTTTACATTATAGAAAATCTACTTCACAGGTATATGATTTCGTGATGACATTCTTTACAAATATAGGATTAAGTATTTCAGCCCATTGATGACAGATATTGCTTAATTGATTTAAGTCTATATATATATATATATATATATATATATATATATATATATATATATATATATATATATATATATAAATATATATATATATATATATATATATATATATATATACAGTATATATATATACAGAGAGAGAGAGAGAGAGAGAGACACACACACACACAGAGACAGACAGAAAGATAGACAGAGAGGCAGACAGAGAGACAGACAGACAGAGAGAAAACAAGACAGAGAGACAGTGAGACAGACAGAGGCACAGAGAGAGACACAGACAGAGACACAGACAGAGACACAGAGAGAGACACAAAGAGAGGGACACAGAGAGACACACACGCACAGAGAGACACACACACACATAGAGAGAGACAGACCCACACACATAGAGAGAGACAGGCACTCACACATAGACAGAGTCACACACAGACACACACACAGAGACACACACACAGAGACACACACTCGCACACACATATAGAGATACACACACACACAGAGAGACACACACAGATACACACACACAGAGAGACACACACACACATGCACACACACAGATGCAGACACACAGAGATACACACACACACAGAGAGAGAGACACACACACACATAGAGATACACACACATACAGACACACACAGAGACACACACACAGAGACACACACACACAGACACACACGCACACACACAGAGACACACACGCAAAGAGATACACAGACACACACAGACACCCAGAGAGACAGACACCCAGAGAGACAGACAGAGACAGATTACCATTTTATTTTTAAGAAATATATGACACGTTAAAAAATACTATTAATAAAACAAAGGCAATTCTTACAACTCTATTTCCAATAACAGATTACAATGGTGGACAATGCAGAAGATAAGAAAAAATATAAAAGAAGAATGACAAGGGAAAGCAAGGAGAGATGGAGAGATGCATAGACCCCGAGACTTCACAGCGTTTAAGAGAAGACGATCGACAGAGACTTCTAAATAAAAGAAAAATGGCTAAAAAAGCACAAAATGAGTCCACTGGAGATTCAATGAAAAGAAAAAGTAAACAAAAAAGTCTGTAAAACATTCTCTGATGACCATATTTTGCCTCCTGACACCAATGTTGATAAAGATGACACCAATATAGATATAGAAAGTTCAACTGAGATCTATATTGAGGAAGGTCATGATAGTCCTTTATTTAGAGCATTAACAGTAGACACTATTATTGTGGATTAATGAATGTGGTTTGTCAGTTTTGTGGGTCCTATCATTTTCTGAAATAAAGACCAACTGATGGAGAGTTTAGTAGTTGCTGTCAGAAAGGAAAGGTAAGACTTCCAGAAAGACACACATTTCCAGAATACCTAAAAAGTACCATGAGTGATCCTACATTTCCAAGTTACACCAATTTTAAGAAAAACATTCAGTCTTATAACAGTGCAATTTCATTTCCAGAATCAGGAGAACAAAGGAAATTTGTCCTTGATACACTGGAAGCTGTTGAACAACGAAAATAAAACTTCCTGAAAATAAACAATGTTTACCCATAGTCTTTGAACAGCTTGATAACATTATGGCCAACAACCCATATAGTAAAGCATACAAAATATTAGCTGAGGTTGAAAAAGAACAACTGGCACATGCGCAAAGACATCAATTGCAAATGCCAAGAGTAAATATGGTTCTCTAAAGAGATCGCCATACTGATCAAAGACGGTATAATTTACCAACAGCAAATGAGGTTGCCATGGTATTTAAAAATGATGATGGGGAACCACCATTTGAGCGGGATATTAGAATATATCCATGCAATCAAGGATTTTGTCACTGAATTTGCTGCAAACAGAGACATTCCTGCTGGACGAGAAATGATTTTGCCATCCTCTTTCCAAGGATTTCCTCGCAATATCTCCTTGCAATATATGTGAGAAAGATACAATGATGCCATGGCTATTGTCACTAAATTTGGCAAACCAAATGTATTCATTACATTTACATTTAATTCACAATGGCCAGAGATGAAAGAAAATGTACTGCTTGGACAAACTACTTCTGACCGACCAGATTTCGTGGCAAGAGTATTCAAAATAAAACTAAATTTATGAATTCATGATATAACGAAAGCAGACTTGTTTGGAAAATGTGTGGCTTTTGTTTATACCATTGAATTTAAAAAAAAGAGGCTTGCCACATGCACATATACTTTTAATCTTGCAAGAAAAAGATAAATTGAATACGGCAGACAGAGTGGATTCAGTAATTACTGCTGAACTGCCACATCCAGAGAAACATTCCAAACTTTATGAGATTGTAACTCATAGAATGAGACATGGTCCATGTGGAGAGAGCAATCCAAATTCACCATGTATGGAAAATAAAAAATGCATAAAGGAGTTTCCAAAACAATTTCAAATGCAGACTTATGTTAATTGTGATGGATACCCTTTGTTTAAAAGAAGAGAAGGACAAACAGCTATTATCCGTGGCCAAAAGGTTGATAATAGATATGTGGTTCCATACAATCCACATTTGCTGATGAAGTACAATGCACATATCAATGTGGAAGCTTGCACTTCTATCAAATCCATCAAATATGTGTATAAATATATATATAAAGGATATGATGCAGCAACTGTTGTTGTGCAATGTGCACAAAATGAAAAAGACAATCCAATTTTACATGATGAACTTTCATCTTATTTAGATGCTCGCTATGTAAGTGCTCCAGAAGCAATGTGGTGTCTTCTCAAATTTGAGATGCATGATCAGCCACATGCTGTGTATCGATTAGCTGGCCATTTGCCACAAAGTCAATTTGTTTACTTCACTTCAGGCAATGAAAGAAATGCTTTAGCACAAAGTGAACATAGAGCAACAACGCTTACTGCTTGGTTTCAATTCAATTGTCAGGACACTCAGACCAGACAATTTTTATACATTGACATTCCAAATCACTATGTATTTGTAAATGGTGAATGGAAACAATGAAAGAAACATTATTATAAAATTATTCCAAGAATATATACCGTCAGTCCACGAGACATTGAACGTTTCAGTTTAAGATTACTTCTTTTACATGTTCCCGGTGTAAAAAGTTATGAACATTTACGCACAGTCAATGACATAGTTTATGATACTTTCCAGTTAGCTGCAAGACATCAAAACTTTCTGGCAGATGATACAGAATGGGAGAGATGTCTCCAGGAAGCAGCACTGTAAAATGCCAAAGCAAATGAGAGAACAATTTGCTTTCATTTGCATCTTTTGCAATGTACCAGATAAATTAACTTTTAAATGACATATTTAAATGACATATGTGTCAAAATTTCTTGAAACGTTACAATGAGACCATTGCACGATTGAAAGCATTAATGGAAATGCAGGAAATATTTCTTTGTCATGGATTACATTGTGCCAACTTGAATCTGCCTGATCCCTGAATTATAGATGAAATTAACTTTGATGAGTATGACACTGACATTGAATACCAAAAAACACAAGAAAAAAATTGAACTTTAAATGCATTGCAATTGGAAGCATTTAATGCCATCACAAATGCAATAGAAGATGACATGCTCAAAGAGTGTTATTTCTATCTGGATGGCCTTGGTGGATCATGAAAAACTTATCTATATAATTTGTTGATGAGTTGCATTCGAGCACAGGGTCAAATAGCACTGCCATTTGCAACCACTGGAATTGCTACACTTTTGTTAGAAGGTGGTAGAACTGTGCATAGTGGATTTAAACTGCCAGTTCCCATTCTGGAAAAATCAGTGTCCGATATTCGAATTAATTCATTACAAGCAAAAAAAATTCTTAAGAGTAAATTAATCATTATAGATGAGGCAACTATGATGTCATGTCATGCCCTGCAATTAATTTATTGATTATTAAAAGAAGTTATGGCTAATGATTTTCCATTTGGTGGAAAGGTGATATTGTTAGGAGGAGATTTCAGACAAACATTACCTGTGATGCCACATGGCAATTGGACTGACATTGTCGAAATGTGTATAAAAACAAGTAAGCTGTGGAAAATATTTACACACCTTAAATTCGAAATAAATATGAGATCTGAAGGCCAAAATCAATTCAATGATTGGCTCATTAAGATTGGAGAAGGAATACAGCCAAAAATAGATAATTTACCTGAGGATGCTGTACAAATTCCACCAGAAATTATTTAAAAAGAACCACTAATTTTGACAATCTTCCTTAATACCATCAATAACGAGGATTACTCAGACATTGCAAGCAAAGTCATATTGACAACCAAAAATGTAGATGCCTTGAATCTAAACAACAAAATATTAAAATTAATCAATGCACCCCAAAAAAAATATTACAGTGCAGATTCTGTACTGGCTGATGACAAAGATAGTTACTTTACAATGGAATTTATCAATTCTTTAACTCCCTCTGGAGTTTTGCAACTTAAAAAATGGGAAATTGTCATGCTATTGAGAAATATGAATCTCAAAAAAAGGACTTTGTAATGGAACCAGATTAATTGTGAAGGATTTAAAGGATCATTTTATACATGCAGAAATTATGAGTGGTACCCATAAAGGCGAACCAGTACTTATACCGAGAATTGATTTGGCTCCAAGTGAGAGTGGTTTGCCTTTTGTCCTTCAAAGGAGACAATTTCCCATTATCATGGCATTTGCCATGACCATCAATAAATCCCAAGGACAAACTTTTAAGTCTGTGGGTATTTTTTTGAAGGAACCTGTGTTTGCACATGGTCAACTATATGTTGCATTTTCAAGATGCAATAATCCAGAGGAAATTAAAGTACATTTTGAAGAAAACCCACGTCAGGGTGATTTATTGGAAGATGGATGCGTTTTTACCAAAAACATTGTGTACTATGTGCTGTAAATATAGAGGACAGTGGTTTCATTTCGACGACAACATTTTATGTTACTCAGACTGATTTTAGAGGACCACTATTTCAATAAGAAACTCTATACAATGGCAAAAAAACATAGAGAACAGTGGTTTTACTTCCCGGACAAAATTTGAGCTCACTGGGCTCTTTAAATAGGGGACCACTATTTCACATAGGAAACTCTATGTGCCATTTGCACAAAATACAACAAGAACAAAAAAATTGAATGAACAAACAAGTAAAAAGTGTTTATACAGATTGGAATGTGTTAGAAGTTACCTTTTTACATGATTGGCCCCCCAAAACAGTTAGGGGGCATTTTCGTTAACTTGAACGTAAGTGTTATTATTTTATGTTACTATTTCACATGTTAACATTGTATTTTCAAAGTTGTGGAAAACTGGTTCATTGTATATTGTATATAGTCAAGGGTTTATGTAACTACAAGTTTCACCATTTGTTAATACATTTAACTGTATAATTAAATAGAGAGTATTGATTCAGGGAGTCATCTGATCGCCAGTTAATGGGGTCAGGAAGGAATTCTTTTTTTTCCCTTTTTGATACAATTGGCCAAGTTTCAATTGGGGGGTTTTCTTGTTCACCTTCTCTGGATTCAATGACAATTTAGTTTAACAAGTGTTTAAAAAAAATTAATGTTACAAAGCATGTCATCGTTCAAAATAGTTATTTACAGAAAGTTGACATAGTCTTCTGTTATTCATGGATAACTATCAATTCAAAATGTTAGTATTGTTAAAAAAAGTTTTTAAAGATTGTTTAAAATACAAGTTGCATGTTACAAACTTTTATGTTATGGTTTACAATATGTATTCATGAAAACTTCAGACATTGTTATATTGAATAAAACATATTCAAAATATTGAGAAAAAAAAATGATATACCTGTTGGTGAAATACAAAAAATAAAAAAAAATATTCAAAAGCTTGTATTTCTTTGTAGATAAAAAAAAGGTTAAGAATGTCAGAGACTCATATTGTGTGGCAAACAGTTTTCTCAGCATTACATTTTTATTGACCTTCATTTTTTGACAGGCAAGTTGCTAGTATTAAATATTACACAATCAAGAGAGATTTTAACATTAGTATGGTCAGACCACTCTATGATAAGTTTAAATATAAAAGAAAAAAGCAAAGGATTTATTAAAAGATCCTGGAAAATGGATAATAGTCTACTTAGGAGTCAAGATCAAGTTAATGCTATAAGAGATGTTTTTAATTGTTGTAAAGAAACTACTTTCATTTTGAAAAAAATAAATAAATAAATATAATCTTCTTCCATCTTTAAGTATGGCTACTCCAAGTGTAACAGTGACTACATTTTGCAATATAACATGGAAAAATAATTGGACAAATCATGGGTTTCAATATCTAAATAACTTATTTATTTCAGGTGAAATGGCTTCTATTCAGCAACTGGAAAAAAAATATGTGATTAAACCATTTACTGTAACTGGCTGACGTATGCTCAATTAAAGATTTTTTTTAAATCATTAAGTAAGGTTCGCAAATTAAACTACAATTTGAATAAATTTGAAGTATTTCTCCATAGAGGTGAATTTTCTCATATGACCTCTAAAATGTTAAATTTCTTACGTACTCAGATAGAGTCAAATATATCAAAAAATTTGCACCTATGGTCAAATGAATTGAAGATCAACTCAAACCCAAAAGTATGGGATCAAGCTTTAATAAATACCAATAAGGTGATAAAAAATGCGGCCGAAAGAGAGATCTACTTTAAAGTAATAAATAGATGGCATATAGTGCCGATCAAGCTATATAATTTCTCTCATAGAAGTGAGGACAAATTATGTTGGAGAGGCTGCGGATTACAAGGCAGTTATCTTCACATTTGGTGGACTTGCCCCCTTATTATATCACTCTGGGAAAAAATGTTTTGACTCTATTTCGATTACTCTAAAGGAGGTTGTCCCTCTGGCAGCCAGGACCGCTCTATTACATATATTTTCAAAGAATTACAAAAATGAAGAAATCGCTTCCATGATACAATTATTTACAATACTTAAAATTGTGATTGTCTCTAAATGGAAACAAGCTATTTCTCCAAGTTGGAATTACATTTTAATTAAAATGGACCGTTGCCGGGAGCTTGAGAGAAACCTCCACGATATTGGAGTTTTAAATAAAAACAGCAAAAAATGACTGATTTGAGATGCCAGAATTTAACTAATATATCAATTAATTAGAGGTCTGTTTTGGAGAGATCTATTGATATAAGTTGTCTGTGGGTATGAATGTGTATGAATGTTGGATATGTGTTCTATTTGTATTGTGCATTAATAAGTGTCTAGCAAAAGTTGATAAAGTTTTTTCTTTTACTACTATTAGTATAATAGTATATGTAATTATTATTATTTATTTATTTTTTTAAATAGTTTTTTTACAAAATATAAACATATATAAAACATTCGTGTGACATCAAGTCGTTCAATTTACAGAGGTACCCTCTGTAAATTGAACGACTTGATGTCACACGAATGTTTTATATATGTTTATATTTTGTAAAAAAACTATTTAAAAAAATAAATAAATAATAATTTCTGCAGGTTATCGTCAAGCCTTTCTTAAATTTGTTTACTATTCTGAGAATGTATTTTATAAAACTCTCTTGTTTCTGATTTGGCACATACTGTATATATTAACTATTGTACATAATGCATTATTAATGTATCCCATCCAAATAATATACCGACCACCCTCATCTATTTTTTGGAATTCATCTTTCACCACCAGGTCTTTACTAAACAAAATAGAGACGCCTCTAGCTTTACTGCTAAAGGTTGAATCTATTCTGTGCACATAGTTCTTATTATTTAACAATTGTGTGTAATTTTGTTTCAGATGCGTTTCTTGCAAACATAGAATGTTTGTTTTCAATTTAGCATATTCTGCAAAAGCAATTCTCCTCTTTATTGGAGAGTTTATACCTTTGCTATTATGAGAAACTATTCTTAATGACATCTAAATGTTTTAATTCTCTGCTGTTTCTCCCTCTTATTTTCTCCCAGCTTGCTCTTGACTTTCCATGCTCAAATACATTCACACTATCTTTCATTCCTAAGGCTGTATTAGTTCTTCTATACAGACTTTTAAACCAGGTCATTTTAGCCGATAATCAGAAATGGTTAATCATGGTAGTGATTCCAATGCCATCAAAAACAAAATGATTTCTTCATTATGTATTAAGCATATTTCATAATTACTTCCTTTCCTTTTACCTTTATTTTCCTTTCTCTTTTCCCCTTCCTCTCTCCCCCTCCTCCCTATAATCTTTCTCTCTCCTTCCCTTTGATTTACTACCCTCTCTCATTACTCCTCTTTCTATCTTCAGCTTCCTCATTAGCTATATTTAAACATATTTTATCCAATTCTAAATGTATTTTAAATGTTATTCTAACTCTATGTGTCTTTATTTATGTTTTTCTTCATACTTTGTTTTACTTTTCCTCTACTCTAATATTGAATACTACTGTGTAAGCCATTAAGCTTCTAATTATAATAAGTCTTATACAAATATAATTTTTCTCTTTTTTCTTTCTTTTCCTCCTTTTCCTCTTTCCTTCCTTTTTGCCAACATCCTAATGTGTAGTCTATAATGTGATAGAGAGGCTTAGCACTAATTCCTCAAAATGTTCTAGTATTATCCTCTCTATTATTTACTAGCCTCAATTGGCTTGTGAAGAAAAACATACTTTAAAGAGGGGCAGAAGAATTCTAATATTAACACAATCTTCAACCTTTATCCTATTGAGAGAGGGTGTTTGCTATTGCAAAATCTTTATACAAAGGTTTCCTATTACTTATACATATTAAGATCACAAACATCATACAGGTGGGTGGTGCATCACCATCCCGTATAAGTCAATTATTAAAGCAGAAGAGAATAATTAATTAATAGGACATCCACATAACCCATTATCTTTCTATGTTGCCTTAAAACAAGGGATAGAAGTAAGAGTAAAAAGACAGCAAAGTATTGAGAGCAGGGAGACAGAGAGGTGAATATGGAACATGAGGAATAACAATATTTCGAACACAATATATCCAAATATTAAGCCAGTCAATGTTGCCTTTACAAGGCTAATGATTTTTTGTGTGCAAATAATCCAGAGGACTCTCCACAATAATGTTCCAGGTATCTAGTAATTCTTTGCCTTCTTTTAAAGTTTTAATTCTCTGCCATCTGGAATCCTTCGGTACTAGTAGTTCCACTGGAGTAGTCCATTTATATATTAGTCTTTCTCTTCTCAAAGACTGCGTGATTTTAAAAACTCTTTACACTTACTCAGAGTATAAGCTGAAATGTCTGAGAAGATTTTTATGTTTTCATATAATGCTACCATGTTTTCTTGCTTGGAAGTTAGCTTTAATAAAGGTGTCTCTCATTGACAGATGGTGAATCTTGACTATTACGTCTCTAGGAACTCTATTTTTCATATATACGGGAATTGGAATCCTGTAGAAGGTATCCAATTTGTTTTCAACTTGAGGAAAATTTGGTGCTAATAGTGAGAACAAATTTATCAAGTACTCTCCCAGACTCTCCTAGACCAATATATGTAACAGATTCAGATATGCCTCTAATATGGAGGTTATTCCTCCTAGCTTTATCATCTAAATTAGAGATCTTATTATTTAGAGCTAATATTTTCTTTTCTAGATCTATATTCTGTTTTTGAAGAGTGTTGTAATCTATTATCAGTTTGTTTTTTGTAACTTCTATTTCTGAAGTTTCGATATTTACCACTTTTATCTCTTTTGCATTGTCCAGAATTTGCTTTTTTATTCCTGTCATAAAGTTCATTTAAAACTCTTATAGTAAAATTTTCACTACTGTGATTGGTTCTTCTTCTTGTATAATTTAATCTTTACTCACAATGCTTTCATTCAAGCTTCCCAAAGTCTGACTAAGATTTTGTTCCATGTCTGGAGAGTCAGGGAGAGGAATCTCCTGCGGTTTTTCTTTTTTTTTTAGGTACAAAAAAGGTACTAGACTTTTGAAGATGTGTTATTTTATCTTTCCCTTTTGATCTTGCAGGCATAGTGATAGATCTCCTTGATTACCCCTGCTCAGAAAGATCAAAACTTTGGGATATACCCTGTTTACCTCTTTCTTCAATAGAAATATTATGGGCAAGTTTATCCCATAGAACTATCTAAATAGGCTGTCCCATAGAGCTATTTGGGTGTATTATCTCAGAAACTCTGTTCTATATTGTGTCTGTTTTCACAGCATACTCCAGCAGTAAAAAAAATGGTGTACTTTAGTTTACTTTAGCCCGCTATGCGGGACTTGCACACGTAGTATTACTTATTCTGAGCAATCTCACTTTAGGTTTATATAATCATACCATGTCCATAGTAAAAGCAGGCTTAAACCCATCCAGCTTTGAAAGTAGATTATTTCTCCATAAGATTGGGTTTGTCCCATATAGCTGTCTGGTTATGTTATCTCTGATTCTCTGGGTTTTTTTTTTCTTTTTTATCGTAGCCACACTATTGTGTGTTCCCACACCATGCTTTAGAAATAAGCAGAAAGGAGAAAGAAAAAGATATGTTGATACTCTATATGGTACTTGCCTCTCTCACAGTGTCTCTTGTTTCAGGATGTCTCACTTATATCTAGAGGTCATTAATAGTCACTGGTGTTTCTTTGAACCCCTCTTCTATACCTTCATATATTTTTTTTATAGGCATTACATGCAAAATTCCTTCTCCACAGTACTCGCATTTGGCTCCCTACTTGTGGCTTTAGATGTTTCTCCTATCAGCTTTTAAGCTACCTTCGCTGATCTTATTGAGAATCATAGCCGTAGTCAGCCTCGACCCTCAGATTGCCTTCCTCTCCACCTGCACATGCGCTGGCGTTTGCACCGGCTTCCGTACCACTGTTCAGTGAACGCCCTCCACTTAGCTCCTGGTGAATTTTGCTCAGAGCTCTCTCAAGCCCTGCTTACCATCTGGATGTTACTCAGTGAGTCTAAGACAGAGAAGGAGGAGTTTAAGGGGGAGAAGGAGTCTGGCATCAGCGACCCGCACCTGAATAATAACTCCATCCGCCATCAGCTGCCCTCAGACGGCTCTGAATACCATTTCCGGAACCAAACACTATTAGTGACTAATTCTCTTTCTATAGATATACATTTGGGACCATCTGGTTTGATCTAATATTTTAATATGTGTATTAATATTACAGCTTTTGAATATTCCATAATATTCAGTGAGGCAACGCCGCCTTTAGCAAGTGCTTTCATTGAAATTTCTTTTTTTTTTTATATGTGGTCTTTTGTTTTTATATATGTATTGATCTTTTTTATTCTGAAATACAACTAGTTTTGGATTTGTTATAGCTAGAACTAGATCATCTGCAAATGCTGTAACTTTATTGGTGTACAGACACTTAATCCAGCAACATTTAATCCTGCAACAGTTAATGCCTGACACTTAATCCCGCGATACTTCATCCCGCTGACACATTATATACTCACAGATAGGCTAATATCGCAAACAATTTCAGCTTATACAATATTATGATTGAATGAATAATTCTGATCATTGAAGAACTAACACGGACCACATTGGCTGAAATTAAGAAAACCACCATAACTCCCACTATATAAGTCAGAGAGTTTCCTGGCTAACTCACTTGGAATAGTATTAATTGAATAATAATATTAATATTATTGTTAATATTGTAGTTCTCTATTTTACTTTACATTTAACCTGCAGATTTCTGATAACATTTTGGGGAATTGCGTTAAATACATTTGTTTTATTTCTTCTTATTTCTTTCTTCTTTGCGGGAGGGATTAAGTGTCGGCGGATTAAGTGTCAATGGGATTATCTGTTGGGGGATTAAGTGTCAGGCATTAACTGTCGCGGGATTAAGTGTCACCAAACCAACTTTATTAGATATTGAACCAATTGTTATACCCTCTATGCAGTTGTTCTTTCTAAAGCTTTCTAATAGTGGTTCTATAATTTACAAAAATATCAAAGGGGAAAGTAGACAACCCTGTCTAGTTCCGTTTCTAATTGTGAAATTTTCAGTTTTAAAATGCATTCCATTGATATGTGCATTGGCCTTAGTATATAGAGCTTTAACTGCTAGTGATCCAAATGTTCCAAATCCAAATTTACTCAGCACTCTATCTATAAAGCTCCAGTTTACCCTATAAAATGCTTTCTCTGCATTCATTGATAGGGTAGCTAATGGTAATTTTTTTATATTTGACATAAGCAATGATATTAATTTACAGGTATTATTTGTTGCTTGTCTCCTTTTTATAAAACCAGTTTGATCTTGATTAATTAGTTCTTTTAGAATAAGATTAAGTCTGTTAGCTAGTATACTTGAATACATTTTCAAATCTGTATTTAATAAAGATATAGGGTGGTAACTTTTACACTTAGTAGGGTCTTTATCATTTTTTTGGTATATTTATAATTGCAGCCTCCAGGTTTTTTTGGTGGGAAATATCCTGTTTGTTGTATTTCGTTAGCTGTATTTTTCAGATGTTTAATTAAAACTAGATGAAAATGTCCCAAATATTTGGGAAGCTGTCTGGACCTGGAGATTTCCCTAACTTTAGGGAAGATATACTTAATTGAATTTCCTTTTCAGTTATTTCTGTTGTCAAATCCTTAAGTTGTTGATCTGATATTTTGGGCAAAGAGATCTGATCTAAAAATTATTGGATTTGTCTTACAGATGGTTTTTGAAAGTCAGGATTATCTTCTAGTTTATATAACGATTTACAGTATCTGGCAAAAATGTCCCCTATTTCTTTTTGGTTACTTACTTGTCTTCCTTTATCATCTTGTATTTTTTCTGTTCTCACATTTTTATATTTGCCTTTAATTTGGGTGGCCAGCATTTCCCCGTTTTGTTTTTAAGATGGTAATTTTTTTTGTTGGTACACCCAGATCAGGTTGTCAACTTGTAATTGTTGGATTTTTCTTATTTGTGCCTGAGTTTCATATGACTGTGCATTAATATTATCGGTGTGGTGTGGGCGGATCCTGGAAGGGTAAGAGGCTTCTCTGTCAAAAGGGACATAAAAAGGGTTAACTGTAATACTGCATAATAAGGATGATGCATAGCATCTACTAGGTTCACATGTGGTCATTACACCACAGTAACCATAATCTGATGAACAAATAGGATCATCATATATCACTCCATTTGCTAGAAGTGACCATTAATGTGCATAGTGCTTACATGTGGTCTTTATTTGCTCAATTAAATAGATGCAACAAATAATGTATTATGTTATTCAATTCCACACACAGTGTATTTTCATATATTAGACAGTCATTATCTGGAAAACAGAAAGAGGAGTCTGATAAATAAGTAATCGCTGCATTTACAGTACAGTGGTTCATGCTGTTACCGAAATAATAAATCCATTTATATGAACTTAATCTACGAGCAGTGCTAACCATTGTGAATCTGTCCTGGAAAATCACCATCCCCAAAAACTATTGAATATGTGTAATTCCGAAAGGAATGCTTCACTGTGACCACAATCAGTACTAGCACTATCTCCATAAGGAACTGTTGTGTCACACTGATATTACATTAATTGTTGCACAGGTGGTACCAGGGCCAAACAGATTAGAATGATCACACTATTCATAAACACATACCCATTGATCCTGAAGTAAAATAAAGGCCATCATCCATAATAGAGGAGGTGTTGAAGTGTGCAGTGTGTCCACCTGATGTGGCTGTGCAGCAGCTGGAGTTGACTGCAAGTCCACCGGCTCTGGTTGCAATAGTGGTGGAGACTGTGGAATCAAAGACTGGAGAGATATAAGCTGACATTCCAACAATTCCAATTGGTTGTTGCTGGCTCCAAAACATGTGTGGTTTTGGTGGAGATTGCGGAAGAGGCTGCAAATGTGCCCACAATGCATGGGAGGTCCAGGGAGAGATTCAAAGGCTGGAGACCTTGGAGGAAGTATTGCTGATGATGGACCAGATTCCTGTGACAATCCCAGGCCCTCTGATCTGGTTTCACCTTCCTCAACCATTACTTCTAGGGGTATATCTGGTTCATCCTCCAATGGAGCCAACAACATCACCTGTGTCTCTGTGGGCGGGCTAAGCCTCTTGGGTACTGAAATGAAAGAACACTAGTGTTTGAGTTGGGATTCTCTAAACAATTTTTTGCTGTGTGTTTCCATATCCCTGACATCATGGTCACTTGTAATTGGCTGTGGTGATTGTCTTACGCAGATAAACATTGACCTGTATCATGAGCATTGTTGATCATGGCTCATATCAATATACATAATTCTGCTGTGGTCGTCCATCTGCAGTTCATTAGGACACATGTTCAGCTGAATCCGCTGTGCAGTGTGTGAGACTGACCAATCTGTGACCAATTCTCAGCAATGGTTATTAACATGCAGGTGAGACATGGTGCCGGTTAGCCTAGTACATGACACGCACATGCAGTCCTACAGAGTCTGTATCCGCAAATACTGCAGCGTGCACACCCATACATGTACTTTCCTTTGGATGTTAAATCGATTCTTGATCTATTTGGTGACTGTTAATCAGAATTAGTTTAGCTGCAGGTATTGAACAAACATTCCATTGATAACAATAACAATAGCAGCCCCATATATCATTAGCCTTGACCCAAGAGGTACAGTGCTGCATTGCTATTATATGTAAATTATATATGTGTGTGGTGTTCATGTGTGTGCATAAGAGGGTAATTTGGTGTATATGACACTCACATTGATGTGCTTGGAAAAAACATGTCCATCTGTCCTGGAAGGCCCACGACTGCCTCTAGCTTGATCTCCTGCTTCAGGGTACTCTCCCACTCTGTAAAAGTTATGATGGGTGGTGGTCCACAACAGGTTGCACAGGCTGCTCTGGCCTCCTCTGCCATCTTCCTCTTCATCTTCATCTTCATCTGGCTGTCATCATATCTTTGCTTGACAGATTTCACATCCCTGTTGGCATACCCCAAAACAGCTGTAGCAACCTCACTCCAGGCAAGTGTCTTCTGTCTAGAACTCAGTTCCCTCCCTCCATGTATGATGCTATAGTGGGCACAGATTTCACTGAGGAGGGTCCACATTTCATCTGGGCTATAATCGGGGGCCCTGTACATTGCCTCCCAGCTGTGCCTCAGGTTCCTGCCCTCCCTGTTCTCTCCCTGGGGCCACTCCCTCCTCATCACTGCCTTCCCCCTCTGGGGCCGTGCCCCTGACCCTCTGTCCTTATTCTTTGTGTGTCTACACCTGCCTCCTCGTCTCACTCTCTTCATACTACTTCCTTTCCTACTCACTACCACAGATATTCTCTTTTCCTAATCTTCTCCAGTATTCTCCTTACTCTCCTCCCCTCCTCTACTCTAATAGTAATTTAAAAAAATATATAATGAAAAATCAATATAATATGTACATGTAAATGTATGTATGTAAAATAATGTGTGTATTATGTGTGTTGTATTATGGGTATGTGGGGGGTAGGTGGAAGGAGGGGGTATAAATGTGCTGTGATCTTACACTATGTATAGCTGTGTGTTTGAATTAATCTATATGTGTGAATTATGTGATATAATTAATTATGTGTTTTACAAATTAAGTATACAGTACCCAATAAGAATGGCACTAATTTCAGCCTTTTATGAAATAATAAAACTGAATGTTTTACTATATAATCTCATTAAACATACTTTAGTCACTAAATTTTAAAGAGCTACAGCAATGCTCTAATAAGCTAATTTCTTTAAGTAACCACTGATCATTAATAAAAGCCATATTCTCTCTCTCTCCCTCGTCCTCTTTTCCTCTCTCTCTCTCTCTTCTCTCTCTCTCCCCCTCTCCCATCTCTCTCTCTCCCTCTTCTCTCACTTCTCTCTCACTCTCTCTCGCTCCTCTCTCTCTCTCTTCTCTCTTTCCCCCTCTCCCTTTTCTCCCTCTCCTCATATCTCTCTTCTCTCTCTCCCTATCTCTCTTCATTCTCTCTCCCTCTCTCTCTTCTCTCTCTCACTCCTCTCTCTCTCTTCTCTCTCCCCCTCTCACGTCTTTCTCTCTCCCTTCTCTCTCTCTCTCCCTTGATCTCTCTCCCCCCTCCCTCCCCCTCTCTCTCATTCTCTCATTCTCTCATTCGCTCTCACTCTCTCTCATTCTCTATTTCTCCCTCATTCTCATTCTCTCGCTTATTCTCTCTCTTTCATTCTTTCTTTTATTCTCTCTCTGTTCTTTCTCTCTCACTCTCTCGTGACCTCTCTCTTTTCTCCCTCTCCCCCTCTCCCTTCTCTCTCTCTCTCCCTCTCTCTAATTCTCTCATTCTCTCTCATTCTCTCTCTCACTCATTGTCTCTCTCTCACTCATTCTCTATCATTTTCTCTCCCTCTTCTCTCTTATTCTCTCTCATTCTCTCTCTCTCCCTCTCATTCTCATTTTCTCTCTCTCTCTCTCTCATTCTCTCTCTCTCATTCTCATTGTCTCTCTCTCTCATTCTCTCTCTCTCATTCTCATTGTCTCTCTCTCTCATTCTCTCTCATTCTCTCACTTTCATTCTCTCTCTAATACTCTCTCTTTCATTCTCTATCTGTCTCTCTCATTCTCATTGTCTCTCTCTCATTCTCTCTCATTCTCTCTCTTTCATTCTCTCTCTCTCATACTCTCTCTTTCATTCTCTCTCTCTCATACTCTCTCTTTCATTCTCTCTCTCTCTATGTCTCTCTCATTCTTTCTCTTTCTCTCATTCTCGCTCTCATTCTTTCTCTCTCATTCTCTCTCTTGCAATCTCTCTCATTCTCCAGTTCCTATTGGTCAATTGGGCTGTGTCAGGATCGGCAATTGCAGACTTGCTTAACTTTGGTGCCCTTCAGATGATCGACCACCCGCATATACGAAACGAGGGTTTACAGTTTTAGACTTTAGCCCTGTAATTGTGGGCTTGAGTCAACTGAATTCAGCTGGAATTGTAAAAAATGTCTAACCCGCAGACATGTGGCATGTACTGTATGAAGGTAATAACGGGCTTGTAATTGAATTAATTGAGTCCATAGTCATCAGTCATCATTGCAACCTAGAAAAATATATAATGCCACTCACAAAAGGTACTATCAATATTCATAAAAGCTATTGTAACAGTAGCCAAATGGAGATATAGTCCCAAAAGATTACTAATAATATATTATTACAAACTGGAATAAAAGCTGATATCAGCCAGAAATTGGCTATTGATACAAACAAGGGCTATTGAGATAAATAAAAAACTGCAAAATAAATAATAGCTAATAATACAGTTTTGCAACTTGGAAATATGAACTGTATTGGTTATTAAAGACTCCACTGAGTCAGTGTATGTGTATAAATATGGGGGTACTAAAGCAAATGAAAGTGAATAAACATTAAATTTAAAAGGGGCTCAAGGAGTCGAAATTAAAAAAAGAAATACAATATTGTGAAATATAATAAAAAAAAGATTTTTATCTCATATATACTGTAAGTGACATCATACAGAGCAGTAAAATATCTCAGTTGTTATTAATTGTTCAGATGTTAAAATAAAATACTTTTTTTAAGTGGAATTTATTAATACAATTAAATGTTTTTATACTTTGTAGGGAAATAGAAAATTTAAAAAAAGGAAGCATTTTTTTGTACTTTGTTGTAAAGATATGTGGCATTAAATGACAGATTAACTGATTACAATTTATGTACTGAACACAATTGAAAAGGATCTTTTATACGGTAAATACTGAGATTCTTACAAGTGCACTATTCATACACTTGTTACTCACAGATTCTCACAGGGTGTAAACTCATTTGATAATACAATTAGGATATATACTATATCTGTATACTATATATGTTATCTATAATGCACCTACTTGGATGTTAGTCCAGTTTAATATTCTTTTTATTTAATTAATACATTTTACTGGAAGAATCACAAATTAGAATAAGTATTTTTTTTTGTATAGAGTATTTCCCCAAATAGAGCCATATAACACACAACATGGTAACAATTAAATAAGTAAAGGAAAGAGAGAAATATTCTTCAATGCTTGGCAAGGGGTGAAAAGTGTGATAATCTCAAGGTGTTGAGCAGGGGTACTAGTAACTGATAATACACCACAGATCCTAAAGTTGTTTATACAAATTATAACTGCACTAAAAAGAAATAAGAAGAAGCTTCCAGATTCAATGTAAACCACAGTTGTTATTGGCTCATTATATACAAACAGCAATTCTGGAAGAGATTCAAACATCATAAAATACCCCACACTCCATTAATTCTTACCTTTTCAACCCTGATTGGTGACTGCACTGGCCCTTTAAATGCATGTTAAGTTATGGTACAATATTTATGTTTTGTCAAAATGATGAGATTATGTTATTCCGGTCCATAAGGATACAATGTTGCAAATCTATATATAATGCTAATTGTACCCCAATATTATGTGGGCCATAGAGAGCTTGATTTTCCCATCATTGTCGGCTCAAGTAGGACAAAAAGAGTTAGTTTCTGCCACAGTCAGTTTGTCAGATTGTACAGGATGAGAGGGTTTGGTTCTCATGTGACTTTATCTGTGGTAATAAACATATTAAACTCAGATCCGTCAGAGATGTGCAGCTGATAGCAGAGTGCCGGGCGTGCGCTCTCATCCTGTCTCGGCACATTATCTGCTTCTAGCAGTCACACAGCTGGGGTTACAGACTCAGTGACCTGATGGAGATAAACTACTGGACCTCCATGAAAATATGAAACTAAAACTCACAGGAATTGGGGACCTGACCATTAGGTTTGAACAGGTTCCAATAATCTCTGGCAGTGTCTGGACTTGTGCACGGACTCACAGGACTCACAGGACTTGTCCCATTAGAGCTAATGGGAAGATTATAAGAGATGGAGAATAGAAAGATAACATATAACTTAGGACACTTATGTAAAAGAGTGGAGAGGTAGTTCCAAGTTGGTTAGTATTAGTGTAGGTTCCACTGCACTCACATATTATCTTAAGTCTTTCTTGGACACAAATGTAGAATACATGTTAATTTTACCCCTTAATGGAGATATTTACTAAGCTGTTACAGCAGCTGTGATGGTGATTTTCGTGCCCAGTGAAACGTAGAACTCAGAAGTGTCACCTCCTTAGGGGCCAGCACAGGAGCACTTACTTCTGCGTTGTTTCCATTTTAATATTAGTTTTCTTAGCCCAAGTCAGATTTTCAGTCAATAATTCCCATTTAAAACGAATGAAAGACAATCTGGGAGATATTTGTCATTTTAATGTAACCGAAAAGTCTTTAGAGTTATTAACCCTAATATAACTCAGGAGATATAAACACACACATTAGGTATTTATGTTTTTTTTCACTAGTAATGATGTGAACATGATTTTATAACAGGGAAATGATTATTATAAGTAATAAAGTAATGGTTAATAAATGGCCAGCAGTGAGTGTTATGTATTTTGTGCTATTTTATTATTATTACTATCATTTGTTTGTAACGCGCCAACATATTTTATAGCACTATACATGGGTTACAATCAAGGCAAAAACATTAGCAGTATTAACACATTGTAAAGGATGGATGGCTTTCTCCAAAGCGCCAACACAAGAATGAAAACTCACAGACGTACCATCTACATTTTATATTAGTATCTATTATGTATACTCCATATGCAATATTTTTTATTTAAATTGATTGTATTTAAACTGGTAACTATCAAACTGTGTAATTGTTTTCTGTTTAAAGTTTATATTCTATCTAATTAGATAGGCAAATTGGGTTGGATAAATGTCATGCTTAAGGTCAGTAAATATTTAAACTGTGAAAACCATTACTACTATAACCCTGATCAAATATTTTTTTGTAAAACATGCTGTGTCAGAGGTTATTGGATGACCAGGGATGCTACAATCTACAGAACTGGGAACATCTTAAAGGATCTTCATATGGAGTGAGAGTATAGAAGAGACCTACTGCCAATCAGTAGGAACCACTGAGACTGCAGTAGGTGCAACCTGATTGAGGAACCATGGGACTAATATAACTGCAGGGAGGAAGCCGACATCTAGCCGACAGGTGACATGGAGAGTGACCACATAAGGCGGTGTCACCTAAGTACAAGGTCAATGCTCCTACTACGTAAATTGGGTCTGGGTCATTTGCACAACATTTTTAATATAAACGATCTACTACATTTAGGGCCATATTAAATTCCAGCCTCGTAAGTCCAACCTGTAGCACGTAAGGGCTGCGTGCTTGAAATCTGGCAGTTTTACGTCCCTATTAAATTAGAAGCTACGAGCAAAAGATGCAATTTTGTAAATTAGTTCTCGCCCGTCGGAGTCGATTGCTCGAACACAAACAATTAAGCAAGCAAATAGTTACTGGTTCAGATGGAGCAGATGGAAAAATAAATCATAAGATTTATGTCACTGAGGAAGGGGAGGCTTGAAGTGCTACGTATTGGACTTTACTACCCTTGCGGGTGCTCTCGAGCACACGTTGGGCTTTGGGCTCCATTTGCGTGTTACGGGCTTGCTCGTCAATTGAACAAGTAGCGGTTACGGACTCGTTGGATCAAAGGATTTATATGCGCAAATTTCAACGTTGCTCCACACGTAGCCTTGATTGCTGGATATATTAATTACAAATTGGTAAAGTATATTAATTTATTATTCATTTAATTAATTAATTATTATTAAAAAATATATTTATATAAAAAATAAAAAGAGCAGGGGAGAGGCTTGCAATAAGCGCAGAAGGCGCTCAGCGCGGGGCTCACAATGAGCGCTGAGGGTGCTCACAGGAGCAAAAGTACATGAGGGGAAAGGCTCGCAATGAGCGCCAAAGGCGATTATTGCAAGCCTTGCCATGAGCGCCAAAGGCACTCAGCGTAGCGCTTGCAATTAAAGTGCCAAAGGTGCTCAGATGACCAAAATGAAATGAGGGGAGAGGCTCGCAATGAGCGCTGAAGGTACTCAGATGACCAAAAGCCTTACATTTTGTGCCAAACAGCATTACCTGCCTTACAATTTTATGACCGTCATTTTTTGACAGGCAATTTGCTAATTATTTTATTAGTTTCTCTAACGGCCACTTTGTGAATATTTCAAAAGAGATTTTGTATACATTTTTAGTGAATGTTTTATTATTTAGAAATACACAGACAGCTGTCACTTGTATAAATATAAGTATATTCACTGATTATATCTGACTAGCGACTTGCCCGTCAAAAATGACGGCAATAAAAACTGAAGCCTGGCAATGCTGTTTGCCACACAATGTAAGCTTCTCCCCCTCTACTTTACTTGCCTTGTAATGAGCGCCTTTGGCGTTCATCACAGGCCTTGCAATGAGCCCCTTTGGAGCTCATTGCGAGTCTCTCCCTCTGTCTACTTCCTCCCTCGTGTCTTATTCCCCCCCTCCTCTCCCTCCCTTGTGTCTCCTTCCACCTCGTCTACCTCCCTTGTATCTCCTGCCCCCCTGTGTTTTTACCTCCCTCTCCCTCCCGTGTCTCTAAACCCCTCCCCTGTGTCTCTTTCCCCCTTCTCCCTCCGATGCATCTCCCCCCCCTGTGTCTCCCCCAACCCTCCCCTGTGTCTGTTCCCCCCTGGCCTGTGTCTCTTTCCCCCTCCCCCTGTGTCTGTTTCCGCCTTCCTCGTGTCTCCATTTCCCTCCCTTGTGTATCTTCCCCCCTGCACTCTCTCCCCTGTGTCTCTTCCCCCTCCTCTCACTCCCCTGTGTCTCTTCCCCCTCCTCTTGCTGTGCCTCTTCCTCCCTGTCTCTTCCCCCTCACCCTCTGTGTCTCTCCCCACTCTGTGTCTTCCACCCCTCTCCCTCTGTGCCTCTTCCCCCGCCTCTCTCTGTGTGTCTCGCCACTGTGCCTCTTCACCCCTTCCTCTGTGTCTCCCCCCTCTGTGCCTCTTTCCACCCTCTCTCTGTACCTCTTCCCCCCTTTCCCTCTGTGTCTCTTCCCCCTCACCCTCTGTGTCTCTCCCCACTCTGTGTCTTCCACCCCTCTCCCTCTGTGCCTCTTCCCCCGCCTCTCTCTGTGTGTCTCGCCACTGTGCCTCTTCACCCCTTCCTCTATGTCTCCCCCCTCTATGCCTCTTTCCACCCTCTCTCTGTACCTCTTCCCCCCTTTCCCTCTGTGTCTCTTCCCCCTCACCCTCTGTATCTCTCCCCCGTGTCTCTTCCCCCTCTCCCTCTGTGCCTCTTCCCCCGCCTATTTCTGTGTCTCTCGCCACTGTGTCTTTTCACCCCTTCCTCTGTGTCTCCCCCCTCTGTGCCTCTTCCCCCCTCTCTCTGTACCTCTTCCCCCCTTTCCCTCTGTATCTCTCCCCACTGTGTCTCTTCCCCCTCTCCCTCTGTGCCTCTTCCCCCCTCTCCCTCTGTGCCTGTTCCCCCCTGGCCTGTGTCTCTTTCCCCCTTCCCCCTGTGTCTGTTCCCCTCTCCCCCCCCCATTTCGCTCCCATGTGTATCTTCCCCCCCCATTTCCCTCCCATGTGTATCTTCCCCCTGTTCTCCCTCCCCTGTGTTTCTTCCCCCTTCTCTCACTCCTGTGTGTCTTCCCCCCCTCTACCTCCCCTGTGTCTCTTTCCCACCTATCCCTCTGTGTCTCTCCCCCCTCCATCTGTGTCTCTCCCCCCTCCCTCTGTGTCTCTCCCCCCTCCCTCTGTGTCTCTCCCCCCTCCCTCTGTGCCTCTTCCCCACTCTCCCTCTGTGCCTCTCCCCCCCCTCTTCCCCACTCTCCCATCTGCTCGCGGCTCGCTCTGTGCAAGCGCGGCTACTGCTGCGCAATGCGCAGTTCATCATTGTCAAACTGCGATTCGTCGCAAGCGTGACGACGAATTGCAGTTTGACAATTATATTATGTGATTATTTACACTGGATAAGACGCCATTCCAGACTTATTGTTGGTATTTTGTATTAACAGTGTAAGTAGAAGGTGACTTCCTCTGCAGGCAGCAGAACTATAATGATAATCCTTAATGTTTTTACCACTACGGGATATGTTGGAGCGATACAAATAAACGATACTAATAATTTTTGTGCTAATTTATTTTTTCTTTTGTGTAAATTCTACTAGAATACAACAGGCGCAGAGCTAATGTAGATGCAGGAGGTGCAAAAGAGCAGAAGCCAGTTGATAATGGCACAGCCTAGGGTAAACAAGAGTCTATTTATCAAAGATATATATATATACATACACATTATATATATATATGTATATATATATATATATATATATATATATATATATATATATGTGTATATATATATGTGTATGTATATATATATATATATATATATATACATATATATATATATATACATATATATATATATATACATATATATATATATATATATATATATATATATATATATATATTTATATATATAAAACAAGAGAAAGAATTTGCTGACTGGGCTACATTGCATAGAATGTATTTATCATCAATTCAAATGGAATTTGTATTACAACCGATAGTTTATAACTTTAGGTAAATGATCTTGCAGCTGGTCTCACTGTGTATGTGTTACAGGATGGGGCTAACCACATAGGAAACCAGCTAATAAAAACCCAGCGTGTCAGCATTTCTTTAGTGCAGTTCTGAGCTCGGCATCTTATCGGATCTCTGTAATCAGTATCTTCTACATCTGAAAACCTGCAGAATTTATACTGTAATGTGTGGTTATTACATTACTGGAAAATCACATTTATGTTCTATTATTTACGTAGGCACTGAAGACATTATATGTTCTCAGATAGAGGGATAAAATGATGTGGAAAAGTTTTTTAATTACTTAGATTTATAATTATTTTATATTTATTGCTGGTAGAGCCCCCCGAGGCCACCACCACCACTGCAGAGATAATGAGGTACAGGATGTGATTGTATGTTAGATTTCTTCATTGCTTATCATACAGATTAAGGAACGTTATAGAGCTGTAGATTGAAATTACACTGAACATGGCTTGTTGTCTGGTGATGTAGCTGTAGGTTTAAATGGCAGTTTTAGTTCTAGCAAGACTGATAATCTAGTCAGTGTCTGCTTTCTATAGCCGTTAAAGTCTGAGAATAATGTAATAATTGTACTTTGTCTATGTACACACGCTCATTGTCTTGAAAATAACTTTGCAGAACTAATTTCAGTAATGACTAGAGACAATTGGATCTGTCACAATAAAGGAATCATGGTATAATGAATCACATGGATTGGACATAGTTGAGGTGTTGGACTTTTTTGGAAAAGAAAATGTTAAAGCCACTGTAGTTCAGAAGAAAATATTGATAGCATTTGGGTAACTGTAGAAAAAGATAAACACATTTTTAGAATACGTGTCATAGGCCTCCAGGGCATGATGTGGAATTAGACACTGGAAGAATCCTATTGCTGACTCTGGAAGGAGTAATTCTATTTTACTTGATTTGCGAATAGCCTCACTTAGACAATTTATTAAGTGGAGTACAAGAACAGTGACAACATGTGAAGAAAAAAAAACGATTTTAGATAGGTGGCAGCCATTTGTAAATGAAACAGCTAGATCGTAGAGGATACAAACAGACTAAGTCACGGGGCAGAGAATTATATGAACACACAGGTAAAACATGATCCAATGTCTACACAGAATATAGAATTGCACAATCTGTACGAAAGGTGATAAAAGTTTCCTTACATATATTAGTGAAAAGAAAAGAGCTAAGAGAATAATAGGCCACAAGGAAGCAGAGGAAGACAGTACTGTAGACAACTGCCTGAACGAATACTTATGTTTGCACACTAAAATAGGAGAAAGTGAATTACCACTGAATACCTAACATGTCATGATTTACAAGATCATATGCAGCCATAGCTTACAATTGGGAGGTCATGGCAGCATAATCTAGTTGACCTTTTTAATTATGTGACCAAAGATATAGGCCAGGGTGGAGCAGTTGATATAGCTTATCTAGATTTTATTAAAGCATTAGACACTGTCTCATTCAGTGGCATTGTGCTGGAGAGGGACTTTTGGACTTGACCGGAAGTGTCTGTGTTGCCGAATAATGCGGCTAGAGGCCGACAGAGGAGCTGAGACTTGAGTGCTGGGAACCCCTGCTATGTGTTTACCCAGCGCTTGTGGTGCAGACTCTCTTCAGAAGTTCGGATTACCCCTGATGCTGTGAGTGCCTTGCCCTCTCCCAGGATGGCGCAGTTGGTGTTCCCTTGAGTTTTGTGGGGACGGACTTCCTCTCCTTTGGTCATGCTGGCTCCAGTACTGAGATTGTGGGTGACTGCTCTTTGGACCATGAGGACTGCCAGGAGGGAGAGTGGTGTTTCCAGCGTGTAACTGGGTGGTAGGACCTTAAAATGGACAGCTGGTGACTGGGCATGGTGTGCACATTGTGCATGCTGTAATTTACTATGCACCAATGGCTATGTTACATTTAACAGGAGGTCTGGCTTAGTTGTGAGCAGATGGGGATGAGTGAGAGTTGTGAACAAATTATGGCATTGTTCACCTGTGGATGGGACTTCTAGCTCTGTAAAGGTTGCCGTGAGTAAGACTCTCTGGGCTATAAGCCTTTCACTGTACATCTCTAGTCTTAATTTATACTCAATATTCTATGCCCCCCATCTTCCCACAGTGCATAGTACATCAAATGGACATATCAATTATGCGATTATTAATTAATTTAACATTTCTCTTATGATGAAATTACTTTCCTCCAAACTGCTGCCGCATCCTCATTAACTTTACCTATTCTGTGGTATATTTCTGGATTTGTCTGAATAATTCCTAACTGAAGATAAGCCTTATAAGCCAATAAGCCTCAGAGGTTTGCTGCTATTTGTCACATAAGGCCCATACAAAGTATATGGGAGTTTCTTTTACATTACTCCATAATAGTAATCCAACTCTTATTAGTGATATGTAAAAACTACAGCCTGGGACACATTCTATTTATACAGTTTGAAATGTATTGTCTGGAAGTTCTTCAAAAAATAACCTAAGATAAAATCTTCATCTCTGCACCAATTTATTGTTTATATATTGTTCTTAAACTGGATTTAAAAGGAAAGAAAAAAAGGGAAGGAAAAAAGGATAATCATTTTTCTGAAGAGTGCTATTAAAAAGTATCTCTATACTAGGAAACATGCTGGTAAGAAATAAGGTGAAAGACAAGAAACATTCTAAGAAAACCTCTGCCTTTTTCTTACCTAAAAGCTCCAATACGAGTTTTTACCAAACTCGTCTGAAAAAAATAAAGCATTCGAATCTAACTCAACCATGCTATCTAAAAGCTCTCAAATCAGCTACACAGAAAATCTGAATGAAGATTCAATAACTCCCTCTAAGATGATGGAGATTTTGCATGATTTTAAAAATGAGCTTAATGGCGGATGTAAAACACTAGATTATGGAGAACGCTCTAGCTATTAAGAAGCTTAATTCTAAAATTGAATCTCGGTGTGATAATTTGATCATTGAGTATAACTCACTTCTATCTCATTCCAAAAAGCTAGAAGATAATTTAAATGATCTGAACATCAAAATAGCAAGCATGGAAGACAAAATGAGGAGATCTAACCTCAGAATTAGGGATATTTCTGAAACCATCTTAAATGAAGACCTTGATTCCTATCTTAACAAATCGTTCAACATGCTTGCCCCTGCACTCTCTCAACATGATCTTAGATTGGACTCTTATCATAGAATTCCTAGACCATCACATTTTGACAACTCCCGGCCTAGGGATGTGATACTTATTTTTTCCCTGAAAGACTCTACCTTTTTCTTTTTTGTTGTTTTTTTTTATTTTTTATAATGTGATATCCAGTTAAAATCAATGTTTTATTAACACTAGCATTTGCAACTCATTGCAGTATTTCTTAAGCGCTGTGACATTTAAGTTTACATTGTTTATTTTCTTGTTATATCACCTTGCACTTGATAATTATATCATGGAATACTTGTATACACTACAACTCACTAACTTACACTATTTAAATGGTAGATATTCATGATATTTAACATATTATTAGTATTAATTTTGTTTTTCAAATAGTTTATTTTTCACTATATAGATTATCACATGCTTTCCTTGTAAGGAGTTGATATATTTCACAACTTCCTTAACAAATAGATAACTTAGACTATCACGGTTAAATTTGGTCTATTTTTTTATATAATTAAAAAAAATATTAGTATTAAATTAGCCTGTGCAAAAGTTTACTTTGCACAACATAAATTATGATATGCTCTCCTCGTAAGGAGTTGAACTTGTCAGCTTGCAAACATTTTCGGTATCAGGTGTAGTTCTAGTAAAAGCTTAGGAGTTTAAATAAAAGGAGGAATTTCAAAGAAAAGGGAGGGCAGATTTATAGTGCAAAGGAGGAAAACTTTATACAAATATATTATTTTATATTCTTTATTTTTCCCACTGAAATTTTGTAAACAATAATAATAATTATGAGTCAGTCCAGTGGCAACCTCACTCATTGTACATCCTGTCATATGTATGCAATACTGGAACAGATGAGCCAGGGTCCATACCTCTGTGAGAGGTGTGAGCATGTTGCCTCTCTGGAAGCTCAAATTGGAGATCTGGAGCTGATAATTGCAGCACTATTGCTTCACTGGAATAACAATTGGTGCTCACTGAGCACAGTTTAGCTGGGCCTAGCATGGAGGGCGGAGCTGGGGCTAGTGAGGATTTCCAGGGAGGTAGCTGGGTTACAATTATAAGGGGGAGCAGGGGGAACAGGAGGAGGCAGGCCAGTTCTGAGTTAGCAAACACCAACAGATTTGCCAGATTGAGTGAAACTGTTGGGGATGTCCATTCAGGAATGTCAGATAGAGCTGTTCCCTCTAACAGCCGGGCGAACAGCTCAACTGGAGAAGAGGGAGGGCAGAATAGGCAGAACAGACAGGTTTTGGTTGTAGGGGACTCTATTATTAGGAAGGTAGACAGGGTGATTTGTCACCCAGATCCCAGCAATCGAACAGTTTGCTGTCTCCCGGGTGTTTGGGTTCGTCATGTTGTGGATTGGGTAGATAAATTATTGGGAGGGGCTGGAAATGAACCGGCGGTCTTGGTACATATTGGTACCAATGACAAAGTTAGTGGAAGATGGAGTGTCCTAAAGAATGATTTTAGAGAACTAGGTAATAAGCTAAAGGCAAGGACCTCCAAGGTAGTATTTTCTGAGATACTACCAGTGCCACGTGCTAGCCCAGGGAGGCAAACGGAGCTTAGGGAGGTTAATGCATGGCTAAAGATGTGGTGCACTAAGGAGGGGTTTGGGATTTTAGAGCACTGGGCTGACTTTTCACTTCAGTACAATCTCTACAGTAGGGATGGACTGCACCTTAATGATGAGGGAGCTTTTGTACCAGGGGATAGGATGGTAGAAAGGCTGGAGAAGTGTTTAAACTAGTAGGTGGGGAGGAGGAACTAGATATAAGTAATAGGGTAGAAAGTGTAGAGGGTATAAGGGATGAATTAACAACTCAAAGGGGAGGAGATGGGGGGAGGGGTAGTATAGTCAATAGGGTGGTAGTACTAAGCAATTCAAGTACAGTGGCAGGCACTTCAGAGCTACAGACTCATAACATAAGGTGTATGCTTGCTAATGCCAGAAGCTTGCCAGGAAAAATGAGAGAGTTAGAATTATTAGCAATTAATGAAAAATTAGATTTAATAGGCATTACTGAAACATGGTGGGATGAATCTCATGACTGAACTTTATGGTGGACCTAGTGATAAAGCTGAATGTTTGTGGGTAGATTTAAATAGTGGAGCAGCAAATTCCAATAGAATATTAGTAGGAGTATGCTACAAACCCCCAAACATAGCTGAAAGTGAGGAAATACAATTATTGTTACAAATTGAAAATGAAACTAAGCATGGTCAAGTTCTAATGGGAGATTTTAATTACCCTGAAATAAACTGGATAAATGAGACCAGCAGTTCATCTAAGGGGACCAGGTTCTTGAGTACTCAGGGATCATTATCTGGCCCAGGTTGTACAAGAGCCTACTAGAAATGAAGCTATTTTCAATTTACTCATCACACATAATATTGATATAGTATCTAATGTTGGAATAGGGCAACTTTTGGGAAACAGTGATCTCAACACAGTCTCGTTTGAGATTGAATTAAAAAAACTAAAAAAGGGGCAAACGAAAACTCTTAATTTTAAAAGGGCAGATTTTAACGGTCTAAGGGCAGCAATACAAAGTATAGACTGGGACAGAGAACTGGCAGGTAAAAATACTGAATATAAATGGACAACATTTAAATCCTTACTAAATATACATACACATCGGCATATACTGTGTGGGAATAAAAGTAAAAGGAGTAAATCCCATCCAATGTGGCTTAACAATGATTTAAAGATCAAGATACAGAGTAAAAAACAGGCATTTAAATTATACAAACAAGAGGGAACAAAGAGACTGCTTTACAGGAATACAAGGAAATCAACAAGGCTTGCAAAAGGGCGATTAGGCTGGCTAAAATAGAACATGAAAAATTAATTGCAAAAGAGAGTAAGCCTAACCCTAAAATATTTTTTAAGTATATTAATGGGAAGAATCCGAGGAAGGAAGTTTTAGGAACATTACAATGTGACACAGGCCGTCTTATAATTAGTGACCAAGAAAAGGCAGATGAGCTAAATAGGTTATTTTCCTCGGTATACACAAGGGAGGTACCAGTGGTTAGGACACGGCAACATAATGGGGCTACACTACCATTGCCAAATAATTGGTTAACACAGGAAGTAATCCAAATGAGGTTGGAAAAAATAAATGTTAATAAAGCCCCCGGGTCCTGATGGAATACATCCAAGGGTACTAAGGGAACTGGGTTCTGTAATAGCCAAACCATTATATTTAATTTTTCAAGATTCACTCAACACAGGGTATCTACCAGATGACTGGAGAAAAGCAGATGTGATACCTATATTTAAAAAGGGAGCAAGAGCAAATCCGGGGAATTATAGACCAGTGCGACTCACTTCTGTAGTGGGGGAAATTTTAGAAGGGTTAATAAGGGATAATATACAAGAATATGTCTATTTGAACAGAATTATAAATAGGAATCAACATGGACTTAGGGATAGATCATGTCAAACAAATCTAATTAGTTTCTATGAGGAGGTTAGTAGGAACCTGGATCAAGGCAACTCAGTGGATGTAGTCTTTTTGGATTTTGCAAAGGCTTTTGATACAGTGCCGCATGGGAGACCATTGTGCAAACTAAGAGATACAGGAGTTGCAGTAAAAATCTGCTCATAGATTGAGAGCTGGCTAAAAGACAGGAAGCAAAGGGTTGTTGTAAATGGAACATACTCCGATTGGACTAATTTGGTAAGTGGGGTTCCTCAGGGTTCAGTATTAGGTCCTCTCCTTTTTAACATCTTTATTAATAACTTAGAGGTGGGATTGGAGTGTGGTGTCTCCATTTTCGCTGATGACACAAAGTTGTGCAAGGTAATTAAATCAGATAGTGATGTACTTTCCCTCCAAAGGGATTTACATAAAATTGAGGAATTTGCATCTAAATGGCAGATGAGATTTAATACGAATAAATGTAAAGTTATGCATTTAGGAAGGAAAAATAGCCATGCAATTTATAATCTTAATGGAGCAAATCTAGGTGTATCAGATATTGAAAGGGATTTGGGAGTGCTTGTGGACAACCACCTAGGTAACAGTGCTCAAAGCCAAGCAGCAGCTGCAAGGCAAATAAAATATTAGCATGGATTAAGAAGGGTATAGAAACCAGGGAAGCAAATATAATTCTGCCACTTTACAAATCTCTAGTACTTCCTCATTTGGAATATGGAGTACAATTTCGGGCACCACTTCCTAAAAAGGACATTTTAGAGCTGGAAAAGGTACAGAGGAGGGCAACAAAACTAATAAGGGGAATGGAGTGGCTAAGTTATGAAGAAAGACTAACCAAATTAAACGTATTTTCTCTTGAAAAAAGGCGTCTAAGAGGAGATATGATTACCTTATATAAATACATCCAGGGTCAGTATAAAGATTTGTTAAGGGAGCTTTTTGTGCCAAGAGGTTTTCAACTGACAAGAGGACATCCCTTGAGGTTAGAAGTAAAAATATTCCACCTTAAAGAAAGAAAAGGGTTCTTCACAGTAATGGTGGTTAATCTGTGGAATTCTCTACCAGAGGAGGTGGTGACAGCGGATTCGATAGATAACTTTAAAAGGGGACTGGATTTATTTCTAATTAAAAAGGGAATTTAGGTTTATCATGGATAATTAGAGAGGCAATATTGATCCAGGGAGAAGTCCGGCCGTCAGTGTCTGGGATCAGGAGGGAATAGATTATTTTTTTTATACAACTAATTAATTACTAGTTAATCTGCATATTGCAGATCAGAGGAGATCTTAAAAAGGTTGAACTTGATGCACTGAAAGTCTTTTTTCAACCTTAAATACTATGGCCCTCATTCAATTGCAATTTGGCCAATTGAATAGGGGTCTAAATAAGCACATAACATACTTTTTTTAAAGAAGTTTTTAGTTAGTGAACATCTATCCAAAAGCAATGTTTTCACTAACTAAAAACTTCTTTAAAAAAAATATGCTATGTGCTTATTTAGAGTCCTATTCAATTGGAGAAATCGCAATTGAATGAGGGCCTATGTAACTATGTAACTATGTAACTGATACCCTCACCTCCTTCGGTCTGTATCAGCCTCACACATCTCTACATCGGCTTAGAGCCTAGCAACAGGACTTAAATGTTGTTTTTTAAGGGTTTCACAAGTATGTATGTTAGTATGAATAGTTATGTATTTAAAACATCAAATATTCGAGTAAAGGTACTAAAGCAAGGTCTAAGGTCTGGCTTTTTCCAGACTCAACTCTTTATTAGTCATGTGTATGAATTAGACAAAAAGACATATGCATTCATTTTTTTTTAAATTAGGTTTTTAAATGTCAGTTAAATGTATTACCTTGAATATAAAAGGACTTAATTCCCCCAGCAAGAGGAGCTCTTTACTGAGATTGATGAAACAACAGTTGTAACATTTTATTCCTCCAAGAAACAAACAAAATTCCAAATTTAGGTTTGACTGGTTTTGACTTACAATATAGTGTAACTCCATCCTTAAAATGTTTTCTTGAGGAGTCTCAGTACTATTTAATAGAAAACTTATAATTAAGGCATTAGTTGAAATAGATACCTATGGTAGATACATCTTCTGGATGGGCGAGATAAGCAATCAGAGGGTTACTCTGGTAAATCTATACTATACAAACACAAACATAACAAAATTGATTTATAAAATTAACAAATACAATCATGGAAGCGTAGTTATGGCTGGCGATTTTAATTTCACAATTAATCCTAACCTTGACAGGAAAACTTCTAAACCTATTAAAAACCAGACCAAGATTCAAAATGATTCACATTTATTACGTTAATTACTGATAACAACTTATATGGTGCCTGGAGGATTGATGCCAGACTGATTTCTCTTATTTCTCGCCAGTTCATAAAATGTACTCCAGGTTAGATTTTTTCCTGGTGGATAGACCCACTATGAATTTAATAACTCAGGATGAAATAAGTCCTATCACTATCTCAGATCACGCTTATGTCTCATTGAAGATCAAACTATATTGAGATAAAAACCTAAAGCCGTTATGGAAATTAGATGACTCATTGATTATTATTGACAACAACAAAAAATATCTAATTTCTTAAATTATAGAATTCTTTGAGCTTAATAAAAACTCAGTCTCATCGAAAAGCTTGTTGTGGACCACCCAGAATGCATTAACCAGAGGTATCTTGATTAAAATGAAAGGTAATTTAATAAAACAAAGAGGTACTTCCTTGTGTAATTTATTGATCCAACTGTACAATCTGGAGAAAGTTAACAAACTAAATGCATCTGAAAAAAATTCTAGTGAAATAAAAAAATTACAAAAACAAATAAATAGTAGCAATCAGATGATCTCTGATAAGGTCCTATGGCGCCTACAACAAAAATGTTACCAGTATGATAATAAAACAAGTAAGTTATTAGCAAATAAAATTAAAGGAAAAATACAACATTCCAGAATTGAGGGGGTTTTTAGTCAAGGAAAATGGGTTACGAAACCTGTTGATATTGCTAAAGCTTTTGCCTCGTACTACTCAAGACTATACAACCTTACACAAAACTCAGATTTTAAATCTCCTTCAACGGATGATATAAAAAAAACGTAAGGAAATATTATCTTCCAAAAATTACTCCAATCCAACAGGAGGTTTTGAATGAGCCTATCATTGAACTAGAAATCAGTAAAACTATCGAACAGTTAAAAAACTATACTACTCCTGGTCCAGAAAGGCAATAGTAATCTATTTTTCAAACAGTGTAGCTCAGTTCTAAATCCATTTCTAAAAGAACTATTTAACACATTTATGTGTCTAGGCAAAATTCCACAGGAAATGTTAAATGCTACAATTATTGTTATTCCAAAAAAAGACCAAGACCTTCATAGGTGTGCTATTTATAGACCTATTTCATTAACGAATGCAGATCTAAAACTTCATTCGAAAATTCTGGCCACCAGATTAGGTAATATAGTGGACACTTTGATATCCACTGATCAAGCTAGTTTCATTCCTGGAAGACCAGGTTCGGACAGTGTCAGAAAGCTTATGAATTTAGGCCCTCATTAAATTAGCCCTTGTAGTTCTCTCGGTCCTCGCAAAAGGGAGTTTTTTGCTGTTTCCGAGGACCGATTCCTCAATACGTCCCTCTAAGACTGCTTTGCGAGATGACATCGAAAAACGGTCGAGAATAGGTTCCAAGAGAGCTACGTAGTAACACGCAGCCATAAATCTATGAGGTGAACCTCGCACCTAGGAAGAATCCCTACGGGCACAAAAAACTATCAGCAATGGGATCCTAAAGCCTCTACGTGCTGCCCGGAGCAGCCCGACACAGCCCTCTGATGCTTCCCCCTGCTCCCTAAATACATCCCCATGCTGCAGGGGTCCATATTGAGACCCCTGCAGCCTCCCCACATTTACCCCTTGCATTGGGGGTCCCTGATCGGCATCGATTAGGCCTCCGCAGCATTTAAACATTTTTAAATTCTCGCCGCGGGTCCTTAAAGGCCCTGCGACAAACTATTAACCAATCACGGCCGTGGGGGTACAGCAAATAGCCCTGTGGCACCTAACATTAACCCCCTCAATGCTGGAGGTCCCCATCAGGATCCCCAAAGTCTCTCCAATATTAACCACACTGCAGGGGTTCATAAGGACCCCAGCAGCCCCCCTACATTAACCACTTGCAGAGTGGGATTCCCGATCGGCATAGATCAGGCCCTCGCTGCATTTAAAAATTTTAAATTTTCCGCCCTGGGTCCTTAACGGGCTTACGGCACACTATATATCAATCCCGGACGCGGCACCTAAAATTCACCCCCTCTTTGCTGGGGGTCCCCATTGGGACCCCTAAAGTGTCCCCACATTAACCCCTTGCTGCAGAGGTCCATAGGGACCCCCGCAGCCCCCACACATTAACCTCTTGCAGCGCAGGTCCCCGATCAGCACCGATCGTGACCCTGCTGCATTTACAAATTCAAATTTCCCGCCTCACAAATTTCCCGGAAAGGTCCTAAAGGGCCTGTGCAAAAAATATTAACCCCTGCCACGGGGGCTACTAAAAGTACCCCCCAGGCAACTAAAATTAACCCCATCAAATTAACCCTATAACTCATGGGGCTCTATACAGACACCCATAAGCTCTTAATTAACTATATAACTTATGGGGCTCTATACAGAGCCCAATGAGCCTTTAATTAACCCTGTCACTCATGGGGGTGAATACAGACACCCATAAGCCCCTAACTAACCATTTCACTTATGGGGGTCAATACAGACCATAATAAGCCCTTGATTAACCCTATAACTCATGGTCCTCTATACAGAGCCCCATGAGCCCTTTATTAACCCTGTCACTCATGTGGGTCAGTACAGACCCCCATAAGCCCTTAATTAACCCTATAACTCATGGGGCTCTATAGAGAGCCCCAGGAGCCCTTAATTAACCCTGTCACTCATGGGGTAAATACAGACCCCCATAAGCCATTAATTAACCATATAACTCACGGGGCTCTATACAGACCCCCATAAGCCTCCATCTAACCCCATCCATTATGGGGGTCTATACAGACCCCGGTAAGCCTCTAGTTAGAAGCCTATTATTAACCCCATAAGTGCCATGAGGGCCCTCCAGGACACTACACTATTTCCCTCAATAAACCACTAAATCTTAACAAACCCCCCTGTTCTAACCTATTAACCCCTACCTACCTAACACTACCTACCTAACTCCCTATTAAACCCCCACCCTACTAATTACACAAAGTAAAAAATCCTAATGTACATAAAATAAAAAAACCTTAGGTACACAAAACAAAAAAGAACATTAGAACCCCCCCTCACTAAAAAAAAAAAAACATCACAACCCCTCCCCACACCACTGCATACATTGTTTTAAAATTACACACCTGCAAAGGAAAAGGCATACACAAATATCAATAATATTACAGTAATAAATACATTATAAATATACACCTAACTACAATATATTTCGCCCTATCTAGGCATTACCCCCTATCTATACCTAACCCCCAAGCTAAACATAACCTCCTATCTAAACAAATCCCCCTACATTTAAGCTAAAGTACAATAAATAAAACCACTTACCTTTGCAGATTTCCATTCTGATCGCACCCCCTAGGGAAAAAAAAATTATCAGATTATTAAAAAATTCAATATAACATAGAATAAATAAATAGCACAAATACAGTATTAAACTTACTTTTCCAGCATGTCCCCATCCATCTTCTTCTTATGTTTTCTGGCTCGGACCCTGGAAAAAAGATACATAACATTAGTATAACGCATACATCAAACACAACAAATAAATAAAATCTAACTGTTAAGGTACAAAGACCTATATGTCCCAGCATTTGGGTAGTGTGCACTGGGCAGCCTGGATAGTAAGTCTGATGATCTTTACTACCAGCATGTGTCCTTTGGTAAATAATACATCTTTACTCAAGTTGTGATGAAAATTAAGAACACTTTATTGAATCGGTTCAGCTTATTTAAAACCTTGCCCAACACATTATAGGGAGTGGCTACCTTTAGCCAAACCCCCATCTCCCCTGGGCCCATGGAGTAACTCTTAGAATCAGCTAATTACCTCTGTCTAATCGGACCGGGCTAATCCGTGGGAACTTTAGTCTCCTCCCCCAGGGCCGCCTTTAGGGGCGCCAACCTAAATCATTCTTGCACAGGTAGGAGAAGGGAGAACATGTCTCTCTGTCTCTCTCTGCCCCTGTTTCTGGGGCAGAGAAACCCTGTAGACAGGCCATATAGTTGGTGCCTGTATGTCTGACCTACTGCTGTGCATGTTAGATAACCTTTGCCCTCCAACCATCTGGCACCAGTGACTCTATCACCTGATTATCATTAACATGAGTATAAACATCATGCATGGGGGGACATTGTAAGGGATATATCCATGTCTAGGTGTACATACACGTTTAATACTTTATCTATACAGATGGATCTATCACACTAACATTATAGATTGAAAACTTACCTGTCCCCGATGTCCACAGCCTTCTCCTCTTCTGCCCTGGGTGGGCCCTTGATAAATCCGCAATCTAAACATTTTTTTTTTCTAAACTAAAGGAGCTTCTCACTCGCGGAGCTCCCCCACGCTAATGAGGCCTTCAGAGCTTCTTCCGGTATGAAAATGGCAATGGCGCCTTCCAATTGGAATTCCAATCCAGAAGGCGCCAAGGTGTGAGACAATGATTGGCTGAAGGAACTGTCAATCTTTTTTAAACTAATCAGAAGGCACTATTGCTTTCAGCCAATCACAATAGGATACACCCCCACGGGGGGATTTGCTGAAAGCATCTGCGCCTTCTGATTGGCTGAAGTCTTATTGACAGTGTCAACAGCCAATCAGAAGGCTCAGATGCCTTCAGCCAATCACCCTGTGGTGTGTAGGGGTGTAGGCGGGGAAATTACAATTTGTAAATGCAGCAGGGTCACTATCGGTGCCGATTGGGAACCCCCGCTGCAAGGGGTTAATGTGGGGGGCTGCAGGGGTCCCTATGGACCCCTGCAGCAAGGGGCTGATGTGGGGACACTTTGGGGGTCCTGATGGGGACCCCAAACATAGAGGGGGTTAATTTAGGTGCCATGGCTGGGATTGGCTAATAGTGTGCCACAGGCCCTTTTGGAGCCGTGTCAGGGTATTTGAATCTTTTAAATGCAGCAGGGGCCTGATTGATGCTGATTGGCAACCCCCCCTGCAAGCTGCAAGGGATTAATGTGGGGTGCTGTGGGTGTCCCTATGGACCGCTGCAGCAAATGGTTAATGTGAGGTCACTTCGGGGGTCCCGATGTGGACCCCCAGCATAGAGGGAGGTTAATTTTAGGTGCCAGGGGGGTAGTTGGAGTTACTCTCACAGCAGGACTTATATGTAGGACCTCCACGGCAATTGATGAGGTAGGGGAGCCTGCAAGATCATCTCGCAGGCTGTCACTCCTCATGTACATTTTCTCTGTGTTGACACAGATGGCCGTACTGAGTAGCTCATACGTTGCTCGCAGCAGGGCTAATTTAATAGCGTTGGTCCTTTTAAAAAATTGCTGCATGTAGGGTTAAAATACAAACCTTGTATCTACGAGGCTGGAATTTAATAAGGCTGTTAATATCTATTTCCAAAAACTTGTGTGCTCCCACCCTATTCATCTGTTGAGATGCTGAAAAAACTTTTGACAGGGTGGGGTGGGGGTACATGAAACTGACATTGTCCGAAATGGGTCTTGGAAATTTTGGCTTCCATGTAATCAGGGCTTTTTATTCTGTCCCTTCAGCTTCAGTAGCTGGCATCAACTTTGTTTCCCAGAGTTTTGAAATCATGAATGGCATGAGGCAGGGGTGTCCTCTCTCTCCCATCCTTTTTACTTTTCAGATTGAACCATTCGCGTTAGAGATTAGAACAACATCTAGTATAGGGGGGAGACAGAGAGAGAGCACAAGACAACCTTATTTGCAGATGATATTATTTTGTCACTTACTTCCCCCTGTCAATCCTTGATCCATTTAGATCAAATTATCTCTAGATTTGGCTTTATTTCCAAGTATAAACTAAATGCTTTAAAATCAGAAATGTTGACGATTAACCTCCTTAATAAAATTAAGGAAGAACTGGAGATAACATTTCCATATAAGTGGCCTTCAAACTCATTTAATTATCTGGGAATTACATTTTGTGAAAACATCAGTCAGATGCCTTCTATTAACTTTGGTAAAGTGTTTCTCAAATGTGACAAATCCATAAAACAACCCAACCCTCCTAGCTGGGTTGAAATTTTACAAAAAAATAATTATATCAGAGACTTAGAAAATCTCTATGAATCTGGCAGTATTATTAATCAACACAAATCTAAATGGTTGGTTTGGAATTCTATTGTGCAACTTTGATCGCTTAAAATGCTTACATATGACGGGACTTTTTTTTTTCTAATAAAGCCATTGGTCAACTTTTGAACCTTTACTTAGGAATTATTACATGGTAGAAATGGAGTATGAATGAGGTTATATTTCTTTATTCTTTTGTTGTATAAAAGAGTCTGATGCATTGTTGTTCTATTTATGTTTTTTTATATATTTGTTTATAATTATCAGGCATAGCTCAGCTATTATTACTTGAAAAATAAAAGATTTAATAAAAATAAAAAAAAGACACTGCTTCATTCAATTTATCTATTTTGTAAACTTTGTAGGGGACTAGATTCAGAGTTCAAAGATTCAGAAGTTCAGTGTATAGGACCCTGGAAGAAGGGTAGTTGTCAAATTTAACTCAATACAGAAAACTATTTCAGTGGAGATGGATACATAGAATATTCAGACCACTCTGAACATGGATGAGAGACTAAGAAAAGTATTTCCAGATCCTTCTCTTCTGTTGTATAAAAAAACCTAACTTTAAACCACTAATTGTAAGGACCTCACCTAAGAAACTATTACTAATGGCATAAAGTACCACACCCACACTCTGGCCAAAATCATAGTAGGATTGGTAACTTTTCATGCAAATCATCACATTTGGTATACCTCAAAACGTGTATGAAATGTCCTGGGTCTTTTACGTAGATGAGAGAGGAAAAACTTTAAGGCAAAAAATGAATTTGCACAGGTATGATGTTGGTGGACGTTACTGCCAAAATAGGCACAGTTTCAAGTTTAGGACGCAGAGACAGAAAGATCTGTGAATATAAATTGATGGATTGGGAAGTTGTGGAAGTTCAGGACACACGGACTCAGAAAGATCAAGAAATAAAAATCCATGCAGAGATTTGGAATCATAAAGGGTCAGGTAATTCAGCACAAATTGGAGCACACCACTGTAACATACTCATAAAAACATATTGAAATACTTTTTGCATTTTTTAAATAAGGACATTTTTCACATAGAAAATCCTAAAAGAAGTGTATGTTTACTTGAGCTCTGGTAAGTTCCCTAGGCAGACTGGCAGCAAGAGTTTCATGCTCAGAGCAGAAACGGAGAGTGATGTAACCCTTATCAAATTCATCTGTGAAGAGAAATAACTGCTTCAAACTGCTAAATATGTGACTTGGGAGTTATCAATTAGCTGAATGCATTCCAGAACACAATGAAAAGCCATAAATCTATATGTGCAGCATTTTTGTGCCAATATATTCTGTAGCGCTGAACAGGGGAGAAGAACATGGGAAATACAATATTAACAAAATCAGAAAATGAGGGACCATGTTTTGAGTTTCGAATCTTTGTAGAAAGTGCATTTTTCCAAAGCACCCTACAAGACTGGAAACGCGCTACTTGCAATCTAAAGGGAATAAAAGGGTCAGAGACCTGGGGAAGAATAACACATAAGGAATAACAGTGGTCAGAAAGAGAGTGAAAGTTAGAAAGATTATTAATTAGTTGGATGGATCTGAGATGAGAGGCTCTAGTATGTAATATGTTGTCTGACCCCTAGTGGTGAGAAATGTAATCTGAAAGTAGGAAAGTCATGTGATTTCATGGATCTATAAATTAAAGTTGAATAGGAGAGACTGGAAAAGGGGCAGGGAGGGAGAGACTGGAAAAGGGGCAGGGAGGGAGAGACTGGGAGAGGGGCAGGGAGGGAGAGACTGGGAGAGGGGCAGGGAGGGAGAGACTGGGAGAGGGGCAGGGAGGGAGGGACTGGGAGAGGGGCAGGGAGGGAGGGACTGGGAGGGACTTGGGGAGAGGGGCAGGCAGGGAGGGACTTGGGGAGAGGGGCAGGCAGGGAGGGACTTGGGGAGAGGGGCAGGCAGGGAGGGAGGGACTTGGGGAGAGGGGCAGGCAGGGAGGGAGAGAAATGGGGAGAGGGGCAGGGAGGGAGGGAGGGACATGGGGAGAGGGGCAGGGAGGGAGGGAGGGACATGGGGAGAGGGGCAGGGAGGGAGGGAGGGACTTGGAGAGAGGGGCAGGGAGGGAGGGAGGGACTGGGAGAGGGGCAGGGAGGGAGGGAGGGACTGGGAGAGGGGCAGGGAGGGAGGGAGGGACTGGGAGAGGGGCAGGGAGGGAGGGAGGGAATGGGAGAGGGGCAGGGAGGGAGGGAGGGAATGGGAGAGGGGCAGGGAGGGAGGTACTGGGAGAGGGGCAGGGAGGGAGGGAGGGACTTGGAGGGAGGGACTGGGAGAGGGGCAAGGAGGGAGGGAGGGACTGGGAGAGGGGCAGGGAGGGAGGGAGGGACTGGGAGAGGGGCAGGGAGGGAGGGAGGGACTGGGAGAGGGGCAGGGACTGGGAGAGGGGCAGGGAGGGAGGGCCTGGGAGAGGGGGAGGGAGGGCCTGGGAGAGGGGCAGGGAGGGAGGGACTGAGAGAGGGGCAGGGAGGGAGGGAGAGAGGGAGAGAGGGGCAGGGAGGGAGAGAGGGAAAGAGGGGCAGGGAAAGAGGGAGAGAGGGAGCGAGGGGCAGGGAAAGAGGGAGAGAGGGAGAGAGGGGCAGGGAAAGAGGGAGAGAGAGAGAGAGGGGCAGGGAAAGAGGGAGAGAGGGAGAGAGGGGCAGGGAAAGAGGGAGAGAGGGGCAGGGAAAGAGGGAGAGAGGGGCAGGGAAAGACGGAGAGAGGGGCAGGGAAAGAGGGAGAGAGGGAGAGATGGGCAGGGAAAGAGGGAGAGAGGGAGAGAGGGGCAGGGAAAGAGGGAGAGAGGGAGAGAGGGGCTGGGAGAGAGAGAGGGAGAGAGGGGCAGGGAGGGAGAGAGGGAGAGAGGGTCAGGGAGAGAGAGAGGGAGAGAGGGGCAGGGAGGGAGAGAGGGAGAGAGGGGCAGGGAAAGAGGGAGAGAGGGAGCGAGGGGCAGGGAAAGAGGGAGAGAGGGAGAGAGGAGCAGGGAAAGAGGTAGAGAGGGAGAGGGATGTAGGGAGAGAGAGAGGGGGAGGGAGAGAGAGAGTGAGATAGGGGAAGGAAGGGAGAGAGGGGCAGGGAGGGAGAGAGGGAGAGAGGGGCAGGGAGGGAGAGAGGGAGAGAGGGGCAGGGAAAGAGGGAGAGAGGGAGCGAGGGGCAGGGAAAGAGGGAGAGAGGGAGAGAGGGGCAGGGAAAGAGGGAGAGAGGGAGAGAGGGGCAGGGAGGGAGAGAGGGAGAGAGGGGCAGGGAGGGAGAGAGGGAGCGAGGGCCAGGGAAAGAGGGAGAGAGGGAGAGAGGGGCAGGGAAAGAGGGAGAGAGGGAGAGAGGGGCAGGGAAAGAGGGAGAGAGGGGCAGGGAAAGAGGGAGAGAGGGAGAAAGGAGCAGGGAAAGAGGGAGAGAGGGGCAGGGAATGAGGGAGAGAGGGGCAGAGAAAGAGGGAGAGAGGGAGAGATGGGCAGGGAAAGAGGGAGAGAGGGAGAGAGGGGCAGGGAAAGAGGGAGAGAGGGAGAGAGGGGCAGGGAAGGAGAGGGAGGTTGGGAGGGACTGGGGGGAAGGAGAGGGAGGGAGGGAGGGAAGGACTGGGGGGGAAGGAGAGGGAGGGAGGGACTGGGGGGGAAGGAGAGGGAGGGAGGGAAGGACTGGGGGGGAAGGAGAGGAAGGGAGGGAGGGACTGGGGGGGAAGGAGAGGGAGGGAGGGAAGGACTGGGGGGGAAGGAGAGGAAGGGAGGGAGGGACTGGAGGGGAAGGAGAGGGAGGGAGGGACTGGGGGGAAGGAGAGGGAGGGAGGGACTGGGGGGAAGGAGAGGGAGGGAGGGAGGGACTGGGGGGGAAGGAGAGGGAGGGAGGGACTGGGGGGGGAGAAGAGGGAGGGAGGGAGGGACTGGGGGGGAAGGGGAGGGAGGGAGGGACTGGGGGGGAAGGGGAGGGAGGGACTGGGGGGGAGGAGAGGGAGGGACTGGGGGGGAAGGAGAGGGAGGGAGGGACTGGGGGGGGAAAGAGAGGGAGGGAGGGACTGGGGGGGGAAAGAGAGGGAGGGAGGGACTGGGGGGAAGGAGAGGGAGGGAGGGACTGGGGGGGAAGGAGAGGGAGGGAGGGACTGGGGGGGAAGGAGAGGGATGGAGGGAGGGACTGGGGGGGAAGGAGAGGGATGGAGGGAGGGACTGGGGGGGAAGGAGAGGGATGGAGGGAGGGACTGGGGGGAAGGAGAGGGAGGGAGGGACTGGGGGGAAGGAGAGGGAGGGAGGGACTGGTGGGGAAGGAGAGGGAGGGAGGGACTGGTGGGGAAGGAGAGGGAGGGAGGGACTGGGGGGGAAGGAGAGGGAGGGATGGGGGGGAGGGAGGGAGGGACTGTGATAGGAAGGAGAGGGAGGGAGGGAGGGACTGGGGGGTAGGGAGAGGGATAGAGGGAGGGACTGGGGGGAAGGAGAGGGAGGGAGAGGGAGGGAGGGACTGGGGGGAAGGAGAGGGAGGGAGGGACTGGGGGGAAGGAGAGGGAGGGAGGGAGGGAAGGGGGGAGGAGAGGGAGTGAGGGACTGGGGGGTAAGGAGAGGGAGGGAGGGACTGGGGGGGAAGGAGAGGGAGGGAGGGGAGGAGAGGGAGGGAAGGAGGGGAGGGAGGGACTGGGGGGAAGGAGAGGGAGGGAGGGACTGGGGGGAGGAGAGGGAGAAGGATAGGAATGGAAGGAACTGGGGGGGAGGAGAGGGAGAAGGATAGGAATGGAAGGAACTGGGGGGGAAGGAGAGGGAGGGAGGGGAGGAGAGGGAGGGAAGGAGGGGAGGGAGGGACTGGGGGGAAGGAGAGGGAGAAGGATAGGAATGGAAGGAACTGGGGGGGAGGAGAGGGAGAAGGATAGGAATGGAAGGAACTGGGGGGGAAGGAGAGGGAGGAAGGGAGAGGGGGGGAAGGAGAGGGGGGGAAGGAGAGGGGGGGAAGGAGAGGGGGGGAAGGAGAGGGGGGAAGGAGAGGGGGGGAAGGAGAGGGGGGGGAGGAGAGGGAGGGAAGGAGAGGGAGGGGGAAGGAAAGGGAGGGGGGAAGGAGAGGGAAGGGGGAGCGGGGGAAGGAGGCAGAGGGAGGGACGGTCTGGGGGAAGGAGAGGGAGGGAGGGAGGGAGGGAGGGGGGAAGGAGAGGGAGGCGAGGGAGGGAGGGGGAAGGAGAGGGGAGGGGGAAGGAGAGGGAGGGAGGGGGAAGGAGAGGGAGGGAGGGGGAAGGAGAGGGAGGGAGGGACTGGGGGGGAGGAGAGGGAGGGAGGGACTGGGGGGGAGGAGAGGGAGGGACTGGGGGGAGGAGAGGGAGGGAGGGAGAGGGAGGGAGGGACTGGGGGGGAGGAGAGGGAGGGACTGGGAGGGGGGGAGGAGAGGGAGGGACTGGGAGGGGGGAAGGGGAGGGAGGGAGGGATGGGGGGAATGAGAGGGGGGAGGAGAGAAAGGAGAGGGAGGGAGGAAGGGAGGGACAGGGAGGGAAGGACTGGGGAGGAGAGGAAGGAGAGGGAGGAAGGGAGGGACTGGGGGGAGGAAGGGAGGGACTGGGGGGTGAGGAAGGGAGGGACTGGGGGGGAGGAGAGGGAGGGAGGGAGAAGGAGAGGGAGAGAGGGGGAAGGAGAGGGAAGGAGAGGGAGGGAGAGGGAAGGAGAGGGAGGGAGAGGGAAGGAGAGGGAGGGAGAGGGAAGGAGAGGGTGGGAGAGGGAAGGAGAGGGAGGGAGAGGGAGGGAGAGGGAAGGAGAGGGAGGGAGAGGGAAGGAGAGGGAGGGAGAGGGAAGGAGAGGGTATGAGAGGGAAGGACTGGGGGAGGGAAGGAGAGGGAGGGACTGGGAGGGGGGAAGGTGAGGGAGGGAGGGAGGGAGGGAGGGGAGGGGGAAGGTGAGGGAGGGAGGGAGGGATGGGGAAAAGGAGAGGGAAGGAAGGACTGGGGGAGAGGAAGGAGAGGGAGGGAGGAAGGGAGGGACAGGGAGGGAAGGACTGGGGAGGAGAGGAAGGAGAGGGAGGAAGGGAGGGACTGGGGGAGGAGAGGGAGGGAGGAGAGGGAGGGACTGGGGGGAAGGAGAGGGAGGGAGGGGGAAGGAGAGGGAGGGAGGGGGAAGTAGAGGGAAGGAGAGTAAGGGAGGGGGAAGGAGGGGAGGGAGAGGAAAGGAGAGGGAGGGAGAGGTAAGGAGAGGGAGGGACTGGGGGGGAAGGAGAGGGAGGGAGGGGGAAGGAGAGGGAGGGAGAGGGAGGAAGAGGGAGGAAGAGGGAGGGAGAGGGAGGGAGAGGGAGGTAGAGGGAGAGGGAGGGAGGGAGAGGGAGAGGGAGGGAGAGGGAGAGGGAGGAGAGGGAGGGAGAGGGAGGGAGAGGGAGGAGAGGGAGGGAGAGGGAGGGAGAGGGAGGAGAGGGAGGGAGAGGGAGGGAGAGGGAGGAGAGGGAGGGAGAGGGAGGAGAGGGAGGGAGAGGGAGGAGAGGGAGGGAGAGGGAGGAGAGGGAGGGACTGGGGGGGGAGGAGAGGGAGGGACTGGGGGGGGAGGAGAGGGAGGGACTGGGGGGGGAGGAGAGGGAGGGACTGGGGGGGAGGAGAGGGAGGGACTGGGGGGGCAGAGGGAGGGACCTGCTCTCAGGGCTTCACAGAGGTAGGAGGCCTCTGTTTGCAGGTAAGACTTGACACTGCAAGAAAATTAAAAACATGGTGGGAGGGACAGAAATTACAAGAAGAAAGAGGAATGAGACAGAGAACTTAGGAGACATGAAAGATTTGAGACCTGTGAATAGGAGGAGATTATGCAAGCAAGAAGTTGGGGAGGGATGGGGAGTTGGGGAAGGGAGCCAGGTAGGAAATAGCAAATAGTTGTGTGCGTATAAAAATATAGTAGAAATAAATATATGTCCCCAGATATAATAACACGCATATAGTAGTAATATTAATACAAATATTGGCTCCAGGTATAAGGCAACTTCCAAAGTTCTCTCCATACCTGCTGTTGTTGAATGCTGCTCTCAGGGCTTCACATATGTAGTAGGCCTCTGCAGGTAAGACTTGGCACTGCTGGTGATGTATGCTGCTCCCAGGGCTTCAAATATGTAGTAGGCCTCTGTTTGCAGGTAAGACTTGGCACTGCTGGTGATGTATGCTGCTCTCAGGGCTTCACAGATGTAGCAGGCCTCTGTTTGCAGGTAAGACTTGGCACTGCTGGTGATGTATGCTGCTCTCCGGGCTTCACAGATGTAGCAGGCCTCTGTTTGCAGGTAAGACTTGGCACTGTTGGTGATGTATGCTGCTCCCAGGGCTTCACATACGTAGTAGGCCTCTGCAGGTAAGACTTGGCACTGCTTATGATGTATTCTGCTCTCAGGGCTTCACATATGTAGTAGGCCTCTGTTTGCAGGTAAGACTTGGCACTGCTGTTGTTGTATGCTGCTCTCAGGGCTTCACAGATGTAGTAGGCCTCTGTTTGCAGGTAAGACTTGGCACTGCTGGTGATGTATGCTGCTCTCAGGGCTTCACATATGTAGTAGGCCTCTGTTTGCAGGTAAGACTTGGCACTGCTGGTGTTGTATGCTGCTCTCAGAGCTTCACATATGTAGTAGGCCTCTGTTTGCAGGTAAGACTTGGCATTGCTGGTGTTGTATGCTGCTCTCCGGGCTTCACAGATGTAGTAGGCCTCTGTTTGCAGGTAAGACTTGGCACTGCTGGTGATGTATGCTGCTCTCAGAGCTTCACATATGTAGTAGGCCTCTGTTTGCATGTAAGACTTGGCACTGCTGGTGTTGTATGCTGCTCTCAGAGCTTCACATATGTAGTAGGCCTCTGTTTGCAGGTAAGACTTGGCACTGCTGTTGTTGTATGCTGCTCTCAGAGCTTCACAGATGTAGCAGGCCTTTGTTTGCAGGAAAGACTTGGCACTGCTGGTGATGTATGCTGCTCTCAGGGCTTCACAGATGTAGTAGGCCTCTGTTTGCAGGTAAGACTTGGCACTGCTGTTGTTGTATGCTGCTCTCAGGGCTTCACATATGTAGTAGGCCTCTGTTTGCAGGTAAGACTTGGCACTGCTGGTGTTGTATGCTGCTCTCAGAGCTTCACATATGTAGTAGGCCTCTGCAGGTAAGACTTGGCACTGCTGTTGTTGTATGCTGCTCTCAGGGCTTCACATATGTAGTAGGCCTCTGTTTGCAGGAAAGACTTGGCACTGCTGTTGTTGTATGCTGCTCTCAGGGCTTCACATGTAGTAGGCCTCTGTTTGCAGGAAAGACTTGGCACTGCTGGTGATGTATGCTGCTCTCAGGGCTTCACAGATGTAGTAGGCCTCTGTTTGCAGGTAAGACTTGGCACTGCTGTTGTTGTATGCTGCTCTCAGGGCTTCACATATGTAGTAGGCCTCTGTTTGCAGGTAAGACTTGGCACTGCTGGTGTTGTATGCTGCTCTCAGAGCTTCACATATGTAGTAGGCCTCTGTTTGCAGGTAAGACTTTGCACTGCTGGTGATGTATGCTGCTCTCAGGGCTTCACATATGTAGTAGGCCTCTGTTTGCAGGTAAGACTTGGCACTGCTGGTGTTGTATGCTGCTCTCAGAGCTTCACATATGTAGTAGGCCTCTGTTTTCAGGTAAGACTTGGCATTGCTGGTGTTGTATGCTGCTCTCCGGGCTTCACAGATGTAGTAGGCCTCTGTTTGCAGGTAAGACTTGGCACTGCTGGTGATGTATGCTGCTCTCAGGGCTTCACATATGTAGTAGGCCTCTGTTTGCAGGTAAGACTTGGCACTGCTGGTGTTGTATGCTGCTCTCAGAGCTTCACATATGTAGTAGGCCTCTGTTTGCAGGTAAGACTTGGCACTGCTGTTGTTGTATGCTGCTCTCAGAGCTTCACAGATGTAGCAGGCCTTTGTTTGCAGGAAAGACTTGGCACTGCTGGTGATGTATGCTGCTCTCAGGGCTTCACAGATGTAGTAGGCCTCTGTTTGCAGGTAAGACTTGGCACTGCTGTTGTTGTATGCTGCTCTCAGGGCTTCACATATGTAGTAGGCCTCTGTTTGCAGGTAAGACTTGGCACTGCTGGTGTTGTATGCTGCTCTCAGAGCTTCACATATGTAGTAGGCCTCTGTTTGCAGGTAAGACTTGGCACTGCTGTTGTTGTATGCTGCTCTCAGAGCTTCACAGATGTAGCAGGCCTTTGTTTGCAGGAAAGACTTGGCACTGCTGGTGATGTATGCTGCTCTCAGGGCTTCACAGATGTAGTAGGCCTCTGTTTGCAGGTAAGACTTGGCACTGCTGTTGTTGTATGCTGCTCTCAGGGCTTCACATATGTAGTAGGCCTCTGTTTGCAGGTAAGACTTGGCACTGCTGGTGTTGTATGCTGCTCTCAGAGCTTCACATATGTAGTAGGCCTCTGTTTGCAGGTAAGACTTGGCACTGCTGTTGTTGTATGCTACTCTCAGGGCTTCACATATGTAGTAGGCCTCTGTTTGCAGGTAAGACTTGGCACTGCTGGTGATGTATGCTGCTCTCAGGGCTTCACATATGTAGTAGGCCTCTGTTTGCAGGAAAGACTTGGCACTGCTGTTGTTGTATGCTGCTCTCAGGGCTTCACATATGTAGTAGGCCTCTGTTTGCAGGAAAGACTTGGCACTGCTGGTGTTGTATGCTGCTCTCAGGGCTTCACAGATGTAGTAGGCCTCTGTTTGCAGGAAAGACTTGGCACTGCTGTTGTTGTATGCTGCTCTCAGGGCTTCACATATGTAGTAGGCCTCTGTTTGCAGGAAAGACTTGGCACTGCTGGTGTTGTATGCTGCTCTCAGGGCTTCACATATGTAGTAGGCCTCTGTTTGCAGGAAAGACTTGGCATTGCTGGTGTTGTATGCTGCTCTCAGGGCTTCACAGATGTAGTAGGCCTCTGTTTGCAGGAAAGACTTGGCACTGCTGGTGATGTATGCTGCTCTCAGGGCTTCACAGATGTAGTAGGCCTCTGTTTGCAGGTAAGACTTGGCACTGCTGTTGTTGTATGCTGCTCTCAGGGCTTCACATATGTAGTAGGCCTCTGTTTGCAGGTAAGACTTGGCACTGCTGGTGTTGTATGCTGCTCTCAGAGCTTCACATATGTAGTAGGCCTCTGTTTGCAGGTAAGACTTTGCACTGCTGGTGATGTATGCTGCTCTCAGGGCTTCACATATGTAGTAGGCCTCTGTTTGCAGGTAAGACTTGGCACTGCTGGTGATGTATGCTGCTCTCAGGGCATCACATATGTAGTAGGTCTCTGCAGGTAAGACTTGGCACTGCTGGTGTTGTATGCTGCTCTCAGAGCTTCACATATGTAGTAGGCCTCTGTTTGCAGGTAAGACTTGGCACTGCTGGTGATGTATGCTGCTCTCAGGGCTTCACATATGTAGCAGGCCTCTGCAGGTAAGACTTGGCACTGCTGGTGATGTATGCTGCTCTCAGGGCTTCACAGATGTAGCAGGCCTCTGTTTGCAGGTAAGACTTGGCACTGCTGGTGTTGTATGCTGCTCTCAGGGCTTCACAGATGTAGCAGGCCTCTGTTTGCAGGTAAGACTTGGCACTGCTGGTGTTGTTGCTGCTCTCAGGGCTTCACATATGTAGCAGGCCTCTGTTTGCAGGTAAGACTTGGCACTGCTGGTGTTGTTGCTGCTCTCAGGGCTTCACATATGTAGTAGGTCTCTGTTTGCATGTAAGACTTGGCACTGCTGGTGATGTTTTTCTAAGGTTAACACGGTACTAAAATGTACTTAAATGAATAAAATCAGAGAAAGGGATGGTTAGAAGTGAAGTGCCATAGGGCTCAGGACTGAGTTCTGTTTTATTTAAAATATGTTTTAGTGATATTTTTGCCCTAGTTGCGAAACAGAAAAGTTGCCTATTTGTATATAACAGGATAGAAAATCCAGAAAGCATAAGACAAATGTGTAATGATTTTATAAAACTAGAACAAAGTTACAGTATGTGGTAACTAAAATTCAACACCAATAAATGCAAAAAGATGCCCTTAGGTCACACAATCCCAAAAGTAGAATATGTATTCCATGTTAAAATTATGATAGCAACTGATCAGCAAAGATATTTGGGAGTTATTAGGTTTCATGATTTAAAAGTAGGCAAATACAAGAACATGATGTCGTGATTTGAATTTGGAACGTGGAACATTTAGGGGTAATGTGTGAAAATACTATTTTATAGAATGAGTAGTAAATAAATGGAAAAGACTACCAGTTCAAGGTGATAGAGTTAAATTCAGGTAAGAAATGTAAGCAAGCCTGGGATAAGCAGAAGCCTATGCTGGGGCATAATTTAGCCAAACATTTAGGTAAATATATTGGGCAGACCAGATTGACCTCTTTGGTTCATATCAGCTGGCAAATCTATGTTTCTGTGTTTTTATAAATCATGTAGGTGAGGGTGGGAAGTGATAATGATAGAATATACAAGACGCAATCATGAGTGGAGGGTGCAGCTTACGTAGAGGAGTTGATATATGCTGTTGAGGTATCTTTACAGTGTTTTGGGAGAACAAAAATATTTTTCAGAGATATCTGCCCCTGGCCAAATTACCAATATACGTATAGTGTGCACACCTTAGAGAAATAATACACCAACACAGAGTTCTGGTATAAAGCTTTCTCTCACCTAATTTTATTACGTCAGTCATCATTTATATAGTTTTTAATAATCAGATAAAAGTTGCAACTAAGCAAAACATCAGGTTTAATTAAGCACTTCATTGGTTCTAAGGTGTCTGCTTTTATGGGACCTTGGACATGTATTGGGTCAGGAGCTTAGGGAGTCTCCAGGTCTCATCCCACAGGGGATGAGTCTATCTTCTCATTGGTTCAGACGTCGAGACAAAGGGAAGATGGCGCTCTCCTTCTTAGTGTCCAAGGTGTGGTAGCTGTCATCATCCTTGCTAGACCGGAAGTAGTGCCGCCGGCATCTTGTATGCAGAAGTAATGAATCCTCCATCTTAGAGTTCCCAGTGATTCAGCATTGTTAATAAAACTTTGGTTATACGAGAATACTGCAAAGATAAGATATATAAGCAGGTGCATGAATACAGTTATGCATTTTGTACGGATCCCAGTCCATAACAACAGCAGTGATCATTTGGTAGACTACTGAAATCCTCTGAACAGAAGATGAAAGAAAGAGCCATGGTAGTTGTTTCTTTGATCCTATTACCTATATATGCTTTCTCACATGGGTCATTAATCCATTAATTACAGAGTCTCGTTCCAACCTACTTTATTATGTCTCAATGTCTTCTTCCCTGTGATATCCCAACCACTATATAACATCTAAAAACCATAAATCTGTATTTACCCCATCAACAAATGTCACGTTACCACCACCATTGTTTTGGTGACCACAGCTGCTTTCTGAAAAGAATGGACAAGGTAGTGGAAGCGCAGGAAGACCAGATGCTTATGCAGCTTCTAGAGAGTGTCACCACTGCAGAGGTAGAAGGAAGCATTCACAGAGATAACAGTCGACTTGGTGCAACAGATGCATTGTCTCGCATACACTGTCTCATCGCATTCAGCACTCAACCAAATCGTGTTGAGCTCAGGATGTGTAACAGAGTGATACAAGGGGTTTTGTTTGAGCCACAGACTTTTCAAAGCTCCCTTCCCTCAAAAGGTCTGAAATAGTTCATTTGAGCAGTTGATTAGATCCACATGATGGGACCTGACGTGAGACTGCTCCTGGATTTTGGGTGTGTCCATTTGGACTGTAGCTGACAGGCTGTCTTTATGGGTTGCAATCTGTGTGATGCTGCAAAAGGACTGAACAGTCCTTTAAACTGCAGAGAGGAGTGTGCATAGAGTTTGATTTGAAAAAAGAGAGAAACACAGAGAGGGGTTTTGTCTGAAGATGGGAAAAGATACAGAGAGATCGGAGCTTAGAGCTGATGACTGTTCTGCAAAAAGAGTAAAGACTTTGAGTTCTGAAGGATACATGCCAGTGATTTTAAACAAAATGTCGGATTGCTTGGATGGGAGCCAGAAAGTGAAGGAACTGTCTATAAGTAAAGGTAATTCTTCAGTGGAAGTTAGACCTGTTTTTTTCTTTGCTTTGTTTTGGTTTATTATTTCATAACACTGGCTAATATTATAGTAAAATATGAAAAATATTAAAGCCTCCTGTAATTGTTTGACTCCATCAAAGTGTCATAATCACAGGCACAAACCCAGGGGAGACTGGCAACTTTTCACATTATATATTGCAATAAAAAAATAATATAGTCCAGTAATATGTTCTTTTATCCAATACTGTGCTCTCTAATCAAGAAATGTATCATATAATCCTGTATAATAGTGTCATGTGTCTGTTACTCCAGTAGGGTGTATACCATCCACAAACCTTTCATGTAATCCATTAATTTGTATGTAGTTCAGTAATATGTCCTTTAGTGATATAGTTTATATGAAATATTACTAGGCTGTATGACACACTTCAATGCTATATCTCACATAGGTGGATTAGTGAATACACTGGATTATATGACATATTAAATGGTTATAGATGCATTACTAGTTTCTATGTAATATTGCTAAATAATATTTTACATTAGTGGAAATTGTGTATTTGTAGAGAATAAAATGTCTCCAGTTTTACATAATTAGGGCTATTACAAATCATATTATAGACCTTGCACAAGTATAGGCTGCTGTATTTTATTTACTTTGGAATATATTATTTTATTTATCACAAACTTAAGTATGTTAATGAGTTATTTAATCAAGTAACAGTGTGCCCTTCAATCCAGTAATATGCCATAGACTTCCGCCCCACCAGATTAAAATATCTCCAACTGCCAATGGCAGTGTCACAATCTGCCTCTTGGTTGGGCCTGAAGAGATAGCTAGATTAATTGTACCCAGCAGACCCTGACGTCCATTGTATCCCTGCTAACAGGATATGTACCAGTGTTAGGACAGTAACCACCAGGAGCACCAGCATCAGCACAGGATACCAGGATCTGTAGCAGTTACTGACTGTAACTTAGGGCCTCATTAAATTCTCCCTTAAAGTTCTCTCGGTTCTTGCAAAAGGCCGTTTTCTTGCTGTTTGTGAGGACCGAATCCCTTGCAGCCTGCATTGCGAGATGATTCCAAAAAATGGCCGAGAATAGGCTCAGAGAGAGCTACGGAGTAACACACAGCATTAAACCTATGAGTGACTCTCGCACATCAGAAGAATCCCTACAGGCACAAAAAGTGCCCGTAAGGGATCCTAAAGCCTCTACGTCCTGACTCTGAGCAGCGCGAGACAGCCGTGTGAGGCTCCCTCCTGCTCCCAATACACATACAAATGCTGCAGGGGTCCCTATAGGGACCCCAGCAGCCCCCCCCCCACATTAACCCATTGCAGCGGGGGTCAACGATCTGCATAGATCAGGCCCCGCTGCATTTAAAAGTTTTAAATTCCCTGCCGCGGCTCCTCAAAGGGCCCATAGCACACTATTAACAATCCCGACCACAGCAAATAAAATGAACCCCCCTCTATGCTGGGGACCCCCGAAGTGTCCCAACATTAACCCCTTGCAGCGGGGGTCCCCAACCCCCATAAGCCAATATTTAACCCTATAACTCATGGGGGTCAATACAGACCCCCATAAGGCCAATAATTAACCCTATAACTCATGGGGGTCAATACAGACCCCCATAAGGCCAATAATTAACCCTATAACTCATGGGGGTCAATACAGACCCCCTTAAGGCCTTAATTAAACTTGTCACTCATGGGGGTCAATGCAGACCCCAATAAGGCCAATAATTAACCCTGTCAATCATAGGGGTCAATACAGAACCCCATAAGCACTTAACGCTATAACTCATGGGGGTTAATACAGACCCCAATAAGCCAATAATTAACCCTTGTGATTGGTTTAAATAAAGATTGACAGGTGCCTTAGCCAAACAGGGTGGGATTTTGAGGTTTATCCCATCCTGATTGGCTCACACATTGACGACTTCTGATTGGCTAAATTTGATAAACCGCTTTTTCAGCCAATCAGAAACCGCCATTGCCAATTTCCTTCCGGAAAAGTCTCTGGGAGGCTCATTAGCGTCGGGAGGTCTGCAAGTTTTTTTTATTTAATTTTTTTAGAGTGCAGGTGTTCCAGGGCCCAGCTGGGGCTGAAGAGGAGGAGGCTGGGGACATCATGGGGAGATAAGTACAATGTTTATTTATATGTTTATATTTTTATTTTATTTTGTGTGTATATGTTGTAGTCATGTAATGTGTTTGTTTTTTTAACAGGGCCCCGTCGGAGAAGAAAAGAAGGACGGGACATGCTTCAAAGGTGAGTAGAATATTTAAAATGTGTATAATGTTTATTTATTTTAAGTTAATGTGTTGTACCAATTTTTTTTTTCGTTTTACCCCTAGGTGTGTGATCTGAAGGGACATCTCAAAGGTAAGTGGTCTTAATTATTTTATTTTAGCTTAGTATTAGGGTTTCTGGATGTAGTTAAGAATTATTGTATGTTATATAGATAGGGGGTATTTTATTTGTATTGTATGTATTCTAATGTATTGTATTGTGTATGTCTGTCTTTCCTTTTCAGGTGTGTAATTTTTTTTTTTTTACTGTAGTGTGCCGGGGGAGGGGGGTTGTAATGTATTTTTTTATTTTCTGTAATGTAGTTTTTTTTTATTTTTGGTGACTTAGGTTTTTAAAGTGGTGGGGGGTTTATTATTAGGGGGGAGGTAGGTAGTGTACGTAGGTAGTGTAAGTGTTAATCGATTAGTGTAGAGGGGGGTTAGTTTAGATTTAATGGTTTATTGGGGGTTATAGTGTAGTGTTTGTACTTATGTGGTTAATGTTAGGGTTTTAACAGCCCCATAAGGGTCATAATATACCCTTATGGGACTGATGGGATTAAATAGAGGCTTATGGGGGTTTGTATTGACCCTCATGAGTTATAGGGTTAATTATTGGCCTTATGCGGGTCTGTATAGACCCCCATGAGTTATAGGGTTAATTATTGGCCTTATGATTGTCTGTATTGACCCCATGAGTGGCATAGTTAATGAATGCATTATAGGGGTCTGCATTGACCCCCAAGAGTTATGGGGTTAATTTTAGTTGCCTGGGGTTAATATTTTTTAGTTCAAATCCTTTCAGGATCTTTACGGTCCTTTAAGGACCCGCAAGGTGGTAAATGTAAATATTTAAATGCAGCGGGGTCACGATCGGTGCTGATCGGGTACCCCCGCTGCAAGGGGTTAATGTGGGGGGTCTGCGGGGGACCCTATGGACCCCTGCAGCAATGGGTTAATGTGGGGACCCTTCAGGGGTCCTGATGGGGACCCCCAGCATAAAGGGGGGTTAACTTTAGGTGCCGCGGCCGGGATTGTTAATAGTGTGCCGCAGGCCCTTTAAGGAGCCGCATCGGCTGAATTTAAACGTTTTAAATGCAGCGGGGGCCTGATAGGTGCCGATCGGGGACCCCCTCTGCAAGTTGTTAATGTGAGGGGGGTGCAGGTGTCCCTATGGACCCCTGCAGCAAGGGGTTAATGTGGGTACACTTCGGGGAACTGAGGGGGACCCCTGCATAGAGGGGGGTTAATTTTAGGTGCCGGGGGGGTAGTTGGAGAACCCCCAACAGCAGGTCTTATGTGGGGACTGCCGCGGAGTTCCCATTTAGGACCCCTGCACTAATTGATGGGGTGTGGGAGCCTGCAAGATCATCTCACAGGCTGTCACTCCTCATGTACATTTTCTGCGTGTTGATACGGACGTCCCCGCTGCGTAGCTCACACGTTGCTCGCAGCAGAGCGAATTTAATAGCGTTGTAACTTTGAGAAATTTTGCAGTACGTAGGATTTAAGTAGAAGCCTCTTATTCAGATGTTTATTGGGAAGGTGAGACTGTGGTTTACACTCTTGTGGCTGACTTCCATAATTTCAGATAGTTCAGTGCCCATTGACTTCAATGGAGTCAAATACATGAATAGGCAGCAAATGATTTAATGGGTGGTACATTATCAAGCAAAGGGTCAAAGAGATCACTTGATCCCATTTGACCTCTGTTTTTTTAAACCAATGTTTCATGTGTTCTATTGACATCCTTGTGCAGCCATTTCACAATTTAATTCACCTCCATTAACTCCCATTGAAGTCCATTGTCTCGCTCTTGACAGTGACTTCAGGTTCAATTGCAGCTGGCACCCAGTTTGACAGCCCAGCAGAGAGGAAGCTGCCCGTCACAGTTTGACTAGCAGGACACTTATCTGGTAGCCCTTAAAACCATGCTAACCCAATATTCCAAATCAATTTACTCTAATTTCACCTTTCCTCATCACTATCATCACTATGTAGCCTTGCATTTTTACTGTTTTTTGTCAGTCTCTGAGGCTCACTGTACCATTTTTCATACCCCTTTACTATATAACCCCTGACATGTAGCCGCCCCACAGTGCCCCTAACAAACCGCACTTTATTCAATACATAAGCAGGATAGTACATTACAATGTAACATGTAACACACAACATTTAACCATTGTAATTCTGTAATCAATAACACTTTAACCCTTTTAAGTCCACAGTCCATGATTTTTTAATCTCAAAGTCCTGCTGTCTTTAATGTCATGACAGGCAGCGCTTATATTGAAGTATATATTAGGGGCAAAACCCTATTGTATTGTAATTAACAATATAAATAATTATACAGATTATAATGTATAGTGCTATGGAATATGTTGGTGCATTACAAATAAACAATATTAATAATATTTGTTGTTGCTCAGTCATTTATTAGTGTTCGTCGCTCTGTTACCCTATGCACAGCAGCACGCCAAGTATATCTACTGTTATTTCTCTGGTGTGCTTATCCATAAGGTTTTCTTGGCAAATATACTGTAGTGGGTTGCCAGTTCCTTCTATACTGGACAGCGATTTGTCTGAACTCTCTACAATGACCTACCCATCTTGGGTGACCCTACATGGTATTGCTCAAAACTTCATCGAAGTCCACAACTTGTCCTAGTATCCTACAACCTACTGTATATTTCATCATATTCTGTCCCTAGTGTAATAGATACAGATGCCGCTCAGGGCTGTGTAACATTTTATGCTGTTACAGTTTTACTTGGAAGTGGTTAAAAGATAAGAAAATGGTTGTAGATGTAAAAAAAACAACACACAGGTGGTGCAGATATTCAAAAAGTGGTTATTTAGAAGTGGATCTGTGGAATGAGAGATGAGATGGGGTCGTGGGGGAGATATTTCTAACCTCAAGCCCCAGCTTCTTCTACATAAACACATACGGCACAGTAGTAAATGTTAAGCATTTGAATACACAGTGAGCCCCACATAAGGACAGGTTGGTGATGGAGAGATGTTACTGGCGTGGACTCCTGGTATCGGCTCATCCCACCTCACCCTTATTAGGCACAATGTCCTGTGATTGGTTATCATACTGAGCGCTGCGCTGGGTGGTGTCAGATGTTAAACCTACTGGGTCCTGTGACCCACACACTATCTGGAGTGGAAGCTGTTGGAGCAGACATGGGATGGAAGAGACTGGTTAGAGCCGGGACTTTAATGGTTCTGCTGTGTGGATTAATCATTGGTGCCCCAGGTAAGAGCTGCTAATGGCTTAGAGATGAGCGCACTCCTTATAATACACTAAATACCATCACACCCTCATCATTACACACATACGTCTGGAGATTTCACAATATGTCATTTATCTGATGAGGAAACATCTCCTCACTCTACATTTTGGGGCAAATGATTTATATACATGTCAGAAAAAAAATATAAGAAATTCGTTCTATTGAATGATAGGAATAAAGTGAAATATTCTCATAATAAATAGAACAACTGCTGAGAAAATATATGCAAGTGATTGTCTTATATTAGTAGTGAAAAAAGTTAATATATCAGTTCTGTGGAATATAAAAGATATAGTGATAGTTTATGATGACAACTGATTGGTAATTAAGTGCGACAGATATAATGATAAAAATAATAATAATAATAATAATATGTTTTACATTAAAGCAAGCATTTACCTCCAGTACAATTACTTTGAGTTAGTTCATTTTCTGACACTCCCTGCTGAATTCTCCCTGGATTAGAGGCTAATCATTGCTAAATATTCCCAGCAAGATTGATTATATAATATGACTCGAAAATTTGCATAATATGCAAACTTTAATTGATCAAGACTTTAAAATTACAGACTTCCAGGGTATAATTAGCAATGATCTTACTGCAAGAGAATGCAATTATTTTCAGTAATAACCATTGATATATTATCTTTTGGCTTTAAGTGGAAATGGATTGAACCAGAAGACAGAGACATGTAACGCGTTTATACTAGACATTAATCAGGATCGGGAATTATCTGTAGTCTCACCGTAGTCATATTTGAAACATTTATTTTATATTATTTTTTCATTTTTGATGACCAAGGTTCCGTTATCTTGGAATTCAATTATACGGCCCCGCAAGGATCTCCCCTTACGGCCGGCCGTATATCTTGCAACCGGCCGTAAGCTCAGAAAACTTAAAACGCAAAAATAAATTCAAGACGGCACTGTACAACTCTGTAAATGCTAGGGATCATATTGGGGGACACGAGGATTAATAGTAACCCCCTCTCAAGCTTGCACATCAGCCCAAATCCGAGTTTACATTAACAGTTAATTTTCCGGCCGCAGCGTGGGCGGGTCTGAGGTGCTCCAAGCCCTCGGGACTTTTTACATGGATTTTTGACATATATTGAAAAATATTTTTTTTACGGATTTGAGTATAGGGGAATGTTGTGCTATTTTTGCTAACACCTACAATCACTTTATAGTCTCCTCAGAGTGCATGATGGCTTTATTACGGCTTTATAATGTGCTTAATTGGTGCTAGCGGGACCTTTTTCCTGCAAGTAAGCTGCGGCTCGGTTTTAGCCTTGCAGAGAGGGTTCCCGGAGCAATTGAATAGCAACCAGGATTTTCTTACGGCCGAAACTCTTGTGGCCGTTTAAGATCAAAGGCTTTCCTCCGGCGCGAGCGGCCGCAAGGGATAGCAAGGCGCCGGCCGCAAGCCTGCCGGAATCCCCGGCCGGAGGGGAATAGAATAGCCGAAAAGCTTGCGGCCGGTCCTTGCGGCCCCGCATCTCCTACGGCCGATAATAGAATGAGGCCCTCAGTCTGTAGAATATATTCACTGGTAACATATTGCATTGTGAGAACTTTAGGTCTTTATCTCTTTTATTAAGCAAAGCAATAATAACCTGGGATTAATGTGAGTGTAATGAGCACAATGTCTGGGCAGGGAATATGGTAAGGATGGATATTATAGGAATGGAAGGGAAGGGCGGTCAGTAAAGAAATACAGAGGGGTGTTTATCAAGGGCCATAAAAGTGGGATAAAAAAGAAGAGATAAATATCAGCGCTGTCTGTGTTTTCTATAGGAAATATTTATCAAACAGAGTTAAATATTATCCAGCTTGATAAGTAGCTCCATAGAAAGTGCGGTATTTCATGTCTTTACTACACTTATCCCCATTTATCTGCATATTTATCCCTGACATTTTTTATGTTTTTATTTATATAAAGACATTTTATACAAAAAAACTAATAGTAACAATTACATTTATCTCATTCATAATCATAATACATACACATTTGTCACATAACAAACACAATTATTATATCAAATATCATTATAACCTCTCATCTTTTCCTATATCCCATATGGCCCATTTATTGTTTCTCTGGGATAGTAAACCCAAAAGATAAAGTTTCTGTTCAAAAAGTCTATTGCCTTCTATCGTTAGTAAAATATAATTTGAAAGAGGAACATCTTGTTGTTTCCATTTTTTTGCTAGATGCCACTTTGTCACTGTAACAATTTGAATAATAAATGCTTTTTCAGAATAACCAAGTTTCTCTGGCATGATATGAAATATTGCTAATTCTGGTGTTGGCAAAATAGTTTTTTTAATTTGTTTGGAAATATATTCACAACATTTACCCCAGCAATGTTTTACCCCCCCAACATCCCCACCATTTATGTTTGTGGGCACCTGTGTGTTTACACTTTCTCCAACAGTCCTTTAATCTATCATCCTTCATGATGAGTGACATTTTGGCAAGGACCAAGTACCATCTATGTACATTCTTAAAGAGAACTTCTCTATATGAATGGTTTATTACCATTTTCTTTGTTAATTTAAATGCCAAAATCATTCTCCCATCTCTTCATTTTATTAGTCTTTTCCAAAAGATATTCCCTCTTCAACAATGCATATCACATCTTTCAGCCGTATTAATCTCTGATTTGGCCAATTGAATAGGGATCTATATAAGCACAGAGCATATTTTTTTACAGAAGTTTTTAGTTAGTTAAGACCTTGCTTTTGGATAGAAGTTCACTAACTTAAAACTTCTGTAAAACATATGTGCTTATATAGAGCCCTATTCAATTGGCTGAATCAGAATTTAATAAGGCTGAATATCCCCAGTTCTGTTTTAGCTTTTTCACCTTTCAAGTTATATCTGGAATTTGTAATTTTTGATTTCACAATCTCAAATTCCAACCACTTATTTTTAGGTAATTTATATTCAACACAACAAGATTCAAATTATTTACAGTAAATACCCCCTTCATATATAAATTTCCTAGATAGTAGATATTCCATTGGTCCCAATCTAAAAAAAAGGGATCTCTAATTTCCTCACTAACCATCTAAGTGGAATAGATTGATCCGGAGTGCTAATTAGAGTATACATTTTGTTACAACTATACCAGAATTGCAGACAGTGTTTTACTGTAAGTGCAGATTTGTTTATTTTCTCTTTAGTTTTAATTTCCCATAACCAATTAACAATATCTTCTTGGGTGCTAAGGACCTTTCCATAAATCAACACTGGACCATTTAACTAAATGAGAGAGCATAACTGCCTAGTAATAATCTAGTATACATGGAGAAGCTATACCACCTTTTAAATAATCCCTCATAATACTATTTGTGTTTATTCTAGCTTTTTTTGCCTTTATATAAGAACTGGTATATTGTTTTTTAAAGTTTATTCAATATTTTTTGGGGGTATGTTTTAAAGGAAAAGAAAAAGTATTTATCTTAGGTATTATAGACATTTTTACTGTTGCTATTCTTCCCGACCATGAAATAGGGAGATTTATCCATTTATTTAGCAAACTCTCAATTTGTACCAACAATTTTATTTTACATTTACACATATAATTTTTTTTAAATAATTTGTAAAACTTATTCCTAAATAGTTTATTGAGTCAAATACTCTATCTTGTGGGAATGTTTTCCCGATCTCCTTAATATCTTCTTCAGATAGATTGAGATTTAGTATTTCTGTTTTTTTAAATTGATCTTATAGTAAGAGAACATACCAATTTTTTTTATCCAATCTGTATCTGTCTTAATGATTTCTTTATGTTAGTTACGGTAAAGATAATATCATCAGCAAAAAACATTATTTTAAATGATTTATTTTTTATTATTACTCTATTTTTTTTTAAATACTAATTGCCTCAGCAAATGGTTCCATTACTAACACAAACATTATTGGGGAAAGGGGGAAAGGGGACATCCTTGTTGTGTTCCATTATTCAACTCAAATGTATATGATTATATCCTATTCCCGATACCATAACAGATGGTGAACATGGTATTTTATTTTAATTGCAGTATGAAATCGTGTTAATTAATCTTCTGGTGTTGTCCGATGTTTGTCTTCCTTTTACAAAATCAGACTGGTCTAATTTGACCAACTTTGGTAAAATTTGATGCAACCTCGTAGCTAATATTTTTGCATCAATTTTTATATCTACATTTTGTATAGATATTCAACGATAATTTTTACATAGTCTAAGATCTTTATTTGGTTTTGGTATATTCATTATTTTGGCTTCTAACATTTCTTTGGGAATTTCCCCATTAGTTTTCATCTCATTATAAACCTTTACGAATTGTTTTGATAGAACTGATTTAAAAGTTCTGTAATACACATTAGAATATCCATCTGGGCCTGGGGCAGAGTTTATTTTAAGATTTGAGATTACTTTTTGTATTTCCTCTATTGTTATATTACTTTCATGATAATTTTGTTCTTCTTCACTCAGTTTCGGTAAGGTTTTCTTATCCAAAAATGTTTTTATATTTTCCTTAGATGGTTTAAGGAATAAGTCATTTTTTTTTTTTGTAGAAAGCTCTACCTATATTTTCTAGATTTGTATAAATATTATTTTCCTCATCTCTTATCTCCTCAATTCTGTTTAATAGATCTCTCTTCTTTAGTTTATTTAAGAAATTATTAGCTTTATTACCTAAACAATTTATTTCTGTTGAAGCTTTCAGATAGTATTATCTACTTGGGTTTGCTTAATTTTATTTATTTGAGCTTGGATTATTTTTATTTCTTTCATTTTTTCTGTATTGGGATCTAATTTATTAACTCTATCCAATACCGCTAATTTCCAATTACGTTCTCTAATTGGAGGGCCTTTTTGTTTATTTAATTATTTCTCACAGAATGATTTGATTATTTCCACACATTTTATTTTAGTAATATATACTCATACAATTTAGATCACTATGTGATCTGAGCGGAAGCTTAAACCCCCTTTTAGGAGACAATAACTGCAGGTATTCAGCATGTATCCGTGAAGGCTGAAATTGAAATATTCTTTTAGGAGAAAAGTAATGCAAATATTCAGAATGTAACAGTGAGCTATAGGATTTAAAATCCCTTATCGGAGAATGTTATTGCACATATTCAGCTTGTAACAGTAAGGGCTAATGTTCAAATCTCTTTTAAGAGACAATTATTGCAAATGTTCAGCATGTAGCAATGAGAGCTGAAGTTTTAACCTCCCTTTAAGAGATATAATAGATATTCAACATGAAACATTGAGGGCTGAGATTCAAATCTTCTTTTAGGAGACAATTAGTGCAGATGTTCAGCATATAACTGTAAGAATTGAGATTTAAACCTCATTTAGGAGACAGTTATTGCAAGTAATCAGCACGTACCAGCAAGGGCTGAGATTGGATCTCTTTTTAGAAAATAATTATTGCAAGTGTTTAGCTTGTAACACTAAGGGCTGACGTTTAAGTCCCCTTTTAGGAAACAATTATTGCAAGTACTCAAGTGTAACAATGAGGACTGATATTTAGATGCCCTTTTTAGGAGACAATAATTGCAAATGTTCAGCAAATACCAGTGAAGGCCAAACATAAGTTTTAACGTCTGGATAGAACATCTCTCTTCACATTTAGAAATCTGCTTTTACTCACTCAGATTTTAGCCCTTCTGTCATTAATACAAAAGGATCTTAACCCGATTTCTTCTGGTCAGACTGAGAAATTCATCCAAACACCTCCATAGTCTGTCAATGCTTTCTCTGCTGTTTCTCAATGGCACTGGACGGGGTATCTTTTATCCCTGTCTGATAAATATAACCCTGAGAGTAGATCCATACTATAACATGTAAGGGAAGTTAACGTGTTAACGAAAAGAGAGAATTTGTTTCATAAATGGGATATTTTGCAGCAGATTGTATAGAATATTATGAAGATATCTGGACGTCTGTTAGAGTTGGATACTAAATACACATATTGTGTGACGCTAGTAGTTAGTAGCGAGCTTGAGAATGTTGTGCTTTTAATTCTGATGTCACCCATTGTGTTCCCCATAATTTAAAGTGCTGGATTGATTTTATATTTGCTTTTAAAGTGTTCCGATTTGTAAGTAAGTCCTTTGCGAGACCTCCTTGGTCCCAGTAAACTGTGGTTGGAGTTTAGCCATTTGCAGGCTTGGTTAGAGCGGGAGAATCAGACCAATTGAATAGCGATTTGCTATTTTAGTGATCGCAACTTTTGTGGCCTCTGAAGATCAAAGGCTTTGAGGGAAGTAACTTGCGAGTTGACGCAATGGATTGCAGCTCTTAGCAAGTTACCTGATCGGAGCCCGCTAACGTAAGGCAATTGAATAGCAAAGTAGCTTGAGACGTCAACTTGCAAAACCCGGATCTCAGATTCGCAGAAATTGAATGAGGCTGTTTTTATTTGCTAATCAAGACCTAAAGCCATTAATATATCGTTTTGGTGACTGAATTGTAAGGTAATACAATGTAACAAATATGTGTTAGTATATAAGAAACAAAGTGTTATGGAGCTTGGATTCCAGACATAAATATAACATAACACAGATCTGAGCCGGGGCCATTGGAGAGTCCTAGGAATATGTAATAGAGCTATATCTAAATCAATATCTCTAAATGTTGGCATTCTGTAACTTGGTGAAAGAACTTAAAGTTTATAAAAATAAAAGTAATTTCAGACTTTGCGGCTAATTTCACATGAAGCTCATTAAATGTCTCTGTGATACAGCAAAGGATACAAAAACGATATAATTGTATACTGATAACCAGATGTCTTTATTGGCAATAGTACAACATTCTTACTGTATTCTATAGTTTCATTCATATAATTATTCCCCCTTTTTCTATATCCTGACTACCCAAACAAAGCCTAAAAAGCTTACAATAAAGATATACATAAATAAAGTATAAGGATATTTAAAGAGAAAAGTAAAAATAAAAGAGATATAGGTAAATAAAGAAACATGTGAATAAAACATACGGCAGTGATTATTGTAATCTATATATACCTAGTTAATGGTATACATATGAGAAGTGCAATGTGCATATGCTTTAAGTATGGGACTTTGTTAAGAAAAAAATGAGTTGTGTTTAAAAAAAAACAGAGATATTTTCAAATAAGAAAATTAAACATAAAATGTAAACACAAGAGAAGTGAGCAAATAAAATAATTGTGTCAGAGATAGCTGCAGCCCGTATACAGCGAGGTATTACAGTACATCTTGGAGTTGTTGTGGTACAAGAGTTGTAGCACTCTCTAACAAATAAAAATATATATGCACTAATAAAGTGGGGCACTTGTAAATAAAGCATCAAGAGAAATAAAAAGTAAAAAGTGTAAATAATACAGACACATACAAACAAAATAAACATATATAAATAAAGTATTTAATGGAAATTGCTGCAACTCGCATAAAAAATGTCATAACTAAAAAATGCTTGTGACTAGAAATGATGTAAGCAGTGTTTGAAGTTATTTAAAAAATGAGAATGATAATGTATCATAACTAAATGTTGATTATAACAGTAGTTAGAAGAAATTCAAATTAATATTGCACAATGAAAATAAAAAAATGGAAGTAGTATCAGAGATATGAAATACTCAGCAGTTGTAACATAATAACTAAGTTATACAGAGTAAGAAATGGAGAAAGATAAAATTATATTTAAAAATAAATGGAATGTGTCACAGCTACACATAAATAGTTATTGGTTACTGCAAAGACAATATTTAGATCACTCAGAAATGATAAAAGTTACAACAATATTATTTTGTATTTATAAAATTGATAACAAACAATATGAACTCTTAATAGTATATAACCTATGGCTATTTGGCCAATCACATATATAGTTGTAAGCATACGAGCAGTTGCTCACGCTTGCGGGCTCGCGCAGCGAGCCCGCAAGAACTGCATCCCTTGTGAAGAGAGGGATGCAGTTCCCTCCGCAAATGTGGACCCACGCGAAGCGAGGTTCAGCATTTGCAAAAGGTTGAGGCTCCAACGTCGGCTGTGTTTGTCCGCAAATGCGGACCCTCGCGAAGTGAGGGGCCGCATTTGAGGAGGCTCAAAGGCGCCTCACACGCGGTTAAAAACACCCACACGCACAAAAAATATGACCATAACGGCGGAACCATGCGTGCACCTAAAAACAGTCAAAACACACCAAATACTCATAAAATATACATAAAAAGCTTACCCATAGCAAGGGGGGCACCCAGGACCTCTGAAAGTGAAGTTACACCTCCATTTAAGTCCAATTTCCCGAGTTCAGACACACGAAAATCCCCTAAGCGAGAGAAAAAATGGCCGCCGAAAACAACGAAAACGAGGCTCAAAGACCCAGGACCGCCCAGCCACCTACAACTTACCCAAGAAGGGATCCGAGATAAGCTCTGAAAAATACATTAACCCCACGGGATCCGAGATAAGCTCAGAGACCTGCATTAACCCCACATTAGCCATCGCAGAGGGGGTCCTGATCGCACGCGATCTGGGACCCCCGCTGCAATGAAAATTGAAAATTCCTGCGTTATGGGTCCTTAAAGGACTAGTTATATAAAAAAAAAATAATATACACTATCACCCTGTCACTCATGGGAGTCAATATAGACCCAAATAAGTCCTTCAGTAACCCTGTCACTCATGGGGGTCAGTACAGACCCCCATAAACCCCTAATTAACCCTGTCACTCATGGGGGTCAATATAGACCCCCATAAGCCCTTCATTAACCCTGTCACTCTTGGGGGTCAATACAGGCCACCATAAGCACTTCTTTAAACCTGTCCCTCATGGGGGTCAATATAGACCCCCATAAGCCATTCATTAACCCTGTCACTCATGGGGGTCAATACAGACCCCCATAAGCCCGAATCCGCTGTCACCACCTCCTCTGGTAGAGAATTCCACAGATTAACCACCCTTACTGTGAAGAACCCTTTTCTTTCTTTAAGGTGGAATCTTTTTACTTCTAACCTCAAGGGATGTCCTCTTGTCAGTTGAAAACCTCTTAGCACAGAAAGCTCCCTTGACAATCTTTATACTGACCTTTGATGCATTTATATAAGGTAATCATATCTCCTCTTAGATGCCTTTTTTCTAGAGAAAATACGTTTAATTTGGTTAGTCTTTCTTCATAACTTAGCCCCTCCATCCCCCTTATTAGTTTTGTTGCCCTCCTCTGTACCTTTTCCAGCTCGAAAATGTACATTTTATGAAGTGGTGCCCAAAATTGTCCTCCATATTCCAAATGAGGGCATACTAGAGATTTGTATAGTGGTAGAATTACATTTGCTTCCCTTGCTTCTATACCCTTTTCTAATACATGCTAATATTTTATTTGCCTTTGCAGCTGCTGCTTGGCTTTGAGCACTGTTACCTAGATGGTTGTCCACAAGCACTCCCAAATCCCTTTCAATATTTGATACACCTAGATTTCCTCCATTAAGATTATAAATTGCATGGCTATTTTTCCTTCCCAGAAACATAACTTTACATTTATTCATATTAAATCTCATCTGCCATTTAGATGCCCATTCCTCAATTTTATGTAAGTCCCTTTGTAGGGAAAGCACATCATTATCTGATTTCATTACCTTGCACAACTTTGTGTCATCAGCGAAAATGTAGACACCACACTCCAATCCTACCTCTAAGTCATTAATAAAGATGTTAAAAAGGAGAGGACCTAATACTGAACCCTGAGGAACCCCACTTACCACATTAGTCCAATCGGAGTATGTTCCATTTACATCAACCCTTTGCTTCCTGTCTTTTAGCTAGCTCTTAATCCATGAGCAGATTTTTACTGCAACTTCTGTATCTCCTAGTTTGCACAATAGTCTCCCATGTGGCACTGTATCAAAAGCCTTTCAAAATCCATAAAGACTACATCCACTAAGTTACCTTGATCCAGGTTCCTACTAACCTCCTCATAGAAACAAATTAGATTTGTTTGACATGACCTATCCCTCATAAATCCATGTTGACTCCTACTTATAATCCTGTTCAGATAGATATGTTCTTGTATATTGTCCCATATTAACCCTTCTTAAAGCTTCCTCACTACAGAAGTGAGGCTCACTGGTCTATAATTTGCCGGATTTGCTCTTGCTCCCTTTTTAAATATAGGTATCACATCTGCTTTTCTCCAGTCATCTGGTAGATACCCTGTGTTGAGTGAATCTTGAAAAATGTAATATATTGGTTTGGCTAATAAAGAACCCAGTTCCCTCAGTACCTGTGGATGTATTCCATCAGGACCCGGGGCTTTATTAACATTTATTTTTTCCAACCTCTTTTGGATTTCTTCCTGTGTTAACCATTTATTTGGCAAAGGTAGTGTAGCCCCAGTGTCCCAACCACTGGTACCACCCTTGTGTATACCAAAGAAGAGAACCTATTTAGCTCATCTGACTTTTCCTGGTCACTAATTTTCAGATGGCCTGTTTCACATTCTAATGTTCCTATAGCTTCCTTCCTCACCTTCTTCCCATTAATATACTTAAAAAATATTTTAGGGTTAGTCTTACTCTCTTTTGCAATTAATTTTCTATTTTAGCCAGTCTAATAGCACCTTTGCAAGCCTTGTTGATTTCCTTGTACTCCTGTAAGGCAGTCTCTGTCCCCTCTTGTTTGTATAATTGAAATGCTTTATCTTGATCTTTAAATCATTGTTAAGCCACATTGGATGGGATTTACTCCTTTTACTTTTATTCCCACATGGTATATGCCGATGTGTATGTATATCTAGTAAGGATTTAAATTTTGGCCATTTTTATGTTCAGTGTTTTTACCTATCAGTTTTTGATTGCCCCTTTAATTTAGTTTTTTTTAATTCAATCTCAAATGAGACTGTGTTGTTATCACTGTTTCCCAGAGGTTGCCCTATTCCAACATTTGATACTATATGAATATTATTTGTGATGACGAAATCTAAGATTGCTTTATTTCTAGTAGGCTCTTGTATAACCTGGGCCAGATAATGATCCCTGAGTGTACTCAAGAATCTGCTTCACTTAGCTGAACTGCTGGTCTCATTTATCCAGTTTATTTCAGGGTAATTACAATCTCCCATTATTAGAACTTGCCCATGCTTCCCATCTCCTCCCCTATGAGTTGTTAATTCATCCCTTATACCCTCTACACTTTCTACCCCATTACTTAAAACTCCTCCAGCCTTTCTACCATCCTATCCCCTAGCACAAAAGCACCCTCATGATTAAGGTGCAATCCATCCCTGCTGTAGAGATTGTACTGAAGTGAGTAGTTAGCCCAGTGCTCTAAAAGCCAAAACCCCTCCTTAGTGCACCACATCTTTAGCCACGCATTAACCTCCCTAAGCTCCTTCTGCTTCCCTGGACTAGCACGTGGCATTGGTAGTATCTAAGAAAATACTACCTTGGAGGTCCTTGCCTTTAGCTTATTACCTAGTTCTCTCAAATCATTCTTTAGGACACTCCATCTTCCACTAACTTTGTCATTGGTACCAATATGTACCAAGACCGCCGGTTCATTTCCAGCCCCTCCCAATAATTTGTCTACCCGATCCACAACATGACGAACCCGAGCACCCGGGAAACAGCAAACTGTTTGATTGCTGGGATCTGGGTGACAAATCACCCTGTCTACCTTCCTAATAATAGAGTCCCCTACAACCAAAACCTGTCTGTTGCTCTGCCTATTCTGCCCTCCCTCTCTTCCAGTAGAGCTGTTCTCCCGGCTGTTAGAGGGAACAGCTCTATCTGGCATTGCCATTCCTGAATGGACATCCCCAACAGTTTCACTCAATCTGGCAAATATGTTGGTTTTTGCCAACTCAGAACTGGCCTCCCTCCTCCTGTTCTCCCTGATTCCCCTTCTAACTGTAACCCAGCTATCTCCCTGGACATCCTCACTAGCCCCAGCTCCACTCTCCATGCTAGGCCAAGCTAAACTGTGCTCAGTGAGCACCAACCGCCCTTTCCAGTGTAAAAATATCACTAAGTCCTGCAATTCTGTGCTCCAAATCTCCAATTTGAGCTTCCAGAGAGGCAACATGCTCACACCTCTCACAGAGGTATGGACCCTGGATCATGTGTTCCAGTGTTGCATACATATGACAGGATGTACACTGAGTGAGGTTGCCAGTGGACTGACTCATTATAATTATTATTATTTTCTACAAAATTTTAGTGGGAAAAATAAAGATTATAAAATAATATATTTGTAAAAAGTTTTCCTCCTTTGCACTATAAATCTGTCCTCCCTTTTCCTTGAAGTTCCTCCTTTTATTTAAACTTTTACTAGAATTGCACTTGATACCAAAAATGTTCGTGAGCTCACAAGTTCACCCCTTCTCCTGTTTATATTAACTTCTGCCTTCTCACCTGGCTACAATTAGTGCACTCTGCAATTTATCAGCCTTTACTTGTAAGGTTACTTGCAAACAGCCCCAGAACAGCTCACAAGCCTCTTATACTAGTTTAACAGTCAAGCCACACCCCTCTCACCTGGGCACAATTAGTGCACTCTGCAATTTTTCAGCCTTTACTTGTAAGGTAAATCCACTTGTAAAACTAACAACATCAAGCAGTATAACAACAGAAGCAGTATCATGTGGGAAATAAACCTTGTAAAACCTTCACAAACCAACTTAAGGGGAAGGCTTATATAGGTGAATTATTCACAGACAACTATAAAACTCTATACATGATGATTATAATAGCTTCCATAAACCTTCCAAAATACAAATACTATAATTTTTTAATTTATTAAGTTTTCCCAAAATATCTGAGGATACTCAAAGATCTAGAAAAAGATATAACAGAACAAGAAGTACAATTAAGTATTTCAAGTTTAAAAATAGACAAATCTCCAGGACCAGATGGGTTCCCAAACATATATTATAAAAACATTGAATCTTCTATTATTGGACATTTAGAAAACATATTTAATGAATTGGGATCAAATCCAGCAGAAATGCCAGGGTGTCGTAATAGTCACCGTTTCAAAATATGAGAACGATTATTCTAACTGCAAAAACTATCGCTCCATATCTCTCTTAAATACAGACATAATAATCTATGCCAACATTTTGACTTCAGGATTAAACACTTATTAGAAAAGTCACAGATAATCAGCCTTATTAAATTGCCAATTGAATAGGGCTCTATTTAAGCACATAGCATTTTTTTTACATAGGTTTTTAGTTAGTGAAGACCTTGCTTTTGTATAGAAGTTCACTAACTAAAAACTTCTGTAAAAAAATATGCTCTGTCCTTATATAGAGCCCTATTCAATTGGCTGAATCGTAATTTAATAAGGCTGTAAATTTGTAAAATGATAGAATTATTAGCCTAATGTAAATTTAAGAAATTCCCGGTTGTAGCCCTATTATTAGGTGCCGAAAAGGCATTTGATAGAGTCAATTGGGATATCATAGAGATAGTTTTGGATCAATTCTGTCTTAGCTCCCATGCAGTTAAAGATCTCTAAACAAAAGTAACCGGCTATATTTCAGATCCAGGGTTAACAGTGCCTTGCAAAAGTATTCACCCCCCTTGACTTTTTACCTATTTTGTTACAGCCTTAAGTTCAATGTTTTGTTAATCTGAATTTTCTGTGATGATCAGAACACAAAAGTCTAAGTTGGTGAAGTGAAATGAGAAAAATATATACATAAATCTATTTTTTAGAAATAGAAAACAGAAAATTGGCATGAAGCCCATAAAAAGCGCTGGTGCAACCAATTACCTTCAGAAGTCACATAATTGGTGAAATGATGTCCACCTGTGTGCAATCTAAGTGTCACATGATCTGTCATTACATATACACACCTTTTTTGAAAGACCCCAGAGGCTGCAACACCTACTAAAAGGCAACACTAACCAAACACTGCCATGAAGACCAAGGAACTCTCCAAACAAGTAAGGGATAATGTTGTTGAGAAGTACAAATCAGGGTTAAGTTATAAAAAAATATTTAAGTCTTTGATGCCCAGGAACACCATCAAATCTATCATAACCAAATTCAAAGAACATGGCACAACACCAAACCTGCCAAAAGACGGCCGCCCACCAAAACTCACGGACCGGGCAAAGAGGGCATAATTCAGAGAGGCAGCACAGAGACCTAAGATAACCCTGGAGGAGCTGCAGAGTTCCACAGCAGAGACTGGAGTATCTGTACATATGCCGACAATAAGCCGTACGCTCCATAGAGTTGGGCTTTATGGCAGAGTGTCCAGAAAAAAGCCGTTACTTTCAGCAAAAAGCAAAATGGCACGTTTGGGGTTTGCGAAAAGGCATGTGGGAGACTCCCAAAATGTATGGAGGAAGGGCTATGGTCTGATGAGATTAAAATTGAACTTTTCAGCCATCAAAGAAAACGCTATGTATGGCGCAAACCCAACACATCATATCACCCAAGAACACCAGAATGGGCAAAAATCCCAGTGGTAAGAGGTGGCAAGCTCACAGAGACTTATCCAAAGCGACTTGGAGCTGTGATTGCCTCAAAAGGTAGATTTACAGTATTGACTTTAGGGGGGTGAATAGTTATGCACATTGACTTTTCTGTAATTTTGTCCTATTTGTTGCTTGATCACAATAAAAAAAAAACATCTTCAAAGTTGTGGGCACGTTCTGTAAATTAAATTATGTAAATCCTCAAACAATCCATGTTACTTCCAGGTTGTGAGGCAACAAAACCCAAAAAATGCCAAGGGGGGGGGTGGGGGGGTGAATACTTTGGCAAGGCACTGTAGATCTGAAAATGTTAAAATAAGTAATGGGCCAAGACAAGGATGCCCATTTTTGCCCTTAATATTTGCATTAATTACAGAACCTTTAAATGAGAAAAATACAGGTTTCAAATTGATTGAAGGAATAACAACAGGAAATTTAAATGCAGACAACATCGTTATTACTGTAACTCATCCTGCAAGATTTTTACTAAATCTGCATGATACTATTGATGTGTATGGTCGTTTATCATATTATAAATTTTATATTTACAATTCAGAATTATTAACAATAAACCTTAGTGAACGGATCAAACTGAAGGAGAAGTTTTCATACAACTTGAATCAAAACGCCATTTCACATTTAGTGATTAGTGATGTCGCGAACATCAAATTTTGGGTTTGCGAACTGCGAACGAGAACTTCCAGCAAATGTTCGCGAACGGGCGAACATCGGGGAACCGCCATAGACTTCAATGGGCAGGCGAATTTCAAAACCCACAGGGACTCTTTCTGGCCACAATAGTGATGGGAAAGTTGTTTCAAGGGGACTAACACCTGGACTGTGGCATGCCAGAGGGGGATCCATGGCAAAACTCCCATGGAAATTTACATAGTTGATGCAGAGTCTGGTTTTAAGCCATAAAGGGCATAAATCACCTAACATTCCTAAATTGTTTGGAATAACATGCTTTAAAACATCAGGTATGATGTTGTATCGATCAGGTAGTGTAAGGGTTACACCCGCTTCACAGTAACAGACCAATCTCCCCGTTTAATGCACCGAAAACAACCACAAACAGTCCCTTTGCACAACCGCAAACTCCCCATTTGCACAAGGTTGGATACCAAGCAAGCCATGTCCCGTTCCTTGTCCTCACTGATGTCATTGAAGGTCTCTTCCTCCACCCAGCCACCAAGGGTCCCCGAAAGGTGACAACAAGCCCCCTGGGACGCCTGCTGTGTTTGGTCTTCCACTTCCTAAAAGCCACCTTCCTCCTCTGACTCCTCTTCTTCAAACTCCCAGAGTCTGGGGGCTTCCACTGCCCAGCATGGAAGATCATACACAGGTCAGAGTCTGGGGGCTTCCACTGCCCAGCATGGAAGATTATACACAGGTCAGAGTCTGGGGGCTTCCACTGCACAGCATGGAAGACTATACACAGGTCAGAGTCTGGGGGCTTCCACTGCACAGCATGGAAGATTATACACAGGTCAGAGTCTGGGGGCTTCCACTGCCCAGCATGGAAGATTATAAGCGTTGCCTCTGTCTGTGTTATTATAAGGTGTGTACTGTTAAGTAGTATTATTCCTATCGGTTTAATCCCTGTTACGTCCACTATTAGGGGATGTGTATATGGCATTGATTTTTGGAACAGGGAGATGGAAAAAGATGCTTGGTCGGACCTCCTACTTCGAATTTGGAGCACTGCGCGTGCAATCTAAGGTGCCACCAGATATGAGTGTCACTGTGCACTGGCAAAAGTTGGCAGAGTAGATGCAATGGGCTTCACACACACGCCTGTAGGCAGGCATAGATTTTGCAAAAAAAAATAAAAAAAAAATAAATGATGTTCAAAGTTTCCTCAATGATAAAGTATAGGGGGCAAACCGAAAAGCACATGTGTTCGCCGTTCGCGGCGAACGCGAACATGCGAAAATCGCTGCGAATAGTTCTCCAGGGATCTGTTCGGGACATCACTATTAGTGATTACCTGTACATTTCAAGTGATGAATGGTTACAATATAATTTTATACTAATTCCAGCATCTAATTAAGAATATTCTGTAATAAAATTGATAAATCCTTCCTACTTTGAAGAGTTACTTATTGAAAAGAAGGTAAATAAGTCAATAACAAGTTGTTAAAAAATTATAAAATCACGGAAGATAACAAAACCCTAAGGCCCTCATTCAATTGCAATTTTGCCAATTGAATAGGGCTCTAAATAAGCACATAACATAAGAAGTTTTTAGTTAGGAGGCATCTATCCAAAAGCAAGGTTTTCACTAACTAAAAACTTCTTATGCTATGTGCTTATATAGAGCCCTATTCAATTGGCCAAATCTCAATTGAATGAGGGCCTAAGAATATAAAAATGGGAGAAAGATTTAAATAGAGAATGGGATACAAAAACATGTCATTTTTATTTCTCCTTTTTTGTTGTATAAATGTTTCCTTTTTTTCTGCACAAACCCTTTGAAGTGTATTTATATTTAAATATGTTTGTATGTATTTTGAATAACATTCCTAAAAAGGATGCTTATTTTGGTGAAACTAGAGACAATGTAGAAAATGTGTGGCTTGAAAAAAATCCAAGAAAGTATAAATCCCCCAAAATAATAGGGCTATGCTATGGGCAGGGCTAAGTTATAAACCTCGAAATATAAGTGAATGTAAGAAAACACCTTTACCACTACAGATTGGACATAGTGCCAAAGTTTCAAGTGTCAAGTTCTCTCCACTATTTACTTACCCTTCAATCTCTTTGATCCCTCTCTCTTTATCTCTCTTCCTGTCTTCTCTCTCTCTATCTCTCTCTTATCTTTTAGCTCTCTGTCCTCTCTCTCATTACTCTCTCTCTCTATCTCTATCCATCTCTTTCCTCTTTTTATCTCACTTTCCTCTCTCTCTTTACTCCCCCTCTCTCCTTTTTATGTCCTCTTTCTCAATCTCACCTCTTTCTCTGTTGTCCTCTCTTTCTCTGTCTCCTCTCTGTCTCCCACCTTTCTCTCTCTTCCCTGTTCTTTTTCCCTCTTTCTCCCCTCTCTCTCCCTCCTTTCTCTCTCTCTCTTTCCCTTTCTCTACTTTTTTCTCTCTCTCTTTCTCTTTGTCTCCCCCTTTTTTAGCTCACTCTCCCCCTCTATTACCCTTTTTCTCTCTCTGTCTCCACCATTTCTCTATCTTTCTTGCCTCTTTTTCTCTCTTGTCTCCACCATTTCTTTCTCTCTTGCCTCCCCTCTCTCTCCCCTTTCTCTCTCTCTCCTTTTTTTCTCTCCCATTTGCTTCTCTCTTTCATTGGTGACAGTATCAGAAGCCCGAGCAGAGGTAGATGTTTAGTTCTGGATAAGGCTCTCATTCATGCAGTGACATCATTGCTGCTCTCTGATTGGCTGGTAGGAGTAGAGAGGTGGGGCAGGACTCTTACTGAGAGCCCAGCACAGCTGAAGCTGCTACAGACCGAGCTGTGAAAAAGGAAGGTTAGTAAAGAGTTAAAATCCATACCCAAATGCAGTGTTTCTATTGGGGAGGTTCACTGTGCCTATGTAGGTAACTCTGTGGGTGGGAAAAACAAGATTTGTTTTTAATAAAGTAAATCTGTAAGTGTATAGAATGACTTAATGTATTGTGTATTTCTGATATAAGCAGCACATGTTAGATTAGAAACAGGGAAAGTTAGTGTTAGATAGCAGGATTTTCTCTTATTGCTAGGAAGTGGACTGGATCCCGGGATCAACAACCTTTATCAACCTTTCTTCTGCCTCACCCTTCCCAGCTCAGAGCTCTAGAAGCTAATGGTCAATAATGACAGACACATGGCTCAAAATGTTATTTGAACTGACACACAAATGCTTTTTAGTAAGTGTGAAAGCATAGGTGAAATTTACAATATATCCTGATCTATGACAGAGACCCTTGTCATATGTTCTTGTGGTTACTAAATGTTGTGAGCTAGCTTTGGCAATCTGATGTACAATATTCCGTTATAGACTTGAAAAGAAGGTGTAGCATCTTTTAATAGGATATTGCACATGAATTCCTGTAAAACAGTTTACAGCACCAAATACCAGTCTTCAGTGCAAAATTACAAATGAGGAAGTCATATATACATATATTTAAGTATATTATTAAAAAAAACTTTAAGGGATAAACTCCCCCCAAATTCCCTTCTTTTGTTCTGAAAGAACAATTACCCAAGCTGATACAGGTAGGGGAATGTTTATATATAAAAAAAAATGTCTTAAGAGGTAATATGTTGGATACTAGAATAAGGAGGGTTGATAGTTTGTGGAAGCATTGCAACATATATACCCTGTGGATTAGGTGGGATGGAGGTCACAGGGATTTAGAGCATGGTCTCAGGCCATGGGAGAAGATGCACTGCAAAAGGGAAAAACAAATACAAATTGAAAATATACCTAAAAGGGATAGAATTTTACCAAAAATTATTTTTATGGACTAGGGAACCAAACCAAGAGCCAACGCCAAATGACTAATCAAAATCCTTAAACAGACTAGAGACTTCCTCATACATTGTTGAACTTCTTCCCATTTATGTAATGCATAATCTACAATGGGGCGGTAATCAATAATAGTGATACAACATTGGGGACCAATTAAAGCATATTTTCCTCCCTTGGCAGCTAACAGATAGTCTAAGGCTATACGATTTTTTAAGAATGTAAGAATTAGGTGTACAATATTGGTATCTTGTAAAATTACCTGTAGCAGGGGGAAACAACACACCATGCCATAAAGCAGATTTGCCAAATTCGTTAAATATTATAGACATACGATTATTGGTCAATCATTGGGGATACACATTCCCTGAGCATTAATGAAAGTGATAAAACCAGACGTGACCTTGTAAGTAAAACTAATCAGTTCATCACTGGGGTTGTCAGTGAAGGCTTGCTTGGGTCCAATTTAGCATAGCAGTGTGTCTGATTAGATCAGCAACCCCAGATAAGTTAAAAGGGACTGGGGTCATAGGAAATCCAGGGGGTGTTTTTGCACAGATTCAACAATTTTGATTGGGTGGTTTTATCAGCTGGGTTAATTGATATGTTTGATTACAAGCTTTAAGAAATGAGTAATCATGATGTGCATGCAAAATCTCAATATAGTGTGTATCAAAAACAAGCAGATATATGTGGATAATTAGGAAAGCATGTCCATCATCTGAGCCCATTTCAGACGACTGGCATGAATCCAAGTAGGAGTCTCTTCAGTAAGGACAGCAGTCCTGGTTACGGCAATGACAGTCATTGGGGGTCCGTATGGTGTGTCCAGAGGCTTTTTCCGTATGATTTTTTTCACCAACACTTTATCTCCAGGCTTGAAAAGGGTGCATTGTTTAACCTGGTGGGAGAGGAGAGAGAGATAGCTATTTTACCATAGATGTTGTTCAATTTGTTGACCAATTCATATACATATTCTTCCTGAGTTATGCCTATTGGGACCTTCCCCTGGGGGCTTGACTTACCAACACAGCCGGCTATAGGGAAAGGTCTTCCCATCAATGCTTCAAAGGGAAAAAGACCAATAGTAGCATTAGGGGTCATATGCATGTCTGCCAATATTGCAGTCAAATATCATGGCCAATTTTTAAAAGTGCCATTAGATCCCTTTCTCAACTTATCCTTAATGGTTCTATTTGTCCTCTCCACTTGTCCAGGACAAACAAATTGTGGTATAATTCCTGTACACCACATTTTTGCCACTACCTTTACATTTTCTTTTGCTGTAGGGAAGGCCTCTACCCATTTAGAAAACTGATCACATATTACAAGAAGGTACTTAAAAGGGCCACTAGGTGGCATATATGTGAAGTCAACCTGTAATTGTTGCATAGGGCCTTCAGTGTTAAATGTTCATGCTGAACTTTTAGTCCTGTGTTCGGATTGTTTTGAGCACATATTAAGCAGCATGACAACTGATGTTCTATTAGAGTAGAAACATCCTTAATTATAAATCTCTTTCTCAGATTACTCAATGTATTTCTCTTGCTCAAGTGTCTAAAACCATTAAAGTATGCAATAAAAATTGGGGCACTAGACTGTGGGATACCAATCCGTCCCTCCTTATCTGACCAGAGATCATTAGAGTCAAGGGTCAGATCCTGTTGTTTCCAGAAAGAGAGATCAGTCTCCTTAGCATAGTACTGAATAGAGGCCAGAGGAAAATCAGGAATAGAAGGAACATGTAGAGAGAAAGTTAAGAGTAAAAGGTATATGGGTACAAAGGATTAAGAGGAGCATGCACGGCAGCTTTGCTTCAAGGTTATTACCCTGAGACACAGAGGAAGAATCAGCAGAATGCCCCTTACATTTAACCACAGCAATGGCAGAGGATAGGTGTATAGCATCAGGCAACTGGGAAACAAGGTTAGAGTGAGAAATACATTTGCAATCTGCTGAAACAAATCCACATAACTGCCATATACGGGAAAAATTGTTCACTACGCAAAAAGCGTATCAAGAATCTGTGTAAATGGTGACAGGGAGATCTTTAAAGAGGTGACATGCCTCAATCAATGCAACAAGTTCTGCAGCTTGAGCTGATATAAAGGGCAGGGAGTATGCTGCATGAACCAAATTGGGGAGTTGTACGACTGCAAAACCAGTGTGAAATTGACCATCAGAAGGGGGAGAACAAGAACCATCTACAAAACCAATTTCTCCATCTGGTAAGGGGGTGGACTGGAGGTCAGCTCTGGGGGATGTCTCAATATGCATGTTCTCAATACAATCATGTGCTTCAGGTGGAAGGACATAATCTGAATGTACAGATAATAGCTTCCACAATAGTTGTGCAAGGCCTTGATGGTCAGGTTAATATGTGATAACAAGGTTGAAAGTGGCAGTGAGAACTGCCTCATAACCAGACCTTCTTTGGGCAGTCATGTGTTGTGTGGTGGAATTGTGTAGAAGTGTGAGTACCTGGTAGGTGGTGTGTAGAATGAGTGTGTGTGAGTGTACAAGAGGTTAGGATGTTTCCATTACTGCTGCTGCAGCAACGGCCCGCTAGCAAGCAAGCATACCTCGAACCACAAGGCACAGATAAAAATGCCACAGGTCTATAGCCTGATCCAGGCTCCTGTGCTAGGACCCCCACTACTGTGTCCTCATCCTCCTTAACATTCAGTAGAGATGAAAAGATAGTTGCTAGTTTGGAACACCTAATGCAGGTGCTTGGCAAAGAGATGACTTGAGATGAAATACTTGTATGCTTTGTCTTTTTCAATAGTCCATGACAGCACATGAGGAGCTTGTTGTAAGGTTGCTGTGCGAAGATTGTGATCATAATAGGAACAGTCTTTAATCCATTGACAACAGTAAGTGATTATACCCAGGAAGGAGAGCAATGAGTCCTTAGTCTTAGGTTTGGGTAAATGTATGAGAGCAGAAACACGTTCAGGAGACAATAGTCTTTGTCCATGGGAGAGGAGGGATCCCAAATAGCGGACAGTTGTCTAACAGTACTGCATATTTCCAGGGGAGATTTTATGGCCTGTAAGAGCAAGCTGTGTGAGGAGAAAAAATGAATCCTCCTGACAGGCTTCAGGGCTTGGACTACACAGTAACAGATCATCTACACACTGGAGGAGGACAGAAGCTGCTGGGGGGGACCAAGACAGTAGAAAGGCATGGACCGCAGCAGAATAGGCTATGGATGAGTTACAAAATCTTTGAGGGAGGTTGTAAGAAGTAGAGAGAATCACAAGTAATGCCTCCATTTGTGTCTGCAAAAAGATTAAGCTGTAACTTTGAAATCAAATCTCTACTCAAAAGATTGACAGGGCAATTAGGTGTGACTAAAAACTTGTGAACAAAACATCCCACATGCCCTTCCTCTTTTTGGAAAATGTGTAGATGGCAAGGGGGGAGTAATGATAAACATAACAGATACCCCTTCAACACAACTGAGGATTAACCTGATTCAAAAATGTCCCCCTTGTAAAATGTTCTTGATAAGGATGAGCGAGTTGCTCCAGTATCAATAAGAAAATTATATTCTTGATTATTTTCTGCGAGAGATATTAATGGCAACTCATCCCACTGACTAGACAAGTGGGAAAGGTAACAGGCAACAGGTCTATCCTCTGGCATCCCTGTGGGCTTGAAAACTAGGGGAGGGCTGATTGTTATTTCCATCCCAATTAATGGGAAACTGAGTGATCATTCTGTGTGCCTCTGACACTGCGTGGAGCCCTACACTCCCTCTGCCAGTGTCATGTCTTACCACAATTAAAACATGGACCTTGTCCATTAGCTCTGCCTCCAGAGTTGTGTCTATTTCACTGAGGGTTTCTCAAATCTCCATGGTTGTTAATCTGTGAGTCATTGTAACGGTTTATATTATCATTGTAATGATATCTCTGTCTTCCTCTGTTATTATTATTATGGTACATAGAAGTAGAGGGTGTTTTTTTTTCAATGGTGTTGTAAAAACTCCAAGTGCATTTTTAACTCTGACTGCCTCAATCCATTCTTGGGCACCTTTTCTGTGCCAATCATCAATACATTGCCTTATCGTCTGTGACACATTAGAACGCAGATTAGCCATTGCATGTTGTACGAATAATGCTCCCATATCCAAACTTAAAGCCTCATTCAATTCCGTATCTGCAACTTGAGCCCCGCCCCAGCTACGGGCCTGAAAAAGTCCTGCGTTACGGGGCTATTATATTAGAATGGGCTGCGAGCTACGAGCGAGAGACGCAATTTCATAAACCAGTTCTCGGAGTTGCGTATAATCTGCACCATTCATGCAGAGTCCTTTAGTGGAGCGTTTCAGATAAGCTACGGCAGCTGCTGTTTTTTTTATCAGGTTTGGGCATCCCTCAGTGACAGCGTTATACACTAGTATATTAGGGGGGTTGTTAATCACCTGATTACCCACAGTCATAAATGGCATAACAAATGTTTCTGTGGTATTTACGGTGGTACTTTCAGGTGAGGTCAATATGATATTTCTGGTAGATTTCATTAACCTAGTTCTGAGGGGGGACAAACCTCTAATGGATGCATAGGAGGATGAGTCAGGATTCTCCTGTGACATGTGGCTGTGGGTATACGGTGGCTGAAATTTGCATTAATTCCTCATCAGGGTCATTCTTAATCATGGTAAAGGGGTTATTATTTTTAGTGTTAATCAATCAACTTAGCAAGTTAGGGTACATATGAGACGTTTTCACATCCTCACATGATGGGGAAGATGGCATTAAATAAGCCATTAAGTGGGGATATTTTTCTTTGGGCATATCAGGGTTTGGGGCATTTTCGTTTGCAATCTTTATCCACCTATTGGCACATGTTTTCATATAAGGGAAATCCCATCCTGGGTCAGGACCGTACCAGTACCATGTAGGGTAATTTATTAACAATCCATTTAATTGCCAGGTACTGAATGTAGAAAATAACCTTTCTCTGGGGAATAGGGGGGCTTGTGATCCTAGGCTTTCAGTCCAGGCAGACACATTATCGACAAATGGGTCGCAGAAGTAATCTCCAACTGCTCTAGCGACATATTGTTTAGGGGTTTCCTCTGGCATAGAACCAGATAATTTGTTCAGTAACACTTCATTTGATGATTTTGTCCTTTTTAATATTCCCCTCTTACGAGGAGTATTCGTTTTGAAAGGAATAATGGTCTTAGCAATCTTATTTTTAGGACCAATATTTGGCATTTCTCTCTTTTCATTATAATATTCCCCATATTGTATCACAATAAACAGTCTTGGATGCAAAGAAAGCTTGTGGTTTACAGATAATAATATTTGCAATGAAGACCGGGTTGTGACAAAAAACAATAAATGATATTGGGATTAATCTATAAAAAGTTACCAAGTGTAATTTACTTTTTCTACAAAAAGGCACCTAAGAGGGGATATAATAACTGTATACAATTATGTCCGAGATCATTATAAGGGTTCTTTTGTGGATTCCCTACCAAAACAGATTGTCACTGTCGATTGAGTAGATAACGTTTTCCCTTATGATACCATTGGAGTGCTTCAGTAGAGATTTTTTGCATGCCTTCCTCAGGATGACTTAACATTTCACATAACAAAATGATCAAAGATGATCAGTAGGGAGTACACTTGATGTCTTAATCACTTTTTTCAACCTTGATTCCTATGTTACCATGTAAGTAAGTGCTGGTCACTGCATGATTATGCTTGCCTGTTGCTTTGTGTGTTTGTTGCTGGTCAATGTCTCACTTGTGTGTGTGTTGTGTTTAATAGTTATTATTTAGTATCACTTTGTGTGACTGTTATGTTAGTCAGATATATATTACAAATAAAGACAAATGCATTCACATTTTAGCACTCAAAATGCTGTAATAAGGGTAATAATGTTGCAGTTATGAGTGATAGTAAGTGAATACATTTTCCTTTGTGAATAAAAATCTTGTTTTAATTCTATGACTTATTGTAATTGTCAGCTTCTAATTATACTTATTATACTAATGTAGATCTGTAGTTTCTTCCAGAAATTGCAATTTAATAAGGCTGTCAGTACTTTGTTGAAGGGGAGGGAAAGCTGCTCTCTTTTATTCTCTCTTATTAATTTTTTTTTTTACATAAGTTTTTAGTTAGTGAACTTCTATCCAAAAGGAAGGTCGTCACTAACTAAAAACTTCTGTAAAAAAAAATGCTGTGTGCTTATATAGAGCCCTTTTAAACTTACCGAATTGCAATTTAATAAGGCTGTCAGTAGGGGAGGAGAAGCTGCTCTCTTAGGCCTTCATTCAATTGCGATTTGGCCAATTGAATGGGGCTCTAAATAAGCACAGGGCATATTTTTTTAAAGAAGTTTTTAGTTAGTGATGACCTTGCTTTTGAATAGATGCTCACTAACTAAAAACTTCTTAAAAAAATATATGCTATGTGCTTATTTAGAGCCCTATTCAATTGGACAAATCGCAATTGAATGAGGGCCTTAGCTAGGAGTTTGTGGTATGTTGGTTTCCAGTGAATGTTGGTTTCCTTCATGCACCCCCTAACATCCTTTTTTCTTGAGGTGAAGTTCATGTGGAGAGAGCTAATGTGTAATCAAACCTAAGGAATCTTAAGCTTTAATCCTGAAAATCCTCATTTCACTCCAAGTCTCAGTGTAATCCTTATAGATATATGGAGTTATTCCAGAATCCAATTGGTGGAGTAACAGACCAGCATTTCATATTTCTGCCATATAAATGTGTAGCTAATAGTTGTTAGGTATAATGCCTGAATGGCAGAGTCTCCGTCCTGTTATGTCCCCGCAGTGAGTGTGTATCAGTGTCAATGTGGCAGCTCATTTATTTATAGCTCTCCTTTGTTTCTTTGCAGGAAATCCAACTGAGATGAGACTTGTTGGTGGCAGCACCAAGTGTGAGGGAAGATTGGAGATAAAACACCAGGGACAGTGGGGCACAATATGTCCTACTTCCGTTGTACCTGATAATATTGCTGGTATTATGGCTTGTAGAGAGCTGGGCTGCGGTATCTCAGATGAAAATATTGTCCCCATACATACATTGTTCTTTGGACCTGGATCAGGTCATATTTGGGAAATTAATTTTAACTGTACAGGACAAGAGTCTGCGCTGGGCGAGTGCGTTAGTTTCCAGTCTGGAAATGATACATGTGAACATCACCAGGACGTTGGATGGATTTGTTCAGGTATGAAATCATTTATGTAATGTTATTCCTGTAAATTAATTTACTGCAAATCTTAAAGACTACTATTTCAAAAGATGAACGTGATGATAGGTACACATGCATACAACATTTTTCCATGCCAGTCATAATTCCTCACATTTGCAGCCTTATTAATTTGTGATTCAGCAAATTTAATAGGGCTCTATATAAGCACACAGCATATTTTTTTTACAGAAGTTTTTAGTTAGTGAAGACCTTGCTTTTGGATAGAAGTTCATTAACTAAAACCTTCTGTAAAAAAATATGTTATGTGCTTATATAGAGCCCTATTCAATTGGCCAAATCACAATTTAATAAGGCTGTTGGTTTCCATCTATTAAAATAGACACTGGTCGTTCTCGTCTTGAGGGCCTTTCAACCAGGTAAGTGACTAACTTCAGAACACAAGATAACACAAAACCTCTTCTAACGCTGTAAAAGTGTAAAGTAATGTGTTTACATTTAAATGGTTTCGCAAAGCTTGACCTCGCTGTCAACTTCCGGGTTAGATATGTCACCTCCAACCTTAATATGTACGACACATCTATCACTGCTTTACCTTATCCTTTAGACAATAAGTTTTTGAGTTTTCAATCTTTTTGGTGCTTTAGAAAAAGCACTGTGTATGTTTGATTTTAAGCTCAATATCACCGTTCTCCATTCTTTTACAATGTGTTAAAAAACGTTTTGATTTGCACTTTACCCCCTTACAGCGGTACAAAATATGTTGGCGGCATTACAAATAAAGGATAATAATAATAATAATAATAATATATTGTGATATGCTCTTTCCACAAAACATACATATATGATAAGAAAAATTAAGACTATAGGGCATTACAACTTTCCAACATGTGTTACCTTATACATTTTATCACTTATAATACATATTTTTCAATAAAATTATTGAATGCTTGCACTTTCCTTTATTCATTCTGTATTTCTCATAAAAATCAGTAAATAACTTCTCAAAACTTTGTGTCTGATTTCATCATTTTTGATAGTTATTTCTTATTCTACACTAGCATCTATTGGTTATGACTGGTAATGTCTGTTACTTAATTTCTCATATTTTCTTGATCTATATAAATAGTCGTCTACTGACACCCAGTGGCAAGAATAATTATTACAGTAGACTGTCAGTTATCCGACACCTATGGGCAATTGGTAGATGCTGGATAAATAGTTTCTGGTTGCTTAAGAGTTACTATTACAAGAGGCCTAAATTAGCTGCACATAGGATGCTCTACCAAGTATATTTGTCAGTGAGGGCTGTTCTAGCAGCAGCTTTCTCTCCTCATTTACACACAGGTATGCTCGCTGGAGGAATGTAAGGCCAAAACTGCACTGGCTCAGTCTCTCATGCCCAGGGAATGTAATGCCAACACTACACTGGCTCACTCACTCATGTCCAGGGGAATAAAACACCAACACTTCACTGGTTCAGTCACTCATGCCCAGGGAATGTAACCCCAAAACTGCACTGGCTCAGTCTCTCATGCCTGGGGAATGTAACCCCAACACTGAACTGGTTCAGTCACTTATGCCCAGGGAATGTAACAGCAACACTGCCCTGGCTCAATCACTCATGCCAGGGGCATGTAACCCCCATATTGCCCTGGCTCAGTCACTCATGCCCGAGGAATGTAACCCCAACACTACCCTGGTTCAGTCACTCATGCGTGGGGAACGTAACGCCAGCACTGCACTGGCTCAGTCACTCATGCCCAGGGAATGTAACCCCAACACTACCCTGATTCAGTCACTCATGCCCAGGGAATGTAACCCCAACACTACCCTGGTTCAGTCACTCATGCGTGGGGAACATAACACCAACACTGCACTGGCTCAGTCACTCATGCCCAGGGAATGTAACCCCAACACTACCCTGGTTCAGTCACTCATGCCCAGGGAATGTAACCCCAACACTGCCCTTGCTCAGTCACTCATGCCCAGGGAATGTAACCCCAACACTACCCTGGTTCAGTCACTCATGCATGGGGAACGTAACGCCAACACTTCACTGGCTCAGCCACTCATGCCCAGGGAATGTAACCCCAACACTACCCTGGTTCAGTTACTCATGCGTGGGGAACGTAACGCCAACACTTCACTGGCTCAGTCACTCATGCGTGGGGAATGTAACCCCAACACTGCCCTGGTTCAGTCACTCATGTGTGGGGAATGTAACCCCAACACTGCACTGGCTCAGCCACTCATGCCCGGGAAATGTAACCCCAACACTGCACTGGCTCAGTCACTCATGCCCGGGAAATGGAACCCCAACACTGCCCTGGCTCAGTCACTCATGCCCGGGGAATGTAACCCCAACACTGCACCGGTTCAGTCACTCATGCCCGGGGAATGTAACACCAACACTTCACTGGCTCAGTCACTCATGCCCAGGGAATGTAACCCCAACACTGCCCTGGCTCAGTCACTCATGCCTGGGGAATGTAATGCCAACACTACCCTGGCTCACTCACTCATGTCCAGGGGAATAAAACACCAACACTTCACTGGTTCAGTCACTCATGCCCAGGGAATGTAACCCCAAACTGCACTGGCTCAGTCTCTCATGCCCGGGGAATGTAACCCCAACACTGCACTAGCTCAGCCACTCATGCCCGGGGAATGTAATACCAACACTGTCCTGGCTCAGCCACTCATGCCCAGGGAAGGAAACACCAACACTGCACTGGTTCAGTCACTTATGCCCGGGGAATGTAACCGCAACACTGCCCTGGCTCAATCACTCATGCCCGGGGCATGTAACCCCCATATTGCCCTGGCTCAGTCACTCATGCCCGAGGAATGTAACCCCAACACTACCCTGGTTCAGTCACTCATGCGTGGGGAACGTAACGCCAGCACTGCACTGGCTCAGTCACTCATGCCCAGGGAATGTAACCCCAACACTACCCTGGTTCAGTCACTCATGCCCAGGGAATGTAACACCAACACTTCACTGGCTCAGTCACTCATGCCCGGGGAATGTAACCCCAACACTACCCTGGTTCAGTCACTCATGCGTGGGGAACGTAACGCCAACACTTCACTGGCTCAGCCACTTATGCCCAGGGAATGTAACCCCAACACTACCCTGGTTCAGTCACTCCTGCGTGGGGAACGTAACGCCAACTCTTCACTGGCTCAGTCACTCATGCGTGGGGAATGTAACCCTAACACTACCCTGGTTCAGTCACTCATGCGTGGGGAATGTAACCGCAACACTGCACTGGCTCAGCAACTCATGCCCGGGAAATGTAACCCCAACACTGCACTGGCTCAGTCACTCATGCCCGGGAAATGTAACCGCAACACTGCCCTGGCTCAGTCACTCATGCCCGGGGAATGTAACCCCAACACTGCACTGGCTCAGTCACTCATGCCCGGGAAATGTAACCCCAACACTTCACTGGCTCAGTCACTCATGCCCGGGGAATGTAACCAAAACACTGCACTGGTTCAGTCACTCATGTGTGGGGAATGTAACCCCAACACTGCACTGGCTCAGTCACTCATGCCCAGGGAATGTAACCCCAACACTGCACTGGCTCAGTCACTCATGTGTGGGGAATGTAACCCCAACACTACCCAGTCACTCATGCGTGGGGAATGTAACGCCAACACTGCACTGGCTCAGTCACTCATGCCTGGGGAATGTAACGCCAACACTGCACTGGCTCAGTCACTCATGCCCGGGGAATGTAACACCAACACTGCACTGGCTCAGTCACTCATGTGTGGGGAATGTAACACCAACACTGCACTGGCTCAGTCACTCATGCGTGGGGAATGTAACGCCAACACTGCACTGGCTCAATCACTCATGCTTGGGGAATGTAACGCCAACACTGCACTGGCTCAGTCACTCATGCCCGGGGAATGTAACCCCAACACTGCCCTGGCTCAGTCACTCATGCCTGGGGAATGTAACACCAACACTGAACTGGCTCAGTCACTCATGCCCGGGGAATGTAACACCAACACTGAACTGGCTCAGTCACTCATGCCTGGGGGAATGTAACGCCAACACTGCACTGGCTCAGTCACGCATTCCCGGAAAATGTAATGCTAACACTGCACTGGCTCAGTAACTCATGCCCGAGGAATCTAAAGAGATAGTAAGCTCATAGTACTTGCTCTGCTGCATCTGGCAGAGCAAGTTATGGTATAATCAAAAAATCTTGTCTGTTATGTGTTATTATTTTTTTCATTTTTTACTTTATTGTTTTTATATTTGTTTACTCAAACTTACATGCCCCCATGCTCCACACGCCAAGCCTAACTTGTGTGTCAGTGCTGCAGCCACTGGCTCCATAGGAATGAGCATTTGTGCTTTAAGTCAATGGGGAAGTATCATCCAATGAGATAATTCCCCCAGAAGCTAGTTTGCATATTTGGGACTTCTGGATGCTGAGAGCCAAGTTGCTTGTCTCATGACACACACACACAAACACACACAGAGAGAGTCTGGCTTTATGCTAGTGGACTGTGTATCAGCTGCTGGGGCTCACAGACAGAGCTGTCCTGGACAAGATGTTTGATTTAGATTATGTGATGCAGGCAGCTGAGAGTTCCCCCCTCCCTCAGCCCTGCAGGTCTTGAAAGGACCATAAATTACACAAATTCTACATATGTCCACCATCTGCTTTCATGACAAAAATAAATGTCAGATGCTCACTTCCCTTTGGTTTCTTTTCACTTCAGTTCTACAGGTCCTCAAAGAAAGTCAGTAATAAAAAAAACATAAATTTTACCTTCTGTATTTATCTATCTTTTCCATTCATATATGTATGTGTGTATACAGCAACATTTTTTGTTTGACCTGAAATGTCCCTGAAGAAGTCCTGTCTAAATGAAATGTGTAGGAGTCTGTTATGTTGTTTTGTTGATACCACTATTTTACCACTGTTGTGTAAGTATAATTTTTCTTAAGTGCATTGTAAATAATGTTTTCATATTACACTAGTTAGTCCTTTTGTTTTCCTTTCACTCCAATTTATATTTTACTTTCTTGTGTAATAGTATTTTAGACAACATGATTTTCTTATTGATTGTACTAGGAGTGAGAGGACACGTTCAAAAACAGTGCAAAGAAAAAACATACCTAAAAGGTAGAAGTGATGATGGCACTGTCAACTGTGATGGATATTTAAGGAGTGGCAGCTATAGAAGAAAAGAGGATGGGAAGATTAGGAGCACAGTTTTTGAAATGTTAAAATGGAGTTGATGATCAGACATCCAGGAGGATATGCTTGACAGGCAGTTGGCAACATGTACTACTAGAGATTGGTCTGGTCCTGAGACATATATTTGAATGTCATCTGCATATAGATGATACTGAAATCCAAAAGATTGTATTAGGGTACCAAGCCAGGATTTATAGGTGGAAAAGAGGAGGGAGAGTATTTTTTTATTTTATTATTATCTTTTATTTGTATCGAGCCAACATATTCCATAGCGCTGTACAGGGGATAAGAACAGGGGAAATACAAGTTAATCAAATTTAAAAGTTGAAGGGCCCTGTTTTGAGCCAAGGAATAGCAAGGGTCAGGAAGCAAGTGAAAGACAGAGTTTTATTTTATAGGGAGAGGGGAGGGATCTGAGGTGAAAGACTAGTATGCTGGCTGGCCCCTAGTGTTGAGATGATATATCTGCAAGCAGGAAGTCAGGGGTTTTCCATGGCTCTATAAATTTAATCTGAATTGGGGTGGGTGATGGGGAGAGAGGGACGGCAGTATTCTGGTGTCGGTCTGAGCAGTGGATATCCCAATAGTCAAAGGGACTTGTGTGAGTGAGTATTTATGGATTTTTATGAGAGCTGTCTCTGGGGGGTGTTAGAGCAGGAAATCAGACTTGGGGTTGAGGGGTTTTCACATTCTTTTCGAGACAATTCTCCATTCTGTTTTAACCCATTCTATACCAGTATATTAATTGTAACTTTTGAAGGTATTTATTATATTTATCCGTGAAATGCTTTGATACTGAATAATTTATTTCTGTGGTCTACTGGTACACCCTATGTACTGCATAACATGCCCAAAATGTATTAAATATGCCACATTTTTAGATCTACATGTCATTTTGATATTTTTCCCTACTGTTGTTAAACTGCTTAAGATTATCTCACACTTAGCATTTAAAACATGAGAAAAAAACTTGATACATTTTACCAAAAGTTGATCGCAAGGACAAGATTACTTACTTTATTTTATTTTGCATGATACATACTACTATAAAGGAGGCTTGTGTTGTCTTGGGCTCTGAAAGGGCCATAAAAAAGAGCAAAAACGGACCTTACTTAGAACTTGACAGACAAAATTATTTGGGACTTTGTTTTGTATGTGGTATGGAATCTATTACACTCACTTAGGTGGTTCACTGTGAATTTCTAATTGTTATTGAAGTTCCTGATAAGCTCAGTGACCAATTTCTACACATGGGGCCCTATTTCAGTTGCAAGCCCACAGTTAACTTCATACTGGCCATAAGTCTGCAGGCTTTAAAATTGCAGTAGTTAAAGAGCGGTTCAATTCAGCAAGTCTGCAACTACAGGCCCAAAGCCTTCAACCCGTAAAACCCTGGTTTCATATGTAAGCATTTCAGGGCTTGATCATGCAAGCCTGTAATTACTGTGTAGACAGAGCCAATAGCAAATGAGACTGTCATCATGACGTCAAATGAACCCTTGCTGCGGGGGTTCCGATCGGGACACACACAGCATTTATACATTTAAATCTCGCGCAGCAGGTCCGTAAAGGGCCCACGGCACACAAAGAGTTACGACCTGCTATGGCGTTATTATAAGTACCCCCGAGGCACCTAACATTATCCCCCCTATGCTGTGGAGTCTGCATCGGGACCCCCGCAGGGTCCCTACATTAACCCTTGATGCAGGGGTCCTGATTGGGACGCCCGCAGCATGGCAAATTCAATGTAGCCCATAAATTATTTTGCTATTCAATTCGGGTCTGTCATAGACCCCTTTCCAGGGCCTGGGTCCTGGTGCATTGTGCCACCATAGAGGACATACCACCCCATTGCAAAATGGGTAGGGGAATTATATTGCCACATGGGAATTATGGGCAGGTGGGTAGTGGGGTAAATAGTTCCAAAACATAGGGCCATAGTGTACCACCATGCTTTATATTATGGCATATGTCTCTGTCTTATCCTGTAAACTGTATGTAGTTCCCCATGTAATATTACTCTGTTCTGTTTAAACTGTGACTGAGTGATCATGATGGGGTTAAAACAGGGTGTGCTGAGTCTGCAGCGAGCAGGCACCTCTATTGTTCTGTTATCTGTTCTGGCCCATTGTTAGCAAATTCAGTTAATCATATCTGCCATGTACTTTATCTAAGGTCTGGACCACTCAGACACAGAGACGGCAGGATGTGTATGAGAAGGTTGCCCTATTGTTCTTAGGTGCCAGCCATCAAGGTACTGCTAGACCCCATGTGGGGTCATTTTCAGTAATTGTCTGTCACACCTTCTCATTGTTTCATTGTGTACACCCTTTCTGTATCTAACTACTATAAATATTGCTGACTTTTCAAAAATAAATCAGTTTACTTCTGGAGACATATAGAAATCGTATGTCTGTTATTCTGCTCCTGTTCTAGTGCATGCCTGCAAGGAGGTACAGGGAGACTCTGTAAAATCCTTATGGGTAGATTTGACTGCAACAAACTCTTATCAAGCCCCCTAAGAAGAAACAAATCTGGAGTCTCTTGGTAGCCTGGAAGTGCTGATTTCTGATGCAAGGACCCTGACTGATACAGAAGCCAGATACTCGGGTGCTGGGGCACAGATTTCCAAGAACCCTGTTAGCTTGCAGTCTATAGCAGGTGGCCCTGGGCTTGTATAGCCCCTATGATTGGATAGTCACAGTGTCTTTTAGCTACTAGTAAAGGATTTGAGGGTTACAGGCTAATTCTATTAACCCCAATACTACTGTTAGCCCCCCTCTACCCTATTCTATTAACCTCCCCACTACCTAACTAATCACCTATTTAAACTAATTAACCCCACTAATCACAGAAAATAAAAAACACTAATTACTGAAAATAAAAAAAAGAATTACACAGAAAATAAAAAAAAATAATTAATCAGAAAATAAAAACAACTATTAAGATAAAAAAGAATTACAACCTGTAAAAAAGAAAGGCTTAATTTGTCCAGCGATGCTCACAGATGCCCTGGTCCTCACTCTTCTGCTATCCATATTGATTGTAGAAGGCCCTGTCTTCTTCTTTCTTGATTGAAGCCCATGTCATCATCTTCTGGGCCCTACAAAAAAAAAAACAGACACACAAAAAAAAAAATTCTAATACCGATGGAGCTCCGCCCTGGAGGATCTCACCGCCTCAAATGGCGGTTCCTGCGCATACTCCAGTATATAAAAAAAAAGCATTTAATCATTCTGATTAGCTTAAATAGCTGTCAATCAGATTTCAGGCAATCAGAATAGGATAGTAAGGGGTTAACCTGGGGACCCTGTGGGTGTCCCAATTGGGATACCTGCAACCTGAGGGTTTATTTTAGAAGCAAGCGAAAAGCTTAGGGGCTGTAATATTTTTGGCTACATTTGTCATTTGCCGTTTACGGGTTTGAAGGCAATTGCGTGCTTGCGGAATTGTAACAAATGAATAGAGATTCATAATTTTGGCGATTGTAACATTTGCGGGCTTGCAAGATCAAAGGCTTTTATTGGCTCAGAGTTACGTTTTTACCTAGCAATTTTAAGCCTGTAACCTGCACATCCTTTACAGGTAGGTAAAAGACGCCAATTAAATAGCAAAATAATTTAGGGGCTACATCACAGGCTCCCGTAACTACAATTTTGCCAACTCAATAGGGCCTATAGTCTTTTTTAACCGGCCAAAAGTGTACTGTTTCTGAAACTCCCAATAAATTAGAGCTGAGAAAAGAAATCTTATGAGATAAGACTTTTCTCATTAGTAGCATTAAATCAGTTGTGGCCCAAATTCTATTTAGTGATTGTATTAATGTGTCAGTTTTTTTAAACTAGTGATTATTACATGTTTCTATTCAATCAAGGTTTGCTAGGAAAGTAAAAAATGTGTGCCCCATACTTGGCCACCGTTTTGAAAAGATGGAAGGAGCACCAGTCCAAACTATCAATTGGAAAACAAATAGCTATTGTGAATATATATTTTACATGAACTAATTGGGCCAAAAATATATGTTTCCCTGGAGGGGAAGTAATAAATAAATATCACAAATTCTAATAACATTAGCCATTTCCAATTCCTATCAATTCCATGACTTAAAAAACTGCAAGCGTCACTATGACTAATGATTAAAATATAACTATTATTAATAACTAGCGACTTGCCCGTCAAAAAATGACGTTCAATAAAATTTAAATGTTGTGAAATTTGTTTGCATCTCCAAATGAGTCAGCTACATTTGTCCCTTTTTTTTTTCTAAAAATAAAAACACATAATTATTTTAAACTTTTTATTTTTTTAACTTTCAACTTATATTTCCCAAACATTAAACTTTGTAACATGCAACTTGTATATAAAACATTTGTGCAACATTTTGTTACCAATACTAACACTTTTCAATACATATTTATCACTGAGTAACTGCAGATTATATTAACTTAGAGTAATTAAATTGTTTTAACAATAACATACTTTTTCTCATTTGTAACATATTTGTTAAACTGTTGTTAAACTAAATTAGCATTGAATCCAGAGGAAGGCAAACAATAAAAAACCCCTATTGAAACTTGTCCAATTGTATCAAAGAGGGAAAAAAAAATAATTCCTTCCTGACCCCATTAACTGGCGATCGGATTTCTCCCTGAATCAATACTTTGTCTTTAAATAATACATTTCAAATTCTTACTAAATACTTAAACTTTATAGTAACAATACATATTTGACTATACAACATATATATTTACCCAACTTTTGTAAACATTCCAAAAACACATATTTAACATTTTAAATTGTAACTTCAAACAATAACATTTAACTTTTGTAAATTATGAAAAAATCAGTGAATTGTTTTTGTGGGGCCAATCATGTAAATATAAAAACTTTGAACCCATTCCAATCTGTTTCAGGATATTTTACTGTTGGTTTTTTTTTTCATTTAGTCCATTCTGCAAATATCAGATATATTTTCATAATTGAAATAGTGGTCCCCTGTTTAAAGAGTCCCAGAGTACTTTAATTTAGTACTGGAAGCCAAACCACTGTTCTCTATCGTTTTTTGTCCATTCTTTAGATGTTTTACTTGAAATATTGTTTTTGTGCAATCATATTGAGTCCCATAAAATGTTGGCAGTAAAATGAAACCATTGTCCACTATCTTTCCAACACCTCATAGTAGACAATGTTTTTGGTGTAAACACATCCATCGTCCAATAAATGACCTTGAGTTTCGTTTTCTTCAACATGCACTTTAATTTCTTTTGGATTAGTGCACCTTGAAAAAGCCACATAGAGTTGTCCATGTGCAAAAACTGGTTCCTTTAAAAAAATCCCAACTGACTTAAAAGTTTGTCCTTGGGATTTATTAATGGTCATAGCAAATGCCATGATAACTGGAAATTGTCTCCGTTGAAGGACAAAGGGCAAACCACTCTCACTTGGAGCTAAATCAATTCTTGGTATAAAAACTCGTTCACCTTTATGGGTCCCAGTTATAATTTCTGCATGTATAAAATGATCTTTTAACTCATGCACAATTAATCGGGTCCCATTACAAAGTCCTTTTTTTGGATTCATATTTCGCAATAACATAACAATTGCACCTTTTTTCAATTGTAAAATATGTGGGGGCATTCCAGTTGGTGTTAACGAATTAATAAATTTGATAGTAAAATTCGATTCACTGTCTTTATCATCTGACAGAATCGAATCTGCACTGTAATAATTCTTTTGTGGTGCATTGATGTATTTCAAAATTTCGTTATTTACATTCAAGGCATCAATATTTTTTGATGTTAATATTACTTTGTTTGCAATGTCTGTGTAATCCTCATTATTAAGAGTGTTTAGGAATATGGCTGATATGAGTGATTCATTGCAAACAATTTCTGATGGAATTTCAATGGTATCATTTGGTAAATGCTGTATTTCTGGATGTTTTCCATCTCTGATTTTAATGAGCCAGTCATTGAATTCATTTTGGCCTTCAGATCTCATATTTAATTCTAATTTGAGATGTGTAAATATTTGCCACAGTTTACTGGTCTTGATACATGTTTCAATGATCTCTGTTCTATTTCCGTGTGGCACAACAGGTAATGTTTGCCTAAAATCGCCTCCTAACAGCAACACCTTTTCACCAAATGGCAACTTATTATCCATCACTTCTTTAAAGAATCTGTCAATACATTGCAGTGCATGACATGACATCATTGTTGCCTCGTCTATGATAATTAGTTTAGTTAGTTTGAATTTTTTTGCTTGTATGGAATTGAGTCGAATATCTGAGACTGATGTTTCCAAAATGGGAACTGGCAGCTTAAATCCACTATGCACAGTTCTACCACCATCTAACAAAAGTGCAGCAATTCCAGTTGTTGCAAATGGCAAAGCTATCTGATCCTGCGATCGAATATAACTCATCAAACAATTGTACAGATAAGTTTTTCCTGATCCACCTGGTCCGTCTAGATAGAAATACCGGTCTTTGACCATTTCATCATCTGTAGCATTTGTGATGGCAAATCTGTAAATTATTTAAAGTTGCCAGTTTTTCTTGGGTTTTTCGTTTTTGAAGCTCAGTGTCATAATCATCAAAATTGATGTCATCTATAAGTCCTGGATCTGGTAAATTAAAACTTGCACAATTTAATCCATGAGCCAACAATATTTCTTGGATTTCCAACAATGTTTTTAACAGAGCTATTGGTTCTCTGTAACGTTTCAAGAAATCTTCTGACATGTTTAATTTAAATGTTTCCCACAAAGTGAAAGCATCAGGTACATTGCAAAATATACAAATGAATGCAAATTGTTGTCTCATTTGCTTAGGCATTTGACATAGTGCTGCTTCTTCCAGACACCTCTCCCATTCTGTATCATCAGCTATGAAATTTTGATGTCTTGCAGCTAATAGGAATGTCTCATAAACTATGTCATTCACTGTACGTAAATGCTCAAAACTCTGTGCACCGGGAACATGTAACAGAAGAAATCTTAAGCTGAAACGTTCAATGTCCCTTGGACTGACGGTATAAATTCGTGGTATGATTTTATGGGTATCTCTTTTTAGTAGTCGCCATAGACCATTTACAAATACATAGTGATATGGTATCTCTATGTATAAAAATTGTCTGGCATGCGTATCCTGACAGTTTAATTTAAACCACGCAGTAAGCGTAGTATCTCTGTCTTCACTTTGATATAATGCAGTTCTTTCATTTCCTTCAGTAAAGCAAACCATCTGACTTTGAGGCAAATGTACAGCTAAACGATAGATAGCATGTGATCGATCATGCATCTCAAATTTCAAAAGGCGCCACATTGCTTCCGGAGCACTCACATACCGAGCATCTAAATAATTTGAAAGTTCATCATGTAAAATTGGATTTTCGTTTTCATTTCCAGCACCTATTGCAACAACAGTAGCTGCATCATATCCTTTGTATATACATTTATACACATACTTAATTGATTTAATCGAAGTGCAAGCTTCCACATTGATGTGTGCATTGTACTTCATGAGCAAATGTGGATTGTATGGAACGACAAAACCTTTTGGCCCCGGATAATAGCTGTTTGTCCTTGTGTTCTTTTATACAAAGGATATCCATCACAATTTGCATAAGTTTGCATTTGAAATTGTTTTGGAAATTCTTTAGTACATTTTTTATTTTCCATACATGGTGAATTCGGATTCATCTCTCCACATGGGCCATGAATCATTCTATGTGTAACAATCTCCCAAAGTTTTGTATATATTTCTTGGTCTGGCAATTGTGCCGAAATTACTGAATCCACTCTCTCTGCAGTTTTTAACTTGTCTTTTTCCTGCAGTATTAAAAGTATGTGAGCATGTGGCAATCCTCTTTTTTGAAATTCAAGTGTGTAAACAAAAGCCACACATTGTCCAAATAAATGTGCTTTAGTGATGTCATGAATTAATGAATTGAGTTTGATTTTAAATACTCTTGCCACTAAATCTGGTCGGTCAGAAGTAGTTTGTGCCAAATTCAAATTCTCCTTGATCTCTGGCCATTGTGGATTACAGGTGAATGTAATAAATAAATCTGGTTTTCCAAATTTAGTAACAATAGCCATGGCATCATTATACCTTTCTCGCATATTGCGAGGAAATCCTTGGAAAGAGGATGGCAAAATAATTGCTCTTCCAGCTGGAATGTCTCTGTTGGCAGCTAAATCTGCCACATAATCCATTAATTCACAATACTGTTCTACTCGTAATTTATTTTGTTGATATTTAATAAAATTTAGATTATTGGCTTCAACTTGTAAATATGAATCAATAATCCATTGTTGAGTGAGTTTTCCTCCATGTAAAATTGGATTAAAACAATCACGGATAGCAGTTTGTGCCACTTTATATTCCAGCATGGAAATATTAGATCGAATACGAAGTTTAGTATTGGGATAACTTTCCAATTTTAATTTTGGTTCCCATCCAGGTTCCCCATTTGGAAAGAAAATGGGATATGTCATTGGATCTAAATTACAGCTTAATATATTGATATTAATAAATGGTTGTTCTTCATTGCGTGGATATATTCTAATATCCCGCTGAAAAGGTGGTTCACCATCTTCATTTTTAAACACCATGGCAACCTCATTTACAGTAGGTAAATTACCGGTATATCTTCTCTGATCAGTGTTGCGATCTCTTTTTAACACCATATTGACTCTTGGTGTAGGCAATTGATGTCTTTGAGCATGTTCCTGTTGTTCTTTTTCAAGCTGTGCTAATTGTTTGTATGCTTGACTATATGGGTTTTTTTTCATAATTTTATCCAGCTGTTCAAAGACTATGCGCAAACACTGTCTATTTTCTGGAAGTGTCATTCTTTGTTCCACAGCTTCCATCGTATCTAACACATATAACTGTGCAAATTTCCTTTGCTGTCCTTCTTGTGGGTGTAAATGCGAAGTTCTGTGGTATATGTGACCTTGAACTCTGAAACAATAAGGACCATGTCCTGGTACATTTTCTGCTAATGTTGCACCCATTGAAGCAAATGAAATTGCACTGTTATAAGACCTTATGTTTTGTTTAAAATTATTATAATTTGGAAATGTTGTATCACTCATAATGCATTCTAAATAATATGGAAATGGGTGTCTTACTGGAAGTTTGACCTTTCCTTTCTGACAGCAACTAATGAAATTTCCATCATAAGGTCTTTCCTTTATAAAATGATAGGCCCCACAAAACTGACAAACCACATTAAGTAATCCACAATAATGAGTATCTACTTCTACTGCAGTAGTAAACACATTATCATGGATTTCTTCAACATAAATATCAGACCCACATTCTATATGTACATTTTTTTCTTGTGTGTCTACATTCAAGTCATTCTGCAAAATAGAATCATTGCACAATGGTTCAGAGAGATGTTTTAGTTTACTTTTACGTTTCTTGGAAGCCCCAACACACTCACTTGCGGCTTTCTTACTCATCTTTCTTTTATTTAAAAGTCTCTGTCGATCTTCTTCTCGCAAGCGTTGTGAAGTCTCCGGTGTCTGAGCATCTCTCCACCTTTGCTTCCTTTCCCTTGCCAATCTTCTTTTGCGTTCAACTTTGTCTTCTCCATTGTCCGCCATGTTAATCTGTAATTGTAAATAGAAATGCAATTATTGTTTATTCTTTGTTTTGTCTACATTTTTTTTCCTTTTTGTACTGTTCGATGAAAGTAGATAAATAAACTAATAAAACATTTTCAATTGTTGCACTTTAGACTGAAAGAAATGAAACCATTTTTTAAAGTATTTTATTGACATATATGAAATTGGAAATAGCTGCACATATCTATCTTTATATTATTAATCCTTCAATGACATTCCTTCTTGATTGAATTCACAGCATACCATCAATTTTTTTTTTTGCAAGTGTTGTAAGCTTCTTATTTTCTTGAAATATTATTATTAATTATTATTGTCTTTTCATGATTTTTCATTTTTTGAGTAAATATCATACATTAAATGACTCAATAAGTACTCTCTTTTTTCCACAAATTTAAATTTACACCAAATATATAATTTATAGCCTTCTTGTATGCATCACTACAAAATTAAATGTTATACCTGTGAGGATGATGTTGATGTTGTTCCAAGGCTGCAAACGTCACGCTGTCTGTTTATTCCCTTGCAGATCTGAATAAATTGTAAAATCAAATAGATAATATTTGTAAACTTTTGCTTCATCAATATCATTAAATGAACATCAACATACATATATTTGGCTACATTAAAAACCTCATAATTTAATTTATGTACCTGTCCAAATGATCCTTATGCTGTTCAATGTGTTGAAACGTCACTATCTCTGGTCATTCACGTAGATTTCCCTGCAATTATACAAAATAGTAATTGATGTATAATATGTTACTTAATCAATGAGGCTTAACATAACTATTTTTGCATACATTAAAAACCTAAAAAAAAAATATATCAATAAATCAGCATGAACACACATATGTATGCATAGATTCTAAACATACACTCAATCTTACTGTTATTTTTTCAATAGGAATCAATGAATATATCTTAATCTTAAATTAATGTCTGACTAAATATAACCTCAACACATCAGCATGTAGGCTTTTTTTTTTACTGTTATTTTAAAATGAGTATGTTACAAATGACTTCTTAAAAAAATGTACATTACTAATGAACTAATAATCAATTAATGTTCATTAATATTCAACTAATGTGTGACTCAATCTAACATTAACATCTAAGCATGAGTATATCGGCTTTATTTTTTATTTTTGGTTTATTTTGTACAAAATATTGCACATTCTTAACCTTTGTTCAAATTAATGATTATTAATGATAGATTATGAAAGTTAATTACAATTCTTACCCACAGGTAATCACGACATAACACAAAATAGTTCTTAAATTAATGTACATTAATAATTAATGAATTAATGTGTTCCTAATTAATTAATGTACATTATGAATGTTATTAACAATTGTTTCACACAGGTAATCATGACATATAACCAAATAATTGTAAAATTAATGTACATTAATAATTAATTACTAAAAAATAATTTTTTATTGATCTTCTTAATTTTGATATTAATAATTAATTATTAATTAATAATGTACATTATAAATGTTATTAACAATTATTAATTATTAATTAATAATGTACATTATGAATGTTATTAACAATTCTTTCACACAGGTAAGCACAATATTATTTTTCTATTAATTACTACCAATTTATTAATTACTAATTATAAATAATAGGCACAATATTATTTTTATATTAATTAACTTTATTATCTATTATTTATTAAGTAATTACCAATTTATTAATTAATAATTAGAAATAATATATTTACCTTTTTTAATATAACAATGCTGAAGCAGTATACTGAAGAGCTAACAATCTATTGCGATTTCCCGGCATCCGAAAACATCCAGTCAGACTGTCATCACCTGAGGAGAAAGTGTCAGTCCTGTGTGAAATGTGCCCTATATATAGGCTTTGTGACCAATTTTGTAGGCGGGAAATCCGCAGTTGCGCGAGCCAAATGCGTTGTTTTCGGCGGGAAATTCTATGTGGCGCGAGGCAAAGGCGGGAAATCTGTGTTAATGCGTAAATCGGTAATCTCGTTTTCGTAAAATATACTCGTTACTGTCTTTTTACTCATTGTGCGGTTAATCCGCATCCTTTATCTCGTTGTTTTTCTAACACATACGTCTGTGGCGGTGTTTTACGCAGTTCGTAGTAGTATAGCCTCGTTTTCATTTTTTTTGTCGGCCATTTTTTTCTCGCTTAGCCGATTTTCGATCTTTGTAACTCGGCTAAATCGATCTAAATTGCAGTTCCAACTCACTTCCAGATGTCCTGCCTGGTTCCCCATGCTGTAAGTGACCTTTATTTATTTTTTTTGTGTGTATTTAGTGTTTTTTTTAGTGTTTTTCTTCCGCCGCTTATCTCGTAATTTTTTTCACCTCGTATTTTTTTTTCTAATTGCTACGATGTAACGGCTCGCCTCGCTACGCGAGGCTCGCCTGCAATGAGCGCCTGCGGCGCTCATTGCCAAAGTGCTACGATTTAACGGCTCGCCTCGCTGCACTACGCAACAGAGTCGTACGCACTACGCAACAGAGCGGTTTAACGGCTCGCCTCGCTGCGCAAGGCTCGCCGGGCGATGAGCGCCTGCGGCGCTCATCGCAAAGTCGTACGCACTGCGCATATAATATGTGATACAATTAAAAATAAGTTATCTAAGTTCTGCTCCTTTACTTGGATAGTCCTCGGACAGACAAAAACCCTAAATATGGGTGAATAATAATTACTTGTTTTAATTCCAACACAATATTCATATATTGTACAGGTAAGTGTTGCATCTAAATGAATTAAAGGAGGATGCTCTGTACAAAAAAATTATCTAAGTACAAAAATTATTCCAAACTAAAACTATGAAACTCTGGAATGAGCTCATTTGTGAACTGGCCACACTAACATTTAATAAGGAGTGCTACATTTGTAAATTATTTGAAAATGTTTTCTATACACTTTCTCTCAAGTAAATCATTCCTGAGATATTAAACATGACATTTGAGGCTAATTTATGCTATTGTGTAACTCAGTATGAAAAGTTGCTGCTAAGAGCGCTAGATGAGGGTGGGGTAGAGGACATATCTGCAGAATTACATTATGTGACATTGGATTAGTCACTACTAGTACAGACAAGAAAAATGCAATCTTGATTTTAAGATTTGCCGTGTCAATATCTGATCTAAAATTATTTTATTTGATAAAAATCATACTAATTTTGGACTACTTGGTATTATATCTAACAACACATCTAACAACCTTATTCTGATGATTAAAATAACGACTTGTGATCTCTTACACTAAATATCTTTGTAGATGTTTTTAGTGATGTCGCGAACAAAAAATTTTCGGTTCGCGAACCACGGACGCAAATTTCATTAAATGTTCGCGAACGGGCGAACTCGGCGAACCGCCATAGACTTCAATGGGCAGGCGAATTTCAAAACCCACAGGGACTCTTTCTGGCCACAATAGTGTTGGGAAAGTTGTTTCAAGGGGACTAACACCTGGACTGTGGCATGCCGGAGGGGGATCCATGGCAAAACTCCCACAGAAAATTACATAGTTGATGCAGAGTCTGGTTTTAAGCCATAACGGGCATATATCACCTAACATTCCTAAATTGTTTGGAATAACATGCTTTAAAACATCAGGTATGATGTTGTATCAATCAGGTAGTGTAAGGGTTACACCCGCTTCACAGGCAGACAACTGAAATTAGATTACAGGAAAAAAATGGTTGTTTTCAATATATGGTACACCACCAGGTATGAGTAGTGAAAATAAGGAAAATATAAGCTGTTAGGTGTTAGCCTGTCACACACACACGCTGGCAGGCAGGCATATGCAATTAGATTACACAGAAAAAATATATAAAATAAAATAAATGATGTTCTAGCCCTAAAAAGGGCTTTTTGGGTTGCTGTCCTTGCAGCATATATCAGATGAGTCCTTCAGGTCTGTAGTGGAAGCTAAATACACAGCCTTGCTATCTATTTCCCTATTAAATCTCCAGCAGCTACACTATCTGTCCTTTTACAACGAATGCAGCTTCAGAATGATTCTAAAATGTATGCTGTCCTTCAGATGGAAGGCTCTGGAAGAGAGTGTATGCTGCTGATTGGCTGGAATGTGTCTGCTGACTGTGAGGTGCAGGGTCAAAGTTTCCTCAATGATAAAGAATAGGGGGCGGACCGAAAAGCGCATGCGTTCACCGTCCGATGCGAGCGTGAAAGAGCCAAAATCGCCGCGAATAGTCTGTGGGCGAACTGTCCGCGACATCTCTAGATGTTTTGCTTAATTGTTGCATTCCTCTATACAGCCACATCTTTGTCTTAGATATGACCCTTAAATATTGCTTTAATGGTGGAGGTTTTTTTTATGACACTTACCCTTGTAGTTCCAGTGGGACAGGATATTTTCTTGACCTAGGATGCCAGAGACATTTGAAACATTTTGCTACACTTCTGTTTAGACACAGATCCTACTAGCTTTTTTGTCTTTAAATATGGAACATTGCAAAGTATTTATTTTTCACCTTTTCACCTTTCTATTGGCATATGTTTTGGTTGGATGCAAAATACGAATGAAAAAAAAATAAGGATAGTAACATTTTATTTTATACAATTATCTATTTATACCTAAATAATGTAAGAATATCCAACAATCCTCAAAACCAAATTTCTTTATGAATTTTCAAAAAATTCTGTGGTTAAGTACAGGGCAAAAACAAAATGATCACATTGCAAAAGAATGGAGGACCCTGTGTTTGAGCTGAAAATCAAACGTACATAGAGCTTGTTTCCAAAGCATTTTGCAAGATTGAAGACTTACAATCTAAAGGGTGTGGGTGTGATACAGGAGGTGATAGATTCAATTTTACAGAAGAATGTGCAGTTGTGCATATTAAGGCCGTTTTAAAAGAAAAAAAATTTTTTGTGATTTTTTGTGAAGGTTTTGGGGCAGGAGGATAGTCTTGTGGAGCGAGGCAAGGAGTTCCACAGAGTAGGGGCAGCACAAGAAAAGTCTTGAAAGTGGGAGTGAGAGGAGGTGATAAGAGAGGAGGAAAGAAGTAGGTCATTAGCAGATCAGAGGGTGGTTGGGGCAGTATTGTTATTGAGCGCTTTATATTTAGAGATGTTAAATTTGATCCTGGATGCTATTGGAAGCCAGTGGAGAAACTGACATAGAGGAGCCGCAGATACTGAGCATTTGAGTATGATAGATGAGTCTAGCAGAGATGTTCATTATATTGGAGTGGAGACAGCTAAAAAATGGGGAAGCCAGCAAGCAGAGAACTGCAGTAGTTGAATCAAGGTATGATGAGAGACTGTATTAAAAAATGTAATTATGTCTTGTGTAAGATAGTGATGTATTTTGGATATGTTTTTTTAGGCGAAACTGACAAGATTTTGTTTATTATTGTATTTAAGGATTAAAAGAGAGGGCAGGGTCCAGAAGAACCACAATACAATGGGCCTGGGAGGTGGGAGTGATGATGGCATTGTGGTAGATAGAGGGAAAACAATGAGCTCAGTCTTTGAGATGTTGAGTTTGAGTTGGTGGGCAGACATATAGGATGATATGCTTGAGAGGGTGGTAGATCTGATGCTGAGAGGTACATTTGAGTGTCATCTGCATATAGATGATACTGAAATCCAGAATTTGTTATTAGGGTACCAAGGGAAGATGTATAGATGGTGAAGAGGCGGAGGTTTAGGACTGAACCTTGGGTTACGCCTTGCGTTACAATCTTCTAGGTAAGCTGTGAACCATGAGAGAGCAGTGTCATGGAGTGTTGGGCCGGGAAGTCAGATTGGAAGGGATCAAGGAGAGAACTGGAGAAACTAAATTGGGTAAGATGATTGTAAATCAGCTGCTTGAGTAGCTTTGAAGCTAAAGGAAGTAGAGAAACAGGGTGATGGTTGGATGCAGAAGCTCGATCAGGTAAGGGTGTAATGATAGCATGTTTTAAGAATGATAGAAACTTGCCAGTATTTAAGGAAAGTTTAAATAGATGTGTGGTAGACAGGGGAGGGGTTAGATGTCATCCTGTGCATGGGTTGTAAGGTGAGAGGTTAATAGTAGAGTAGATACTTCATACTCAGTTACAGGGTCGAAGGAGTTCATAGTGGAAGAGGGATTGGGGGAGGGTAGAGGCTGGGTGTTGTTGGTTAGTGGAAAGAAGGGCATGTATGAACAAAGTTTATTTCGGATGTTTTAAATTTTATTTTTAAAGTGGCTGGCATAGTCTTCAGCTGTGAGATAGGAAGGGGCAGGAGTTGGGGGTGAGCAGAGGAGGGTGTTGATGTAGCAAATAAACATTTGGGGTGGGAGGACTGTTTTGATATTAAGTATGAGAAGGTTGTTTTGTTTAGCAAGGTTGAGGGCAGAGAAGAAGGAGCGCAAGATAAACCTGTAATGAAGAAATTCTGCTGAAGTGTGAGATTTTCTCCATAGTTGTTCAGCAGTGTGGCAGAACCTCTTGATATAGTGTGTATGTGTAGTGCCATGATTGTCATGTGGATGTGAATGGGGGTGTCTGCTTGTGGTTATGGGGCAAGACTGTCAAGTCCTGTTGTAGTGGCAGTGTCAGGGCAGGTGAGGGTGATGAGGGAGCTGGGAAGGGTTTGTAGATCATTGGAGTGTTGTTGCAGGTCAAGTGCTTGCAGGTTTCTGTGGGTTCTAGTGGCAGGAATTGAAGAAGGGTAGTAAGTGGAAGGTGTAGTGAGGTTGCAGGTTAGGAGATGGTGGTCATATAGACAAAGTAGGGAGATGACAAGGTTGGAGATATGTGTAGAAGCTAGATTGGTAAACATAAGGTCAATCAAGCCAGCAGGGGAGACAGAGTCAGATGGAGAGAGCCAAGTTTCATTGACAGCCAGTAGATTGAGGGAGTTGTAAATAAAAAGGTCATAGAAAAAAAGTAAGTTTGTTACAAATAGATCTTGCATTCCAAAGGGGACAGGAGAAGGGCAAAGTAGGTTTGTGACAGGTGATGGGTATTAAATAATGGGTGTTTGTTGCCCTTGGAAAAATAGTGATAAAATATGCTTGCCTTGTTCTTGTCAGATGTTTTATTTAAATGTATTCAAGTCCTGTTCAACTCTGTTTAATTCCTGTATAATTCTATTTGGCTACACTTCAGAATGCTCATTTACCCTTATGGGACTGATTTGGTTACATAGAGGTTTTTGGAGGTCTATATGGACCCCCATAAGTGATGGGATTAGATGCAGGCTTATGGGGGTCTGCATAAACCCCCATAAGTAATGGGGTTAGATGGAAGCTTATGGGGGTCTGTTTAGACCCCTTTAAGGAAATGGGAGATGGGATTAAATAGGCCTAGAAGGGGTTAAATAGGCCTAGTTAGGGTTAAATATGTCTAGAAGGAGTTAAATAGGCCTAGTTAAGGTTAGATAGGCCCAGTTAGAGTTATTAGTTCCTGATAGGTTTAAATAGGCCCAGTTAGGGTTAAATATGTCTAGAAGGGGTTAAATAAGGTTTAGTATGGGTTAATGGGGTATAGTTGGGGTTAAGGGATTAATGGGGTATAGTTAGGGTTAATAGTTTAGTGTAGTACTTAGACTTTTGTCATGAGGGTCCTGGAGGACCTTCATGACACTTATGGGGTTACCTAGGGGTTTATAGTGTCCTATTGTACTGAGGGGGGGGGGGGTAATTTTAGCCTCCTGGAGGTCTATATTGACCAGGAGAGGTACTTACTGTACCCCTGCAGCTTCAGTGTAACCATTAGTGTGCTTTAAGGACCCGGGTGGAAAAATTCAAACCCCACAATTCTCCAAGCTTCAATTTTTAATTCAAGCCTGCAGTGGAAAAAAATGTATGTCATATATGCTGTGGGGGGTCCCGATCGGTCACGATCGGGACCCCTGCAGCAAGGGTTTAATGTGGGGAGCCTGACGGGGTCCCGTTTGGACCCCTGCATTATAGGGTTAATGTGTGTACTCTGCAAGGGTCTCGATCGGGTGATGTAGGGACACTGTAGGGACACTGCAGGGGTCCCGATTGGGTAACGTTCAGGTCTCATGCAGCCAGCGGGGGGCTTAATTGAAACAGCCGCAAGGGCTTCACAGCCCTTGCGATGGCTCCAGGGTGGAAGTAAGCTGTGGCTGTTTTTTATTGTTTTGTGAGGTTGGGGGAGGGGTTATTGCAGCATTTCAATAGGGATGGGTGGTTTAATGCAGCTGAATCTCTTGCGGCCGCCTGACATCAAAGGCTTTCCCTGCACTGAGCTGGGGCAGGGGTGGCCGCAAGGGAAAGCAGGGCGCCGGCCACAAGCCCACCAGAGCTGTCGGACGCAGCTCCTATGGCCATCATTAGAATGAGACCCTTAATGAGTCGTACTTATTATAACTTGAGTACTATATGTGTATAGTTAATAGCACAAACAATTATTGAAGATATACTTTACTAACATTATTGGCCTTTGAACTTACTCATACTGCCTATCTAGGTACCAATATAGTAGTATATCTCTGTGCTTAAATTATCACATACCTTAGAATAAATATATACATGATAATCATTAAGCTATTGTTTTCATGCTATATCAATCCAACATTTTCTGTCTGAACTGGGTGACAACTATAAAAATCTTTTAAAAAATAAATATTAATTTTAAGTTGAATGTACAATTTTTATGCAAATCAATGAAAGTAAAATTTTATTAAAATGGTATGTGTTTGGAATCATTTCTATCTGTAACAATCCATGGATGTTTTTGTGGGTAATTGGAATTAAAAGTGTACTGTTCTGTCCCTAACATAATTCAATCCAACCATAGTCAGAGGCCAAGACCAAAGCCATGTCAGAGAACGTACCAGAGAATCTAGCCAAGGGATTCATTTAATAGTCATCCCTATCAGCAGGTGCTGGCTTCTTCTTTAAATCTAAAATTGATTGTGCCTTACACCATGCATTGACTATCTGGGTTTGAATAAGATGACTGTGAAGGATCTCTATCCTTCTGAACTAACAGATTGCACCCGTGGTTCCAAGATTTTTAAGCTCAATTTACAAGGAGCCTATAAGTAAATATGTATCAGGGAAGGAGACCAATGGAAAACGGCAATCAATTCCCAAAATGTAATGCCCATTGTCTTATATAATGCTCTGGTTGTGTTTCAACTTTTTATTAATAACATTTTTCATGACTGGTTATTCAAATGTTTGGTAATCTATGTGGATGACATATTAATTTACTCATCTAATCTGGCCACACATAGAGCCCGATTCAATTGAGCAATTGTAAGTTACTGGAGCCCGTAAGCTAATTTGCTATTCAATTGGCGTCTTTTTGCAGGCTATAAACAGGTTATGGTTTATGGTCTTGAAATCCTTGCCGTTCCTAAAACCGGAAATTACCGCCCATTGAAGCCTTTGATATTTCACTTCCGCAAGACTTACAATGGCGAAAAATTGTAAATTGCAATTCAATTGCTACAATTCGCCAAGCCCACAAATGTTTTCAAACCCATAAATGGCAAATGTAGGAGAAAATCCTACGAGTACCAGATAGGTTTTATATCCTGTCCATATCGCTGTAAATGCAAATAAAAAATCAATACTGCACTGTGAATGACGGGGAAAGCGATGAAAGACATTAGAATTAATTGAACAACAGTCTCAAGCTCGCAAACGGGCAGTCAATTTTTTTTTTTTTTTATCTTTCATTTTGGTTTTATATCAATCTCAAGAACCAATGAGTTAATACACCCACATGGACTAGAACAGTATTGGCATTCGTATTTATTATTTTGTATTTTGTGGTTTTGTGAGTCTCCTGTGCCAGATCCAACCCCTTTAGCCTCTTTCATCTGGGTTGCTCAAGCCTTTGGACATTCAGGTCAGCCATGGACTTTATTGCTGATTTATCTTTCTCCAGAAGAATGAATTTAATATGTGTTGTAGTACATCAAAAATTCTATCACACCAATTTATTTTTTAAAATTATAGACTACACAGAGTTCCCTCTGAATTGCTGTTTGACTGATGAGTGCAGTTTTGTCCCCCATTTCTGGAGATCTGCAGAGGCTTAGCATACAATTACATTTTCTACAGTACATTATCCACAAACAAATGGCCCCACTAAGAATATCAGTCAAGGGCTTGAACAATACATCAGATGCTTCTATTTCACAGAACATCATGACTGGGTTAATCTACTACTCTTGACTGCATTTGCTCATAATATTCAACAAGATGATTCCTTGTGTACTGCTCCATGCAGCTATGGGATTTATACAGCATTTTTGGATTTTCCATTGCATCCTTCCTTTTTTACCCTGTCTGCACCACCACATGTTTAAATGCCTTGATTCATGCACGTCATACTAGAGGATAATAGGAAAGAGACACACTAATGCTGGCAGTGAAATGACATCTGGAATAACGGTTTTGCTCAGAGCTTCTCCTGGCATTGCCAATTCAGGCCCAAATTGCTGTCAGGCAACATACACTTGTGTCGTGCTTGTTTGAATAACAAATCTATGGCAACCTCTAAAAACAATTATAAGGCATTGAAACATTCCTTTCATGAATTTTTCCTCTAATACTCCTTATCACAGAGAGACTTGAAAATTTCACCCAGTTACGTCATTTTTTGGAAAACACCATTTGCTTGCATCTGGTCAGTGATTTACTTGATGGAAGAGAGATGGTGTTTGCTATTTGCCCTGCTGTAAGTGTGATAAGTCTGCGGGTGTGTATTCCGAGTCTACAGGGGAAGGAGTGAACTTGGGAACTTGCGACTAGTTCTAATGTAAGAGCAGATATAGTAATTGTAATTGTGGGAGTTTAAATTAAAGGAGGGAGTTCAATAAAAGGGTTACATTATAATCTGAAAATAATGTAGATTAGGGTATAGAAAACATTCACCCAGTATGAATTCTGCAACATGTATGCACTGCTGGAACAGCAGCTTCAGGGTCCATACGTCTGTGGCTGTGGCATATCGAAACCATGTTTTATATAGTATTTTTGATTAAAGACACCTATAACTCCAAAGGGGATATATTAAACCCTGCCAAAATATTTATAATTGGGCACCACTATGTATTGATAGTGTTGTAACATTCCCCATTCTCTGAAAAATACACATACAGTATACATTACCCTAATACCCACACTCTATTGGAAGAGATAAGACGTTTACGGAGGGAATAAGTACCAACCTACAGGCCAACAAGTGTTGGGAAGTCTATAATGTACCTCATAGACTGAGGTTAGAAAAGGTGAGAGCTTTAACTACTGATCTCTCTGAACAAGGGTTTGGGATTACAATATATCAGTTATTTTGCACTAAGAATTGGTGCGCTATCTCTCCCCACCCCTCTTTTCTTTGCCGCAGGTGTGAGCCTGCTGCCTCTCATAAAACTCAAATTAGAAACCTAGAGAAGAAAATTTCAACACTTCATGATAGTTCTACAATAGAAAGGGAATTAGTGCTCACTGAGCACAGTGTAGCCGGCCCTAGCATGGATGGTGGAGTTAGAACTCATGAGGATGTTCAGGGAGGTAGCTGGGTTACAGTTACTGTACAAGGGGAAGCAGAGGGAATTGGAGAATGAGACAGGTCAGTGAAACTGCTGGGGATGTTCATTCAGGAATGGCAATGCCAGTTAGGGCGGTTCCCTCTAACAGCTGAGAAAACAGTTCTACTGGAGGAGAGGGAGGGCAGCATAGGCAGAGCAACAGACATGTTTTTGTGGTAGGGGACTCTATCATCAGGGAGGCAGACAGGATAATTTGTCACCCAGATCTCAGCAATCAAACAATTTGCTGTCTGCTGGGTGTTTGGGTTCTGCATTTTGTGGATCAGGTAGGTGGACTATTGGGAGGGGCTAAAAAATTAACCGGCGCTCTTGATACATATTGGTACCAGAGACAAAGTATGTGGAAGATAGAGTGTCCTAAAAGTGATTTTATATAACAAGGATACAAGCTTAGTGCAAAGACCTTCAAGGTAGTATTTTACGAGATTCCAGCCAACATCATGTGGTAGTCCATGTGAGACAGTAGGAGCTTTGTGAGATTAATGTGTGGGTAACAAAATTGCCTATAGTCAGAGAAGATATTTATGGTGAAACTAGTGATAACAATGAATCCTTATGAGTGAAGTTAAATAGTGGAGGAATAAATCCCCCCCAAAAAAAATAGGAATATGCTATAAACCCCCAAATATAATTGAATGTGAGGAATTGCAATTATTACTACAGATTAAAAATGCACCATGGTCAAGTTCTAATTATTAAATTTGTCATCTTATACTTGAATTCTAACTGGATATCCTGACCACCAGTAAGCTTACATCAGGCTGCTAAATAAACTTTAAAGACAGTATAAACTTCTAAATGAAAGATTTAATAACATATAACAATTACATAGTGTGACAGAGTGCCCCCTAGAGGCTGGTTCCAGATACAGAGCCGGGAAGATGTCTAACCAGGAGAGAGTGAGTTAAATCCTGCAGTGCAAATTAAAGCACCTAATTTACAGCTTCAAAATGAAGTTTCAGGTTGGTCTCCTGCCCAATTAGGCCCCTGGCTGGCCTAGCAGAGTAGAGTTTGAGGAAGCAATGAAGACTGCCACTTTAAGAAGTTTGTGTGACTGGAAGAGATACAGAAACTGAGAGGATACTGGACCCAGACAGTTGCCTGTGTGGAACTGCAGAGCCAAAAAGGTTTTTAGCCTGAGAGGATCTGTCTGCAATTATTACAGAGGGACCATCAGCCCTATTAAATTCCCTCAGCATGTAAAACCATAGCCCGTAACGTAGCCACAAGACTTACGGCTATTCAATTGGACCCATAAAGCAACCCGCTCACGATCTACAGGATAAGGGCGAAAAAAACCTACGGGACGTGGAAATTTTAACTGTGCACCCGCAAATCCTTTGTTCTGTCAAGCTCGTAACTGCTACGTTCCAATTTTGCTATTAAATTGCAACAAATTTCCAAACACGCCATGGCATCCAAGCCTGTAACCCACAAATGGCGGCAAAAACATTATGGGCTTCAAATAGGATCCGCAAAGGGTTTACAGACAACTCTTAAACACAGTAAAAAACAATATAAACACACCAGTGGACATTAAAGTATGGGGAAAGCATGGAAAGGCATTACAATTACTTCCCAAATAAAAAATGGGCATTAAAAAAATATTTTACTTATTATATGTTGGACATGCATATGCCAAACAGAAAAACCATGCTGCAACATGCATAAAGCAATTAAAGACACACTACCTCAATAAATATTCCTTTAAAAGTATGTAATGTTATCAAATGTTGGAATGGTCATGCATATGCCAATATGAAAAGCCATGCTACAACATGCATAAAACAATTAAAGACACACTACCTGATTAAATTGCAACACAAAAACATGAAACCCATGCCATAATAACCCTCTTCCCAGTCACAGAGGCAGCTGCAAAGGCAAATAAAATATTAGCATATATTAAGAAGGGTATAGAAGCCAGGAAAGTAAATATAATTATGCCACTATACAAATCTCTAGTACGCCCTCATTTGGAATATGGAGGATAATTTTGGGCATAACTTCATAAAAGGGACATTTTAGAGCTGTAAAAGGTACAGAGAAGGGCTACAAAACTAATAAGGGGAATGGAGGGGCTAAGTTATGAAGAAAGACTAACCAAATTAAACTTATTTTCTCTAGAAAAAAGGCATCTAAGAGGAGATAGGATTAATTTATATAAATAAATCCAGGGTCAGTATAAAGATTTGTCAAGTGAGCTTTTTATGCCAAGAGGTATCCAACTGACAAGATAATTTACCTCCATCAGGGACAATCTCTGCAACGCTCATCCTGGAAAGTTCCACTGCTGGTGGCCATGTGCCAAGATGTATTCCCATTATGATATGGTGACCTCCCATTAAGTGTTTTGCTATTAATGAATTCACATTATCACCTGTCATATTAACATCAGGCCTTAAGGGGAATGTTGATACTCCACAGCATTACACATTGGACCTCTTGTGTATTAAGCCTTTCTTATTATATACATTATTATATGATATCTTATTATATTATTATTATTATTATTATTATTATTATTATCATTATGATTATTATTATATGAATGAATCTATTGCATAGTAACTAGGGCTCATTAGTTTACAGATATAGGAATGTCACACACATGGGATATATGTGAATCTTCCATAACCACAACCATTAAAAACACACTGACATGTTGGTAACAGTAGAACAAAGCTTTATTTCATACACAGGGCACAATCAGCAAGGGAAACGACTATGCATTATTATCATGGGTGTAGGCTGATAATGGAAGGGCATGAGGCTGTGGGCATTTGCAGGAAACCTAAAAGTTTGACTGTTAGAAAACACCATACGGCTAAAGCATAGTATCTACTAGAGTCACATGTGGTCAGGACACCAAAGTAACCATAATCGGATGTAACATAGGAACATCATAAAACACTCCTGTCACGATCTGCTTCTTCAAGGGGGCTTGATATGAACCTAGTTCAAACCTACCCTAGCAGAATCATGTAGTTCTTGTTCTCTGTGGCACAACATATGGCTTCTGAAGAGGGCAAGGCCCAAAATGTACAGGCAGAGAATACTGGATCCAGCTTACTTAGTGGCCCATGGCAAGACCACCCACCAAGTCAGGATACAACACACAGAAATAGTCTCACACCTTGTTTATGTGAAAACTATCTCTCAACTTTATTGAATTATCAAAACAACATATTTATACTCTCCAATACAACACCCTTGTGTACATTTGTGTATGTGTCTGATGTCAGACCATCTGGCTTGCAACCTTGGGCTATCAAAGCTCTTGAGATCAAATTCACCAGATATCTAGTGAACAAACTATTATGTTAAACTCAAGTGTGTGCTTAGGATTACTTGAAGTACATGCAATTGTCTTGACCCAAGGTCTGTATGTGTCAATGTGCAATAATCTGCAGCTAACTTCTTTGCAGAGCATGTCTACCAATTCCACATATGTTCTATATAACATTTTCCCTCTTATAATATATTATAACTAGTCTACATAACCATGTACGTACAGGCAACATATAACCACACAATAGCACATAATCCCAATGTAACAATGTCATGCTCCCTTGGACATATTCATAAATTGCTGACAAAATGAGTGCTTAAACAATTAAGTAATGACAACTCCCATTTCATAGAAATAACCATTAATGTGCATACAGCAACGACATGGTCTTCATCTGCTGGATTTAACAGATGCTAGAAATCATAGATCATGTGATACTAATCAATTCCACACACATTGTGTTTTCATACATTACTGCAGATTCCAAAATAGATGATAGGAATCTGTAAAACATAAAGTAGAGGTGTTAGAACAAACATAAGTAGAGATGTCCCGAATAGTTCGCCGGCGGACTGTTCCCGACGAACATAGCATAGCGAACATATGCGATATTCGACCCGCCCCCTATACTTTATCATTGAGCAAACTTTGACCCTGCATGTCACAGTCAGCAGACACATTCCAGACAATCAGCAGCATACATTCCCTTCCAGAGCCTTCTACCTCATAGACAGCAGCCATTTTGGAATCATAACTAACTTGCAGTCTTACTGAGAGGAGGCTGAGTGTAGGTGATACTGCATCAATAGGGAAAACCATAGCTAGGCTACTGTACACAGTGTGCAATACAGTCCTGAAGGACCCCTCACCTTAGCACCCAACCCTAACACCCCTTACACTTATCCATAACACCCATCAAGCTAACACCTAACCCTAACACCCCTCACACTTATCCCTAACACCCCTCACCCTAACCCTTACACCCCTCACACTTATCCCTAACCCTAACACCCCTCACACTTATCCATAACACCTCTCACCCTAACCCTAACACCCTCACAATTATCCCTAACACCCCTCACCCTAACATCCCTCACACTTAGCCCTAACACCCCTCACCCTAACACCTAACCCCCTCACCCTCATCCCTAACACCCCTTACCCTAACACCCCTCACACTTATCCCTGTGTCTCTTCCCCCCTAATCATCAAGGGAGGGGGGAGGATGATGAGGGAGGGGAAAAAGAGACACAGGGTAAGATGATGAGGGAGGGGGGAAGAGACACAGGGGAAGATGATGGGGGAGGGGGAAAAGAGACACAGGGGAGGATCATGAGGGAGGGGGGAAAGAGACACAGGAGAGGATGATGATGGAGGGGGGAAGAGACACAGGGGAGGATGATGAGGGAGGAGGTAAAGAGATACAGGGGAGGATGATGAGGGCGGTGGGAGGATGATGAGGGAGGGGGGATGAGACACAGGGGAGGGTGATGAGGAAGGGGGGAAAGAGACACAGGGGAGGATGATGAGGGAGGGGGGAAAGAGACACAGGAGAGGATGATGATGGGGGGAGAGACACAGGGGAGGATGATGAGGGAGGGGGTAAAGAGATACAGGGGAGGATGATGAGGGAGAGGGAAGGATGATGAGGGAGGGGGGATGAGACACAGGGGAGGGTGATGAGGAAGGGGGGAAAGAGACACAGGAGAGGATGATGATGTGGAGGGGGGAAGAGACACAGGGGAGGATGATGAGGGAGGGGGTAAAGAGATACAGGGGAGGATGATAAGGGAGGTGGGAGGATGATGAGGGAGGGGGGATGAGACACAGGGGAGGGTGATGAGGAAGGGGGGAAAGAGACACAGGGGAGGATGATGAGGGAGGGGGGAAAAAGACACAGGAGAGGATGATGATGGAGGGGGTAGAGACATAGTGGAGGATGATGAGGGAGGGGGTAAAGAGTTACAGGGGAGGATTATGAGGGAGGTGGGAGGATGATGAAGGAGGGGGGATGAGACACAGGGGAGGGTGATGAGGAAGGGGGGAAAGAGACACAGGGGAGGATGATGAGGGAGGGGAGAAAGAGACACAGGAGAGTATGATGATGGAGGGGGGAAGATACACAGGGGAGGATGATGAGGGAGGGGGTAAAGAGATACAGGGGAGGATGATGAGGGAGGGGGGATGAGACACAGGGGACGGTGATGAGGCAGGGGGGAAACAGACACAGGGGAGTATGATGAGGGAGGGGGTAAAAAGACACAGAGGAGGATGATGATGAAGGAGGGGGATGTTAGGTTATTTATGCCCTTTATGGATTAAAACCAGACTCTGCATCAACTATGTAATTTTCCGTGGGAGTTTTGACATGGATCCCCCTCCGGCATGCCACAGTCCAGGTGTTAGTCCCCTTAAAACAACTTTTCCATCACTATTGTGGCCAGAAAGAGTCCCTGTGGGTTTTAAATTCCGCCTGCTCATTGAAGTCTATGGCGGTTCGCCGGGTTCGCCGGGTTGCGAACATTTGCGGCGGTTCGTGTTCGCGGTTCGCGAACCAAAAATTTTATGTTCGCGACATCACTAAACATAAGCTGTTATTATAGTAAATTATTTTTGCTCTGGACACTACAATAAACCAAGTAACACGAACGTCATCTGCAAGCAGTAATAACCATATCGATTTTGTCTTGTTCAATCAGCGTTCCTGGAATATTTTGAGGATGTGTAATACAACAAGGTATGCTTCACTGTGAACACAATCTTTCAGCAAAAGGTACTATCACTATTTACATAGAATAGTTGTGCCATGCTGATATCACATCTCACTGGTATATGGGTGGCACCAAGGCAAGACAGATTACACTGTTCACATTACCCCTAAACATATGCACATCGATCCTGATATCAGACCAAGGAAATTATCAATTTTGTTTGTGGATGATATCAAATACATTTATCTGGGTTCATACTGTTAACAGAATGAAATGCAACAAAAACTAATTTATAACTACTACTTTGGATTAGCAGATCCTAATGGGACTGTGCAACTTTTAAGCCGGGACACTATTCCATAAGATTAAAACTCACACCAGTCATGTTTATTAGTGAAGACAAATGTTCATGTTCATTAGTGAAGATATATGTAGTCATATATTGCATTTCAGATCCATCTGCAGTGGTGAATGACACTGATCGAATGCCTGTTGGGAACAGGGTTGAGTGTTCACTCACATGATGGATTTGTACTACTCAAGGATGAAGGACATGCCTTCATGGTCATGATATTTGGCTATTAACACCTACAGAGACAATAACAAGATATCAATCATAACACTATTCTGATTAACTACAACACATCATCTCAAGGTCAATTCATATTGAACATCAATTGTTGAAATGTTAAACATAACCAAACCTGTACACACTCTATAGCGAGCCAACAACATGTCAACATCTATAACAATCAGAATTCAGTGATTCTTTGCCTGTGCCGCATCTCTGTTATCCACGTCTTGGTGGTGGAGGACCGTGGGGTGCCACTACGTTGGGTGGCTGGGGATCAGGTTGAGATGGTGGTGAGTTCTGAGATGATGAGGTGGATGTCTCGGGTTGCAGTTGTGTAACCGAAGGGTGGAGAGGTATGATCTGGCGTTGGACTACTTCGATGAGTTGACGTTTGTCCCTAATCGCCTGTTGCTCATATCTCTCCATCCTTTGGTTGTGCCTCCTCACCTCAGAATGTTGCGATCTGGTGCTCAACAGGAGGTTGTCTGTGAGACTACACTGCCGTCAGAGCAACCGGAGCCTCTCAATTTGTTGTTTTTACGTGACATGTCCTCCCTGGTGAATCGGGCCATGATTTCCTGCAATGTAAGGGGTAGTGATGTTGACAGCATTGGGGCCACGGGTGAAGACATTGGGGCCACATGTGATGACAGCAGGGCCAGAGGTGTCAGCATGGGGGCCGGAGGTGTCATCAGCATGGGGGCCAGAGGTGTCAGCATGGGGGCCAGAGGTGTCGGCATCGGGGCCGGAGGTGTCGGCATCGGGGCTGGAGGTGTCGCATTGGGGCTGGAGGTATCGGCATCGGCCTGAGGCGACAGCAGCAGGGCCTGAGGCGATGGCAGCAGGGCCTGAGGTGAAGACAGCAGTGGATAAGGTGATGGCAGGAGTGTCTGAGATGTTTGCTGGAGTACCTGAGGTGTTGGCAGAAGTGCCTGAGGTGTTGGCAGGAGTGCTGGGGTGTTGGGCCATGTTGTGGGACCACATTGTGTGGGAGGCCACGTCGGGGGACCCAATTGTGTGGAAGGTCATGTTGGGGGACCCCAATATATGGGAGGCTGCATGGGGGAACCCCATTGTGTGGGAGTTGTTGTACACTGAAATGGCTGCAATGTTGGAGCAGGTGGCAGCTGTGATGGCTGGGGCCAGGACATGGTCAGTGGCATGGACTGGAATAGCTGTGTCTGGCTGGATGATTCTGTTGAGGGCCCAGGAAGTGATTCCCACTCCTGATATGTCGCTGAAGGGCCAGCTTGTGTGGATGGTCCCTTGTCATCCTGCAACAAATGGAAGAAAAAATATATTTGAGTTGGTTTCCATACACAATTGACAGCTATGGGTTTCCATATCCTTGACATCATGGTCACATGTGATTGACTGTGATGCTTGTGTTACACAGATGAGATGCATAATGAGCATTGTGGATCATGGCCCATATGACTATGTGTACTGCAGGTGCGGTTTGCCATCTGCATGTGCATCAGCCACGTGCTCTGCTAGATCTGATGTGCAGTGTGTGAGACTGACCAATCTGCAACATATTCCCAGCAATGGTTGTTAATATGCAGCTAAGACATGGTCCAGGTTAGGGCAGTATATGACACGCACATGCAGTCCTACAGAGTCTGTATCCACATATGCTGCAGTGTGCTCTCTTTTGAATGTCAAATCAATCTTGATCTAATAGCAAATTTTACTCAGGATTAGTTTTAACTGCATGAATTGGCCAGACATTTCATTGAAACATATTATGAAAATGATATTTTTGCTACCAGGATCTACATGGTTATTGATGCCCCATATATCTTCAGTCATAACCATAGGGCTTACAGTGCTATTGTACTGTATGTCAGTTATGTGGGCAGGGGTGTAAGAGCAATAATAATTCTAGGGGGATACAGCTCATTGTATACACTAGCCACGGTAAAATGATATCTGCAGGGTATTTGTCTAACCCCCCCCCCCAAGTTCATACCCCAATATGTGTGGAGTGATATGATACTCACTCTGGAAGGTTCTTACCACACCTGTGTCCACCTGTCCTGGGAGGCCCACTACTGCCGCTGGCTCAATCCACTCCCTCAGGGTCTGCTCCCATCTACAATATGTGATGTTGGCTGGCAGCCATGGGCGGAACTACCTCCCCTGCACCTAGTACAATGCACCAAGGCCAATCTCGGGTGGAGGGACCACTGCTGTCCCCCTTTCCCTCTTCCCAGCCCAATCCTGCCTTTCCCCCTTTCTCTCCTATCCCCATATCAGCCTAATGCCTGGTGCATCCCTCCCCCACTCCCTTTACCTTACCAAATCCTCCCTCTGTGTTGCTTCCTTGCCTGCGCATCTTTTGGACATCACAGGCAGAGAAGCAACACAGAAGGAGGATCTGCTGAGGTAAATGGAGCAGGGGAGGGGGGCACAAGGCATCAGGCTGACATGGTGGTAGGAGGGGAAGCTAGGTAGGCAAGATTGGGCTGGGAAGAGGGGAAGGGAGTATATATATATATATATATATATATATATATATATATATATATATATATATATATATATATAGTTAGTTAGACAGCATGTGTACATATCTACCTTCCCTCTCATGGGAATAGGAACCAAAAAAAATGGGGGGGGGGGATAATTTAACCCTACTCCCAGGACAGGAAGGAGGGGCAGATCTACTGCTGGAGAACCCGGTGCAATGCACCAGGACCCTGCTCTGAGGGGGCACATCTGCTTCAGTGCACCACAAAAACTTTTTTTTTTATTTTTTTGTATATATTATCAATACACCTATTAATAAATAGGATGTCTCCTCAACATGATCATCCAGCTACATAAAAAACAGTGCAGCCAAGTCAGGCACTGCAACAACCTGTCAGAGCCCTTCCCAATAAGTTATGGCATGAGCAGGGCTATGTCCTTGCACTATTCACACTATTCTTCAATATGATGCTGCAAAGGGCCACAGCAGACCTTTATGAGGATGGGGTCTACATACAATGTCGAACCGATGGCAGTCTGTTCAACCTGAGGTGACAACAGGCCCACACCAGACAGTGGAATGACTCATTTAAGAGCTACTCCTCGCTGAAAATGCTATCCTTGTTTCTCATATGGTGACAGCTCTGCAGTGATTGACATCTTGCTTCGCCGAGGCTGCCAAGTTCTCCGGTCTAGAAGTCACTCTTCCTTCCTTTCTCTCTCTCTCTCTCTCTCTCTCTCTCTTTCACACACACACTCCTATATCTCCCTGTTCTATCTGTCTCTCACACCGTATTTTCATTGTTTTTCTTTTAGTCCCAATTGTTACCTGCACCCAGGTCTTACTAGGCCTCACTGCTTACTCTAGAATTCTGGGAGCTTCACTTCATACACACCAACAGTCCCAATTGTTACCTGTGCCCAGGTCTCACTAGGCCTCACTGCTTACTCTGGAATTCTGAGAGCTTCATACACATCAGCAGTCCCAAATGTTACCTGTATCCAGATCTCACTCGGTCTTACTGCATACATTGGAATGCTGGGAGCTTAATACACACCAGCAGTCCCAATTGTTATATGCACCCAGGTCTCACTAGGCCTCACTGTTTACTCTGGAATTCGGGTAGCTTCATACACACCAGCAGTCCCAATTGTTACCTGCACCAAGGTCTCACTAGGCCTCACTGCTTACTCTGGAATTCTGGGAGCTTCATACACATCAGCAGGTATGGAGAAGACTTCTCTCTCACTAGGCTTCACTGCTTACTCTTGAATTCTGGGAGCACTGCCCTCCCTCCCATTTCAGATTAAATTTATAGAGGCATGGAAATCACCTGACTTTCCTACTTGCATATATTATCTCACCACTAGGGGCAGGCAACATATTACAAAGCTGTTGTGTTGACCACCCTACTGTATGGCTCTGAGTCATGGGTTACCTACTGCCATCACCTACGACTTCTTGAGTCTTTTATCAACGCTGCCTCCACACTTTCCTGAACATCCACTGTAATTACCATGTCAACAAAACTGAAGTCTTAGAACAGGCAGGAGCCATCTGTATTAAGGCCATGCTGTTGAAGACACAGTTGCGCTGGGCAGGTCACATCAGTAAAATGGAGGGTGATCGGGTTGCAAAGATTGTGCTATATGGTGAGCTCACCCCTGGTGATTGTGGCAGAGGAGGACTGAAGAAGAGTTACGAGGACTCACTGAAACAGTACCTTGATGCCTGTCGCATTGACCAACATTGATGGGCAGCTTTAGCTTCGGACTGCAAGGCCTGGAGAAGTACCATTTCCCAGGTCATATCCTCTTTTGAGAGAACACACAGGGCTTATCTGGCGGACAAAAGGAGACAGTGGAAATATTGTCACTGCAGCACCCAAACCAGAGCAAGGGAAGCCCTTCACCATACCGAGTACAGAAACAAATACATTTGTAAGCCCATCTGCAAGTCTAAAAATAAATATAAATATATCATTAAGTTTCATTTTGCTATTTTTTTATGTCCCCTATTCATTTAATCTGGTGCTCGATCTCCTCCAGTAGAACTGTTCTCCCGGCAGTTAGAGGGAACAGTTTTATCTGGCATTGCCATTCCTGAATGAACAGTTGCATTCAATTTTTTTTTTGCCTACTCAGAACTAGCCTGCCTCCTCATCCCGTTCCCTCTTTCTCCTCTTGTAATTTTTAAGCCAGCTACCTCCCTGGACATCCTCACTAGCCCCAGCTTCACCCTCAATGCTAGGCCAAGCTATAATGTACTCAGTAAGTACCAACTCCATTTTGAATGTAGAGCAATATCACAAGTATTGCAATTCTCCTCAAGTTCTCTGATTTGAGCTTCAAGAGACCATGCTCAGACCCTGCATCTTCTGCACCAGCAGTGCATACAGTGAGGTTGCCGCTAGACAGAAAAATATTGCAGAATGTATTTACAGTATTTCAAATTTGGCAATGTAATTATGATCTATGTGACTTTTTGGAAATTTTTAGATAGGTTAAGCTGTTTTTGAAATCTAATAGTTTTAAATGTTAATGTAAAGAGCATGCTCAGCCGAGAGTTGTGCAAGTGAGATACTTTCAGCTTCCATTCATTTTGATTGGTCAATTATTGTTAAATTGTGTTTTTAGCAGTTTTTATAGTTATGGCTCACCTGCAATGACTATAAGTGACCCGCAGTGGAACATTTTTATTTTATATGCCGCGGGGTTCCGATGGGCAACCTATATGTTTTACTGATGTCATGATGACGGTCTCCTTTACTATTGGCTCTGTCTAAACAGTAACTACGGACTTGCTTAAAATTATCATGATCAACCCCTTAAATGCTTACTTATAGGTTCATGGTTTGCATGAGGATGCTGTGAGCATATAATTACATGCTTGAGTCAACTAACTACATCTGTAACTGCACCGAATATCTAACCTGCAGACATTTGGCCAGTATGAGGGTAATTGCAAGCTTGGAATTAAATGGGTGATAAAATGTTTGATTTGGCAGCAGCTGAAATGTTCTTGAATGAAAATATTAAAATGATCTTGCTGCTGGTTATAGAATAGAATGTCATTATCTTTTATCCTGGAGCCAAATCTATCAAGATTGCTAGTTTTACATCAGGGAATGAGGGCTGTGGAAATAATGGTGTTAGATAAGAAATGTTGGAGATACTTTTATAACAATAATTTGCCCATGTCCAACATGAAAGCGAGTGGTTGGTAATAACATTTGAGTTACTTTTTTTAATAGATAAAGGGGTTGTGGGAGCCAAATAATGTTATACTGTGAGTAGGGATTCATGAGACAAATTTTCAATAAATGCTTATATTTGTTGATACACAGTGGAGTGAATGATTGGAATAAAGGCTAATTGTGCTGCTTTATAGTATAGTTTTAGGTTAGGGCAGTGCATAATGGATCTGGCTAGGGGATTTATTATTCAATTTGAATTGAAATAATGTTGATTGGAAGTTATCTAAGTCTTTAAAGTTTAAAGTGAAGAGGAGTGTCCTAAATAAATATAATATACAAGGGAAAATATACATCTTTAGCAAGTTAATTCAAACTAGCCAAGAGATTGGGAAATGTTACCATTTTTTGTATATTAGATTTTAATGTCTTATATATCGGATATAGTTTTATATAGGTCGCTTAATTTGGCTGTAATATTAACTCCTAAATATCCTAATGTGGGATTTCAGCCAGGAAAGACTACAGTTAAGTCTTATGGCTTTATTTTCTAGAAAGGATTGAGATAAGCGAAGGACATCAGTTTTTTTTCTGTGTTCACTTTTAGGCTAGATAATTTACCAAAATCTTCTAAATGTTTCATTAGGATTGTATTATATGTGGTAGATTTGGTTAGAGTTCATAGGAGATTGTCTGCAAATAAACTACATTTTAATTGATGTAGATCTATGTTGACCTTGTGAATATCAGAATTAGATCTGATCGATTGGGCAAGGGGTTCAGTTGCTAAAGCAAAGAGAAAGAGGGTGATACAGGACAGTCCTATCTAGTTCCCCTCTGTTTTTTAATGGATACTGATAATTTTAATAAGGCTATTGGGGGAGCAATAGTAGGTTTTATTTAGGTTTATAATTTGGCCTTTGAATTCAGATTTGGATAAAACTGAGTATAGATGAAGCCATTCTATTGAATCGTATGCCTTTTCAATATCTAGGGCTAATAAGCATGACTAATATGAAAAAAAGACACCATCCATGACATTGCTGACAACATCACACTAGACTATAGACTTTGTAGTGCTTTATTCCCTCTATCCCTCTATCTCTATATCCCTCTATCCCTCTATCTATATACACACACACAATCAGGGGCATAGGAACTGGAGCAGTATGTCCATGGAGCAGCAGTATGTCTTTCCCAATAATATTTTGAGCCATAATTTATATGTGTGCAGGGCCCCGGTGCATTGCACTGGTAGCACCGGCAGTAGCACCATCCCTATTTCCTGTTTTGAGGGTAGAATTTTAATTATTCACTCCCCCCAGATTTTTTTCAGCTCCTACACCCATGCACACAATATAAAAAAGTGGAGCCCAATGGTTTCAAGTTATTAGGTACTGCTTTGTAACATTTATTACAAAAGTTAATATATCTAAGAAAGAATGTGTCACAGTTACAGACTCCAACCTTATCTATGCAGTATCTTTTGGGAGGGCTTTAAGGGCAAGATAAAAAACCTAAGGTAGGGATGTCATTTTATCTAAGTTAATTCTAATTTTAAAAATGTAGCCAGCACCTGACAGAGCAGATCTGATGACTTCAGGTCCCTTTAAATATTCTCAACATTTTCTTTGAATATTGTAGAATAACCAATATTTTTCTTTCACAACAGAAAGATTTAAAATCCGTTTGATGGACGGCCCAAATCCATGTATTGGCAGAGTGGAAGTTTATCGGGAGGGAGAGTGGCAGGCGATCTGTCATTCTTATTCATTGGACAACTACATGGTAGATGTGGTTTGCAGAGAACTGAATTGTGGCCATGCTCTAAATCCAACCCATGAGTCTTATTATGGGAGGGCGCCCAGGAAGGTCTTGGGGATTATGTTTCAATGTGAAGAAAATACAACCTCTCTGTGGGATTGCTTTGTGGTGGAAACCATTAGGAACTGTACTGATCATCGGACTATAGGAATACAATGCTCAGGTAAAGTATGTAAAATACAGTAAGAACTAGTTGTCTTAGATTGATCATACTATGACTAAAATTGGGTACAAGTACAGTAAATAAACATACAAGAATGCCTGGGATAAGCATATATATGTTGTATTAAAACAACACTCAGACATTAGCAATATATAGATAAAGATCAAGCTTCCAACAACTCAGAAGAAAGTGACTCAGGACTATTGTAATACAATTCTTTATAATCATTCTATGAAGCACAAGTTCTTTATAATACACCATTTAAACCATCACATTACACAAAGCTTTACCAGCTCTGGTAAAAGGACAGTATCGGGAGTGAGCTGCAGCCCCCAGTGTAATATTATCTCTAAAGATCCCGCACAATTCTCACATAAGTATATTGGGGACATTTCCAAGTTACATAAAATGTCTGGTCAGGGAGATCTCAGGGGGATAGTCCTTAAAAACAGGGACAACTAGTTACCTTAATAGGACTTATGTTATAATTCACTGCCCTTCAAAGTATTTAATGCTAAGGCCTATGCTATTTTATACCACATCCTTAATTTATTTTTAATAATTCGTTTTCTTCCAATATACTACGCAATAAAATAGATAAACTTCTGATAGTGTGCATAACTTATCTTTTATGAAAAGCTTATTTTCTCTTTTCACTTATGATTATTACTATTCTTTTTTTATCTGTAAATCTAATCAAAACAATTTCTTCTCATTTGTTAAACTAATCACAATAAGATTTCAGCATCACAAGTAATATTCATATAGTAGTAAATGCTAAAATAGGGAAACAGTGATCACAACACAGTCCCAAGTGAGGTTAAATAAAAAAAACAAAAAATTAAAATTTTATAAGGGCTGATTATCTAAGGGCAGCAATACAAAGCATAGACTGGGACAGAGAACTGATAGGTAAAAATACTGAACATAAATCGACAATGTTCAAATCCTTACTAAACATACATACACATCAGCATATACCATGTGGAATAAAAGTAATAGGAGTAAATCACATCCAATGTGGCTTAACAATGATTTAAAGATCAAGACGGAGTAAAAAACAGACATTTACAAGAGGGGACAGAGACTGCTTTACATTAGTACAAGGAGATCACCAAGGCAGCAAAATGGCTATTAGACTGGCTAACATAGAAAATGACAAGTTTTATGTAAAGGAGAGTAAGAGTAACCCTAAACATGTGTATAAGTATATTAATGGGAAGAAGGCAAGGAAGGAAACTATAGGAACATTACAATGTGACACAGGCCGTCTGATAATTAGTGACCAAGAAAAGGCAGATGAGCTAAATAGGTGCTTTTCTTCTGTATACACAAGGGAGGTACAAGTGGTTGGGACACAGCAACATAATGGAGCTACACTACCTTTGCCAAATAATTGGTTAACACAGGAAGTAATCCAAAAGACATTGGAGAAAATAAATGTCAAAAAAAAACCTGGGTCCTGATGGAATACATCTACGGGTACTGAGGGAACTGGGCTCTGTAATAGCAAAATCGTTATATCTAATATTTCAAGACTCACTTAACACAGAGTCTCTACCAGATGACTGGAGAAAAGCAGATGTGATACCTATATTTAAGAAGGGAGCAAGAGCAAATAAATGTAAAGTTCTGGATTTGGGAAGGAAAAACAGCTTTGCAATTGATGATCTGATCTGCTAAGCAAATCTAGGGGAATCAGATATTGCGATTTGGGAGTGCTTATGGTCAACCACTTAGGTAACAATGCTCAATGCCAAGCAGCAGCTACAAAGGCAAATAAGGGATATAGAAGCAAGGGAAGCAAATATACAATTTTGGGCACCACTTCATAAAAAGGAGATTTTTACAGCTGGTAAAAGTACAGAGAAGGGCAACAAAACTAATAAGGGGAATGGAAGGGCTAAGTTATGAAGAAATACTAACCAAATAATACTTTTTCTTTAAAAAAGGTGTTTAAGAGGAAATATGATTACCCTATATAAATACAACCAGGGTCAATATAAGGCTTTGTCAGGTGAACTTTTTGTGCCAAGAGGTTTTTAACTAATAATCTCTTGAGGTATATTCCACATTAAAGAAAGTAAAGAAAGAAATACTTTCTTCACAGTAAGGGTGGTTACATTGAGGTATTCTTTACCAAAAGAGGTGGTGACTGAAAATTTAATAGAAAACTTAGAAAAGGGATTTGATATATTTTTGAATAAAAAGGCTTTCAGGGTTATGCTAGATAATTAATGAGGGAGTATTGATCCAGGGAGGAATATGATTGCCAGTAGCTGGGGTCAGGAAGGAATTGTATTTTTATTTTATTATCACTATAATACAGTAGTTGTGGATCTGCGGGGCTGTTCGGTACACTTACGATGTTGGTAAACCACTTGCGAGCATCGCAAAGCGAGGCAAGCCATTGACAAAGGACTTAGGCTGCAATGAGCGCCAAAGGTGCTCATTGCACTGCGAGCCTCGCAAAGCGAGCCGAGCAGTTGAAGCACGCGGGACTTACAACCCGTAGGACTTAGGACCAAAACCTGCACATGCACTGTGCGCCTCAAAAAAATCCAACTTTAACGGATGAACCACAGAACTGGAAAGACCTAAAAAAACAACAAATATGCCTCAAATTCACTTACACACTCACACACAGCCCAGGGGAAGAGCCAGGGAGACTGTGAGTGAGGTTGCAAGTTAATTTGAGCCATACTTGTCATTTTTTTCTCGATCGAAAATTTCCTAAGCGAGGAAAAAAAGGCTGCCGAAAAAACACAACACTACCAAAAACAAGGTCGACGGACAGAAAACTAGCCAGAAGGATGGAAAACTACCCAGAAGGATATAAAATCGAGCCCTAAGCAGTAAGACTTAACGAAAGCCAGTAACACTTAAACCAACGCACTAACACAACCAAAGACACTAACACGTATTATATGGCAAACAGCATTGCCAGCCATAGAATTGTATTCCCGTCATTTTTGACAGGCAATTTCCTAGTTACCGTATATACTCGAGTATAAGCCGAGTTTTTCAGCCCTTTTTTTAGGGCTAAAAAGGGCCCCCTCGGCTTATACTTCGAGTCACTCTCCCCCCTGTGTCTCTCTAACCACCGCCAAGTCTCTCTAACCCCCCTGTGTCTCTCTAACCCCCCCGTGTCTCTCTACCCCCCGTGTCTCTCTAACCACCCCGTGTCTCTTTCCCTCCCCCCTCCTCATCCTCATGTGATGTCACGTCATTAGCATATACTGGGTGCCAACACCCGGTATATGCTAATGACCCGGCGCGCATGTGACGTCATGGCATTAGCATATACCGGGTGCCGGCACCCGGTATATGCTAATGACGTGGTGCGCATGTGACGTCACATGCGCGCCGGGTCAAGAAGGAGCGGAGGCCGGAGCAGAAGCAGGTAAGTGAGGGGAAAGGGAGAGGGGGAGGTATTTGGGGGGTTTAGAAAGAGGAGGGGGGTTTAGAATAAGGAGGGGGGTTGAGGAGGGAGGTTGAGGAGGGGCATTGAGGTTGAGGAGGGGGGTTGAGGAGGAAGGTTGAGGTTGAGGATGGGGGTTGAGAAGGGAGGTTGAGGAGGGAGGTTGAGGAGGGAGGTTGAGGAGGGGGTTGAGGATGGGGGGTTGAGGATGAGGATGGGGGTTAAGGGGGGTTGAGGAGGGAGGATGAGGAGGGGGTTGAGGAGGGGGGTTGAGGAGGGAGGTTGAGGAAGAGGAGGGGGTTGAGGAGGGGGATGAGGAGGGGGGTTGAGGATGAGGAGGGGGGTTGAGGATAAGGGGGTTGGGGAGGGAGGTTGAGGAGGGAGGATGAGGATGAGGAGGAGGTTGAGGAGGGGGTTGAGGATGAGGAGAGGGTTGAGGTTGAGGAGGGGGTTGAGGATGGGGAGGTTGAGGAGAGGGTTGAGGATGGGGGGTTGAGGAGGGGGTTGAGGATGAGGGGGGAGGATGAGGAGGGAGGTTGAGGATGAGGAGGGTGGTTGAGGAGGAGGTTGAGGATGAGGAGGGGGGTTGAGGAGGGGGGGTTGAGGAGGGGGTTGAGGATGGAGGTTGAGGATGAGGAAGGAGGTTGAGGATGATGAGTGGGGTTGAGGAGGGAGGTTGAGAATGAGCAGGGGGGTTGAGGAGGGTGATAAGGGAGGGGGAAGAGACACAGGGAAGGGAGAGGGGGAAGAGACACAGGGAAGGGAGAGGGGAGAAGAGACACGGGAGAGAGAGGGGGGACACAGAGGGCACAAGAGGGACACAGGGGGCAGCACATTTCCCACCCTCGGCTTATACTCGAGTCACTCATTTTTCCCAGTATTTTGTGGTAAAATAGGTGCCTCGGCTTATACTCGAGTATATACAGTAATTATAATTTTAAATTAATTGGCAAAGTTCCAATGGTATTTTTTCTGTTTGCCTTCCACTAGGATTAATTAACAATTGATTTGAGTGTTACAAAGATCATAGGAAATCTAAAAATGTCTGACCTTCATGGAGTAAAAGTATTTTTTCAACCTCAATCAATATGTAACTATGTAAAAAAACTTGTATATCATGGTATCAACATACGCTGTGACAGATAAATGAACTGAAAAACAGTTATAGAGAGACCGAGAAACAGTCAACTTTAATTGTAATGTTCATTTATAGACTTTGGCACTGAGGAAAAGACTGGTATGTTAGAATCAGTTAGGGTGGAATTAAACTGCTGAGTGCTGGAATGGAGTGAGTTCTTAAAAATAAACGCTACCATGTTTTGGGCATGGAACACAGAATTGAATGTTTGATCAACTCTTAAACCAGTGCGAAAAGTCTTCCAGAACTTAGAGTTGATTTGCATGTCTCTATTTGACATCATCTGATAAGATTTCTATCCTATGTAGCAGAAGCAATTTTAGTGCAATAAATAGACGTGAATCTAAATGTTTGAAATTAGCTTTTATACATTTGATGGGAGAAAAATATATTCTCAATAGAAGATTAATGTAATTGTTTTGTGATGGCTGTCGACCAAAGCTCATTTATTAGGGTGTTGGCCTTTGGCACTCTGGTGGATAAAGGCATGGGCTAAATTTGCTTTTGAAAACTCTCCTTTGACTGACACAGTGGATGTATGGTTTTAATGTTATATATTGTTAACCATAAGACACTGGGGGGAGGGGCAAACAGATGTGTTAGTAGATGGAGACTTATTAGTATATTGAAGTTATTTGCCATCACAGAAATGTGACTTACATTATAAAGTGTGCATTATGTTGTAATAGATAGCAGCATATTGTGCTCTTTCTTTATTACTGCTGTTTATCTGTTGTTACACATTGATTGCAAAAGCACTTAAACACTTTCTTATTGATATGAACCCTTTTATTGCCAAATGGACATATAGATAGTAATTTGTACAATGTTTTAAATAATTTATTACAAGCTTATGATAAATAAATCATTATATAAATGTATTTTCAAAAACATAGAAAAACACAAGTATAACAGAAGACTCAATAGGCACATTTATTAAATCCCCTGATCCCCATTATATACAGCACCACATTTTGTCACTCATATACTGTATTTATCCTTTAATTTCCCTCAGAGTGATCTTCATCCTCTATCTATGGCATTTTTCTCTTATATATAGTATCTACTGTTTCTCTTTTGATGGCTAAATGTATCTCCTGATTTTGATTAAATGCCTCAAGACATGTAATGCTATGTATTATTTCACCTTCCTCTGTTCCCCATTCCAAGCTGTTCCTGTGTTCTATGTGTGTATATTAATGCAGTACATTATATTATTATTTTGGTTTTGCACAGATCTATCCTGAGGACATTTGTTGTGTGTCAGTATAAAGAGTGTCTCGTGTGACATTTATTTCTATGACCCTATTATCACAGTCTAATGATACAATGTTTGTATATTGTCAACACTGAATAGAACTCACTGTATGAGGACTGTGTAACTTTACACGCAATTTTCTTTTTTTGGAATAAAGGATTAATCAATCTATTCTATCCATATACAAAACAAAAAGATTACTTTTTTCTTCTGCAGATCCAAGGGAGCTCAAGCTTGTGGATGGACCTAATGACTGCTCAGGACACTTAGAAGTGAAGCATGATAACACCTGGGGCTCAGTGTGTGAGCTGGATGTGGAGCTGAGGGCAGCCAGTGTTATCTGCAGAGAGCTTGGATGTGGGGCTGCAATACAACCAAGAACAGAACCAACTATCAGGGGAACTGGAAATATATGGACAGGGAAAATCCATTGTATTGGTAATGAGACCAAGCTGACAGACTGTCTCAGAGTACTCCGACTTGAACAGAAATGCACCAATCCACATTACACCACCATCCACTGTGTAGGTATGTATACTTCTATTGCACTACCTGGTATTTATAGTAGGATTCTAGGACAAGTTGCAGATTATCAGGTCAAGTTACAGGGTTCTAGGACAAGTTGCAAAAATTATTTGTAGTTTAAAAAAATATAATAAAAAGCCTTTCCTCTAAATTAAACACACCGTTCATATGTGCCCCAAACAGAGCATAATCATTATTGCGTGGTTCTCATTTTTATACAGTTGCAACAATGGGCCATTAACACATTTAACACATTTGGGCATCCTTGCTGTAAGTGGGGAAGGGGTATTCCCAGGGCCCAGAGTTCATAGAGGGAACTGTGGTTATGTATACCCATTCCCTAGCCAACCTCTCGGGTAGAGATGTCTTTATGGGGCTGGAGAGGAGTTGGCTATAAGAGATGAGGTGCCTATTCATTTCTGTGGTCTGACCAGGACTTCCATAATATATCTAACAAATTGGGCTCCCTTTTACATTGTAGGGGGGTCAGGAACAATGGCTAAGGTCAAGTATTTACAAATTACTGGTTAACAGTGAGATAATGGGTCAAATGGGTATCACCTGCACATCGCAAATCACTTGACATCATTTGATCATTGTCTAGCTGGCCAATATGGCTAGTGTACGTAGAGGTTCTGTCGCCAGGTCCAAAAGCTCAATAGGTTTGGGGATTTGTGACAACCACTACTCCAAGTTTGAATCCACCCAGGAACCTAGCCCAGCCCTGGGACTGTGAGTGAACTAACATCACGGTTGGCAACTGGAAGTGGCTATTGTTCACACTTAAAGTGATATTACTCTAAAAATATTTTTATTGGCCCATCACATATTATAATTGTCAAACTGCGATTCGTCGTCACGCTTGCGACGAATCGCAGTTTGACAATGATCCGATCGCCTTTGCGATCGGATCACTCGCAAAAGCATGCGCAATGCGCATTGTGAACTGCGCAATGACAGGGGGAGAGACTCGCAATGAGCTCCAAAGGGGCTCATTGCAAGGCCTGTGATGAGCGCCAAAGGTGCTCATCGCAAGTCCAGTAAAGTAGAGGGGGAGAGGCTCCCATTGTGTGGCAAACAGCATTGCCAGGCTTCACTTTTTATTGCCGTCATTTTTGACGGGCAAGTCACTAGTTACATATAAACACCCTGAAACACGTGATATACAATTTAAACTGTCTGAAAATAGTAAAATGGACAAAAACCACACTGGGCTCCGGTAACCTGTTGGAATTGTTTTTTTTTGTGGGTCAGAGCAGGTAACCAAGGGATTGGGGAAAAAGTAGGGCATTAATCTTTTTTAACAATCATTTCTTGGTACTAAAACAAATTGATATAGTCCTTTTATAAAAATTGTCTTTTTGGCTATTACAACAGCCTTAGTCCATATGGTGATCAGTGGCTGGAATACGCACAGATTCAGTCACCAGGTCCAGAGACCCAATAGTTCTGTTGCAAGTGACATGGATAATATACATTTTAGTACAGTGTATGAAATTAATACTCTGCTGGGAGATTCTCAGATTCATGACATAGTGACAACATTCAAAACTGCTCCTTCCTCCTCATCAGCACTCATACACTCATACACACTCCACTCATAAACACACAATCAGCCCTCAGCATCCAGCCTACACATGTACACATCAGTCACTGTGTCTGTATTCAAACCACTAACATGACCCGTCAAACACAGCTATCCATGTCTTGTTAAAATTGCATCATCCTCAAACTTAAAATCTCTTCTAATATTTATTTATTAGAAGTTCTCACCAGCCAAACCAATTAACAACAGCACCTCTCTCTCTCTCTCTCTCTCTCATATGCTTTTGAAACAGAATAACCCAATCTATCCTATACAAATCTTCTCCTTTTCTAGGGATCAAAGGATTTTTTTTTTAAAGCAATATCTATGAGGTTACAAGTTTGTCTAGTATTGCCTGGGGCTGCTCTGCCTGGAATGAAGCCAACTTGATCTGGATGGATCATATGTAGGATCTGGATGGATCATATGTAGGATCTGGATGGATCATATGTAGGATCTGGATGGATCATATGTGGGATTAAATGTGCCAATCTATTTGCCAGAATTTTTTTATGTAATTTGATATCACTGTTTAATCAAATCTGCCTGTAACTTTGGCATTAGATAGGGTCTATACTGTCTTTATGTAAAACAATAATTTTGGCTTCTAGGAATTCTGCTTTTTTTTATTTACCTAGCATAAAGTCATAAAATAAAGGTTTGAGATGGGATAAGAGAATATCCATAAATCCTTTGTAATAATAATTTATACATCTGGGCCAGGAGCATTGTGAGGTTTAGCAACTTTTATTGGTGTTTTAATTCAATAGTGATAGTGACATTAGGATATTCTAGTATTTCTTTTTTATTTGAGGAAGAATGATTTCTGATTAAATGTATTTATTTTTGCTTTCAAGCTGGTCAAATCAGATTGGATTTTCGCTGAGTCTTATTCTGAGGAAATTTAGCAAAATCCTCTGTATAAATGAATCATTTTTAATTTTTAATTGAGGGATGAGTAAAGTCTGTTTTTTGTTGTTCATGTTTTTTTATCTGGCGTGGAGTCTGGCTTGTTAGAAAACAAAAAATTGTGATTGTGTGCATTGCATTATTGATATAATCTTAGTCCTCAGAATCATGTTAAAATTGTGTTTATGTTTTAGAATTTCATCAGTGATCTCAGAAGAGTGATGACATTTTTGCAGATTTGAAATGTTTTCTTTAAGCTCATTGATTTCAGACAGTTCTATTTTTTTGGTTGAGTCTAATTGAATGCAGAAGCCTCGCAGGAACGTTTTGTGTTCAGTCCAAACCCACATTCAATCCACCTCACCTGCACTTTTTGAATGGAACTTAACTACTAATGCTTTTTTGGATTTTTGTTTTTCTAGGACCAGTGGATATAAAAAGTCTACACATCCCTGTTAAAATGTCAGGTTTCTGTGCTGTAAAAAAATGAGACAAAGATAAATAATTTCAGAACTTTTTACACCTTTAATGTGACCTATAAACTGTACAAATCAATTGAAAAACAAACTGAAATCTTTTAGGTAGAGGGAAGAAAAAATATAAAACTAAAATAATATGGTTGCATAAGTATGCACACCCTTAAACTAATACTTTGTTGAAGCACCTTGTGATTTTATTACAGCACTCAGTCTTTTTGGGTATGAGTCTATCAGCATGGCACATTTTGACTTGGCAAGATTTGCCCACTCTTCTTTGCAAAAACACTCCAAATCTGTCAGATTGCGAGGGCATCTCCTGTGCACAGCCCTCTTTAGATCACCCCACAGATTTTCAATCTGATTCAGGTCTGGGCCATTCCAAAACTTTAATCTTCTTCTGGTGAAGCCATTCCTTTGTTGATTTGGATGTATGCTTTGGGTCGTTGTCATGCTGAAAGATGAAGTTCCTCTTCATGTTCAGCTTTCTAGCAGAAGCCTGAAGCTTTTGTGCCAATATTGACTGGTATTTGGAACTGTTCATAATTCCCTCTATCTTAACTAAGGCCCCAGTTCCAGCTGAAGAAAAACAAGCCCAAACCATGATGCTGCCACCACCATGCTTCACTGTGGGTATGGTGTTCTTTTGGTGATGGCCAAAAAGTTTAACCTTGGTTTCATCAGACCATAACACCTTTTCCCACATGCTTTTGGGAGACTTCATATGTGTTTTTGCAAAATGTAGCCTGGATTTTTTCTTCATAAGAAAATGCTTTTTTCTTGCCACTCTACTCCATAGCCCAGACATATGAAGAATACGGGAGATTGTTGTCACATGTACCACACAGCCAGTACTTGCCAGATATTCCTGCAGCTCCTTTAATGTTGCTGTAGGCCTCTTGGTAGCCTCCCAGACAAGTTTTCTTCTTGTCTTTTCATCAATTTTGGAGGGAGCTCCAGTTCTTGGTAATGTCACTGTTGTGCCATATTTTCTCCACTTGATGATGACTGTCTTCACTGTGTTCCATGGTAAATCTAATGCCTTGGAAATTCTTTTGTACCCTTCTCCTGACTGATACCTTTTAACAATGAGATCCCTCTAATGCTTTGGAAGCTCTCTGTGGACCATGGCTTTTGCTGTGGGATGCAACTAAGAAAATTTCAGGAAAGACCAACTAGAGCAGCTGAACTTTATTTGGGGTTAATCAGGGGCACTTTAAAAGATGGCAGGTGTATGCTGACTCCTATTTAACACAATTTGGAATGTGATTGCTTAATTCTGAACACAGCTACATCCCCAGTTATAAGAGGGTGTGCAGAATTATGCAACCACATTATTTTTCTTTTTTTTTCTTCCCTCCACCTAAAAGATTTCAGTTTGTTTTTTAATTGAGTTGTACAGTTTATAGGTCACATTAAAGGTGGAAAAAGTTCTGAAATTATTTATCTTTGTCTCATTTTTTTACAGCACAGAAACCTGACATTTTAATAGGGGTGTGTAGACTTTTTATATCCACTGTATATTATCAAGGAATGCAGGGTTTAGAGAACTAGATTGTGGTCTGACTAGGAGATCAGGTAGTTAAGAGCTTCAATTCAGTTTGATGTTAGGTTTATTTGGAGTAACATGTAATCAGTTTGTGAATGAGATTTGCATGGAGCTGAATAAATAGTGTAGTTTTTCTGAATTTGGTTCATTACTCTCTAGCCATTAAGCAAACAGTAGCTTTTAAACATTAATGTTTTGTGATTTTTGGGACAAAGGAGGATAAAGCATCCTTAATCTTGTCTTTAATTGGGTGTAATACAGTATCCATGTCACCTCCTAATGCCCATTTAGAGTGTTGCCAAGTGTTAATCAGTTCAGAGATTCTGCGGAAGAAGGTTGATTGTCCTGTCTTTGGAACATATATATCAAGCAATGACACATGTATTTGATTGAGCCTTGTACTAAAATGCACCTTCCATCAGTGTCTCTTTATGTGTTTGTGTTTTAAAAGTTACGTCTTTTGTGGATTAGAATAAAGACATCTCTATTGGCATGGAACATTTGGGTTAAGTGTTTCCAACGGAATTTTGGGATTCAGTTTAAAATGTGTTATCTGCAGGAAAGCAATGTCGGTGCCTTTTCATTAAGAGCAAAGCCCCTCTTCACTGGTTCATTCAAACCTTAGATGTAAAGATTTAAAGAAAAGGGGAGGGATGGGATGGGTAAAGATAAAGAAACAGAAAGAAAACAAAGGAAAACAAACAATAAAAAAAAGGGGGGGGGGGTGAGAGAGAGAAAGAGAGAGAGAGATTTTGACCACTAAGATATATCACTTAATTTGCAACACACTTAATTACTGATATCACATAATTCATACAGGGCCCCCAAATATAGGACATCCTACTCAAGGAAATCTGTGCTCACTATAGTGATGCTTAGCCAGAAGGTACGTGTCTGGATTGAGGTTGCTTCAGCTGTTGCTGCATTAGGGTTGCAAACAGAGATGCCAACACAGATATGATGACTGCTGCAAGAAGGTCTAGAGGATGATGGCAGCAGAGGCCAGAGCCACCCATGCAACCTGTAATGCAAGTGGTGGTGGAGGAAGCTGAGAACATTCCAGAGGGCCTGGGACTATCACAGGAAGCTGACCCATAAGCAGAAAGACGGCTACCCACACAAACATGCATCATGGGCACATTCTCATCCTTTTCATCCACCTCCATGTCATGGATCCAGCAAGCACCTCCACAGATGTACTGGTACTGGAGACCACCATCAGCAGGCCCACCATTGCCACCTGGTCAGATACCATGGATGCCTTGGCAGGGCCCCACCTCTCCTCCACTCTTAACCTGGTTTCAACAAATCTAGGCTACACCACTGCCATGGATGACACCAACACCACTGCCCACACCATTGCCATGGCCAACACCATCATCACGGCACCTCTGGCATCACCATTGCCACAGGCAATCCTGTCATCACCACAGCCCATCGACAGTCCCGGTATGTCCAGTGTCAGACCTCACACCCCCTCAGAAGACACTTTGAGGGGCCACATGCACCACATCCAGATGGAGGACGAAAGCAATATCACCTTAATGGACAAATGGAATTCCAGCTGGAAAGTCAGAATGACATTGAAACCACTCTTGTTGACAGCATCAGATCACTATTTGGTAAGGTGAAGAGGCACAGTCAAAGGATGAAGAGGTATGAGCGAAAGACTCATAGTGCAGGCAAGCCCAGACAAGACTTATTGAGTGGCTAGTGCAATTGGAGGAAGGTCAGGTCATATCTCTCCAGCCTTCGTTTCTACAGGCTTCACCCCCATGGAAACCAGAGCTTGTGGCTTCCTCATCTCACACCTTACCACCAATGCCAGATGCTACACAGCAACCACAGGTGGGCGCAACCCTCACTGCAACACCTCCTCGCGTTGGTAGAGAGAGGAAGTGCACCAGCACAGAAGGTGGGGGCCCAGTGCTGAGAAAGGGAATGTTCTCGCCTACCTCCTCTAAGTCCTTTCTCATCCACACTCCTCAATGAATATTAATTACTAGTAATGTTGACAAACTATTGCCTGTCTACAGAGTGTGTACACATAGGTATTGATGTAGTGTTGTGATTGATATCTTGTTTTTGTCTCTGTAGGTCTTAATAGCCCAATCTCACAACCAAGAAGAGATGTTCCTCAACCTCCTCTTTCTGTTTTTTAGAATCTGCTCATCCATTTTGGATTATTTCTTAATATATAGAATGAAATCACATTGTGTATGGAATAGATTTGTAAGACATTATCCATGATTTATCTGTTTAATTGAGCAGATGGTAACCAAAACTAAGTGCTATGCACATTACTGGTTACTTTTATTAAATGGAGGGATTTCTGATGATTATTTTTTTTCACCAGATTTTGGTTACAGTGGTGTAGTGACTACATGACCCTGGTTGGTGCTATGCATCATGAATATTCTAGACTTTGACATCACCCCCTTTTAGGTATCCCCTTTTTCCCCAAAAGTATTTTGCCCTTCCGGGATTCGCCCACACCCCACCCATGATATTAATGCACATTTCTGGGTGTGCTCTGAGTTTGAATTAAAGCTTTGTTATACCGTTATCACTGTGTCAGTGTGTTTTCAATGGTTAGGGTTTTGGGACATCCACATTCCTATATCTGGAAACTAATGAACGCAAATTACTGTGCAATAGATTAAAACCTATAATAATAATAATAATAATAATAATATATCATAAATATGGGGTTAATACTCATGACTGCTCCAATGTGTGATACTGTAGAGGTAATAATGTAAACTGATTGATAGCAAAACACTTGATGGGATATCACCTAATAATAATGGGTATACATCTTGGCACATGGCCACCAGCAGAGGCGTGTGATTTTCCAGGATGGGTGTAGCGGAGATTGTCCCTGCTGGAGGGGAGATGGCTGTTGAACCCTGTGCCTCTGCACAGCCTCCTTGTGTTTTTGTTGCCCTTCCTAATGAGTTAGAGTAGATTAGTATGGTGTATATCCCTCCTGTGGTAGTGAAGGGGCTTGTGTGCTTCAATGAAGATTGGAAACTCCCTACTTACAATAGATGATCTTTATATTTTTAGGGTCCACATGAGAACCTTTGTGAGTGAGAAAGGGATAATATGGCAGGCAGTTTCATGATTTTGTGTTGCAATTTAATCAGGTAGCGTGTCTTTAATAGCTTTCAGCATCTTGCAGCATGGCTTTTCATATTGGCATATGTATAACCATTACAACATATGATAATAAAAAATATTTTTTAAGGCCTATTTGTTCTTTGGGAATTGTAGTGCAATTAATTATAATGCCTTCCATTGATTTCCCCATATTTTAAAGTCCATTGGTGTGCTTTAATTGTATTTTCAAGTGTTACAAACTAGTCTGTAAGACCTTTGAGGGTCACATTTGGAACCCATAATATTTTTGGTACATTTGCCATTTGTGGGTTTGGAAACAATTGTGTCCTTGGGGAATTGTAGCAATTGAATAGCGATTTGTGATTTTATTGATTGTAATATTTGCGTCCTTGAAAGATCAAAGGCTTAGATGGGTTGTAAGTCACGATTTTGGCAACCTCAGGGATTTTCTGCCTGTAACCCGTAGATCGTTTGTGGCACTCTAAAAGATGACAACTGAATAGCAAATTAGTTTATGGGCCATAGTATTTTAGGCTTTTACATAAACAGTCAACTGGTTTTATCTCTTAAAGAAAAATAATGTTATCCAAATGCCTTTTGTAGGTTGTGACTACCCTTCTCTTTTCTGTGTATTGCACCAGTTATCACATATAATAGTTGACAAGCATGAAATGTTGTTGCGCTTTGCAAGCTTAAAACGCAAGCTTGCAAGAACTGTGTCCTTTCCGAAGCGAGGGACGCAGTTCTGGCCTCAAATGCGGACCCTCGCAAAGCGAGGGGCCACGCTTGTGGAGGTGGAGACTCTACGTTTCCTCACTTTGTAACAAAACAACCCCACACAATCGTTAACTCGCAGCACTTAGTCCTACGCCGCCTCAAACCACCCCACTAAACTCCCCCACAAACGTAAACTCAGTACTTAGTCCTACAGCGCCTCAAAACACCCCACTAAACTCCCCCACAAACGTAAACTCGCAGCACTTAGTCCTACAGTGCCTCAAAAGACCCCACAAAACTCTCAGCACTTAGGCGACGTGGGACTTAGCCTGCAAACACAAAATGCACAATCCCCTTAGGTTGCAAGCAGATGAAGAATGTGGGATTTAGAAAAATATAAAGGAGTCGCAGGACCTAGAAGAAAAAATACGACAAAGCAAAAATACGAACTTAACAGGCAAACCGCAAAAAACAAACAAAAAAAACCCAACTAAATACACACAAAAAAATTACAAAAACATCACACATAGCACAGGGGAACAACCAGGATGACCGGGAGTGAGGTGGAACGTGATCTTAAGTTGAATTTGCCGAGTTTCGGCACAGAGAAAAAAAATGGTGGCCGAGAAAAATGAAAAGGAGACTACATGACCCTGAATCGCTCAAAACACCGCCAGACACGTAGGATTTTGACAGGCATGTACAAAGTACAAAAAAACACTGTTGGGAAACAAGCTAAATGCTCCTGAGGTGCGTAACACATAGAATATCACAGCCATTTTACAACACTAACTTGCTAATCTACACATTACGCATCCGAAATTGCATCTTTCCCGCCTAAACCAAAGGTTCTGTTTCGCACATGCAGCCTGTATATAGGGCACACTTGCCACAGTTCTGACACTTTCTCCTCAGGTGATGACAGTCTGACTGGACATTTTCTGCTGCCGGAAAATCCAAAGAGATTGTTAGCTCTTCAGGATACTGATTGCTGGCTATTCGTTATAAATAGGTAAAGTATATTAATTGATTGATTAATTAATTAAAAAATAAAATTATTATAAAAAAAAATTACATTCTTATATTTTGCAATGCCTTTACTTTATAAAGACGTTAATGCTTAACGATTTTAAATATATGTATTAATTGATTAATAAATTTTTAATGGACATTAATTTAGTAATTATTAATCATTAAGCTTTATGAAAAAATATTTTTTTTTTTTACTGACTTTACTTTATGAATATATTATTGATTAACTCTAATAGTCATTGATTAATTATTAATGTTCATTAATTAATTATTAATTAACTAGTCATAATAAAAACATTTTTCAAAACTGGATCAACAAATATGTACATTTTACAGTGCACTTGCATTTTGCTGTTGCTGCTCAATTATTAATCTTCATTAATTACTTCATTAGTCATCAATAAGTAATAAGAATTAAAAAAAAAAGGTTTAAACTGCCTCAAAAGATATGTACATTTTACATTGCATTTATATTTCAGTGTTGGTGCTCATTGTCTGAAAGGATTAGGATCCTGAAATCACTTTATTACATTATGACACCTGCTCCATTTAATATTTTATAGTGCATTTATTTATGAATATATCCATGCTTACAGCTTTACATTTTGCATGTATGCCAATTAAACATCATAATCGTAATGATTAATGAATGAATTAGATACAAACATTAACAATGCTTTTAATTTTATTTGACAGTTTGATCATCTGTGCAGCTGAGTACACAGAGTGGCGTTTGCAGCATTTGATCTGCCATAAGATCAACTTTACAGGTATATAATTTAATGATGCTGTTTTTTAAGAGAAAATGATTAAGGCTATATGTTTTCCATTGATCAATGATATTAATTAATTAATTAATTAATATTAATTATTAATTATTCATCAGGAATCATTAGAAAAAAAATTATTGTCTATTTTACAATGCATATATTTAATATTGCATTTATATATCTTAAGTAATTATAATTAACATACATTCATTGATTAACTACTAATAATTAATAATTACAGAAAACAAAAGGAAAAAAAAAATTAGCGACATTTTCTAATGTATATATCTATGTTCCTGTTCATTCCCTAAACAGGGATAGGACATTATAAGCACTTTAATATTTAAATCCCTTTAATATATGATGACACTTTATAATAGTTTGGAAAGCATTTACTTATGAATATATTGATGATTAGCCCTTTACCTTTTGCATGTACGACAATTAAAAACGATACTTTCAATGATTCATAAATTCATTCAAACAAAACATTAAACATGTTTTTTACCTCATTTTACAGATTTATCATATCTGCACCTGATATCTGCACCTGCCTGAAGATAGAGTGACCTCTGCAGGATTTCAGATCCTATAACATCAACTTCACAGGTATGTGATTTAATGATGACATTTTATAGAAAACCAGGATTAAGTCTTGTTTTTTCCCCATTGATGACACTTATTGATTCATTAATTAACAGATTTTAGTTTATTAATCAATAATCAAAACAAACAAAAAATTATTAATACATACATGCTTAGCCATTTAGATTTTAATAATTAATGACAATTACACATCATAACTTGATAGCTATTTCTGTTTGCCCTTCTTTAGGAAAACAGGATTACCTGTTTATTTTTTGCATTCATGACAGTCTTACATTATTTAATAAATATATATTTATTTAATAATTGCTTCATAATTCTGTTCATGCTCATTGTGTAACAGGGATAGCACCTGATAAGCACTTTAATATTTAAATCCCTTTATTATATTATGACTCTTTTTAATATTTTTAAATGCATTGACTTATGAATATATTGATTATTAGCCCTTTATATTTTGCAAATTAAAAATGCTACTTTCTATGATTCATAAATGTATTCAAACAAAACATTACAAATGCTTTTTACATCATTTCACAGATTCCTTATTTCTGCACCTGCTTCAAGGTATATGATTTAGTGATGACATTCTTTAGAAAAATAGGATTAAGTATTTATTTAGTCCATTGATAAAAGCTATTGATTAATTAATTTACGGCATTTTAATAATTATTAAATAATAAAAGTTAACAAAAATACATTATGAATACATATATGCTTAGCCATTAATGTTTTCACTAATTAAAATTTCACATCATAACGTGATTTATTGATTAATTAATTTAATACAAAAATAAGAAAGCTGTTTCAAGCCAATCTATAGTTTGCTCATAGCTATTACTGTTTGCCCATCTTTAGGAAAACATGATTACCTGTTTATATTTTGCAGTCATGACAGTTTTACATTTTTTTATTCATGTGTATTCTTTTATTAATTAGTTCATAATTCTGTTATTGCTCATTGTCTAACAGGGAAAGGACCTTATAAGCACTTAAATATTTAAACATCTTTATTATATTAGGACACTTTTTACGATTTTAGAATGCATTTTCTTATGCATATATTGATGATTAGGATTTACATTTGGCACGTATGCCAATTAAAAAGGATACTTTAAATGATTTATAAATTAATTTAAACAAAAAATTACAAATCCTTTTTATGCCATTTTACAGAACCATCATCTCTGCACCTCCCTGAAGACACAGAGTCACCTCTGCAGGCTTTCAGCTGACTAGAGATGTCCCGAATAGTTCGCCGGCGGACTGTTCCCGGCGAACATAGCATGTTCGCGTTTTCGGCGAACTGCGAACATATGCGATTTTCGACCCGCCCCCTATACTTTATCATTGAGCAAACTTTGACCCTGCATGTCACAGTCAGCAGACACATTCCAGCCAATCAGCAGCATACATTCCCTTCCAGAGCCTTCTACCTCATGGACAGCAGCCATTTTGGAATCATAACTAACTTGCAGTCTTACTGAGAGGAGGCTGAGTGTAAGTGATACTGCATCAATAGGGAAAACCATAGCTAGGCTACTGTACACAGTGTGCAATACAGTACTGAAGGACTCTTTTGATCTCTGCTGCAAGGACACCCCTGTGTCTCTTCACCCCCTTATCATCATCCTCCCCTCACCTTAGCACCCAACCCTAACACCCCTCACACTTATCCATAACACCCATCAATCTAACACCTAACCCTAACACCCCTCACACTTATCCCTAACACCCCTCACCCTAACACCTAACCCTAACACCCCTCACACTTATCCCTAACACTCCTCACCCTAAACCTAAAACCCCTCACACTTATCCCTAACATCCCTCACCCTAACCTCAACACCCCTCACACTTATCCCTAACACCTAATCCTAACATCCCTCACCCTAACACCTAACCCTAACACCCCTTACACTTATCCCTAGCAACCCTCACCCTAACCCTAACACCCCTCACCCTAACCCTAACACCCCTCACACTTATCCCTAACAGCCCTCACCCTAACCCTAACACCTCTCACACTTATCCCTAACACCTAACCCTAACATCCCCCACCCTAACACCTAACCCTAACACCCCTTACACTTATCCCTAGCACCCCTCACCCTAACACTAACACCTCTCACACTTATCCCTAACACCCCTCACCCTAACCCTAACACCCCTCACACTTATCCCTAACACCTAACCCTAACATCCCTCACCCTAACACCTAACCCTAACACCCCTTACACTTATCCCTAACACCCCTCACCCTAACCCGAAAACCCCTCACACTTATCCATTACACTTATCAACCTGACAATCTGTTTTGATGTTGCAGCAGCAGTAGTGGTGTGGAGCTGCTGTGTAAGCGTGATGAATGTGTGCAGTGTAATAGTGTGCGTGCGCGAGACGAAACCGTTAGCGTAGTTGTGTACTTCCGCATTGTTCTAAAATGGCGGGAAATGTGTGGTATGCGTCGCAGCAACCTGCGATCCATGCCAGCAACCGAGGCCCTCGCTTTGCGAGGGCCGCGGCTCGCTATGCGAGCCTGCAAGCGTGAGCAACGGGTCGAGATGGCTCGCATGCTCACAACTATATATGTGATACATAGTTTGTAACAAAACAATTTATCAAATAGGCACAATAGATTGCTGATCTGGCACAGATACTTCAATGCTACAAAGACATAACAAGAAATACAGTGCCTGGAAACATTGTGTATATAAAACATTTTTTTGTAATCTAGACCTGAATCAATATGGGGGAAGATCTTAATATAAAGTATAAAACTGTATCTATGAAGGCATGATAATCCTAAGGATATAATACAGATTATAGATGATTATAAACGATCCTGCATCAGCACATTTCTAGAAAATTACCATTGTAAGTGTTTATAAATATTCTCTGGCAGCTAATCACATAACTAGGTTTTAAACAATCTGCATTAGATTATAACAACTCTCACCTTTTGGCACGTGCTCTCTCATAATGCACAATAAGATCAAAGATGAACTTTCTTGAATATATTGTAGATATATTTTAATTGTACTTTATACAGTATTTCTGTGTACGTATAAACAATACTTACATATATTATACGCTCTAATATGTCTTTTCAATATTGTAATATCATGACTGGGTTAGCGATCTGATGTGTTTTCCAAATTTGTTGCTTTGTGATCTGTTATTTGGACACAGAATTTTACTACTGATCTAATCAATTGAGTCTAACATCTTTAATAAAATCAGTAACCTCATGATCTAATCTCTCATGTGACCACCTTATGTGAGGGGTGTCTACATTTAAATATGGAGGCATATCTGGTTTAATCTAATTCATTTTGAAAACTTCTGCACTGGTGAAAGGCTGCAGAACCCATTACTAGTGGAAATTTTGCAACTCACTTTACTTGGTTCTTACTATAACTTTTATACTGAATGCTAAGAAACATATTTATTATGTCCAAAAATGTATTTTACAATATAATGAAAAAAATAATTTCCTTCTTGATATTGCCACAAAAATAATTTCACATCAATTACAAAAGTAACTGTAACTTCTGATTTATCTCTATGCAGTAAAATATATTGAGTGAGATTTCCCACCTTTGTTAGTTCAACTCAAATGGTTATTACTTTAGTCAACCCATTATTTACTTAGCATGAATACTGTTTCATAGAATAAATAGCAAAGTGGAGTTATTTTTAATAGCTCTTAACTGACATACAGAGTATGGGCCTCATTCAAATGTGATTTGGCCAATTGAATAGGGCTCTATATAATCACAGAGCATATATTTTTTACAGAATAAATATGCCAAGTGCTTATATAGAGCCCTATTGAATTGGCAAAATCGCATTTGAATAAGGTCCTATGTTTATAACTTGTTTCTTAAGTAGTTTATATGCGGGTATTAGCAGGTAGAATACAAAGGTTATCATCTGAACTGGTCATTGTCTACAATATGTTGTATGGGAATAACAGGAATAATTTCCTTTTTTTGTAATAAGCAAGTCATAGTCTGATTAGTAGTATTATTTTGCAGTTACCCAATATTACATTACTTTTGCTATTCAAATTCCCCAAATTATTTATTTTAGCTCAGGAGCGCATAAAAAAACCCTCTAAATTTGCAAAATCTAGAAATGTATATTAAAGCAAATATTTCTGTGTTTCTACCGGTATTTGTATTATGATATGTAAATATAAGGGAAATTACCTAAATAGATACTGGATATTGCGTTATTGATCTTACTAAGGAATGTCCAAACACAAATGGTAAGCTTTAACCAAACTGGATCTCTGAAAAAAGTCACAAATAAACTATTCAGCTCTGTAAAGCACATATTTCTAACCTGTATCTTATATTTCTTCACAAAACACTCACTTTTTGTTATCACAATTTAAAGGGGAAGTTTGAGCTAAACATAAAGTGTCCTTATATAAAAGAGTTCTGGTATATGTGTAAACGTTCTAGCACTTCCCTTTTATTGCTTCAACACCTATTAGGTAACGTGAGCTGCTGCAGATACAGAAACATAAATGTACCTGAAACGGTTTAGAATTCAGCTGCGGTCTGATTGGTTCTTGATGTAGCTCTTGAAATATTGACCCAATTAGAAAATAAAGCTCACTGTCGGTGACACAAAATCATTTCTAAAATAGAACCTTTTGCCTTGCTCAAACATGGAGGAGTAATTGGTAAACTGGAAAAATCGCATAATTCTAACACAGATAGTTTCCTAATAGTGAGCTTCAATATGAAATAAACTTATTTTTAGGTGGATCTTACCTTTTATTTAATCCCACATTCTTTATTTCTCTGATTTGGCAGGTACATACAATGGCTTCAGGATTGTTACCAGTACCCAGCGCTGCTCAGGGAGAGTGGAGCTGGAGTATTCAGGACAATGGGGGACCCTGTGCAGCTCATACTGGGATTTACAAGCTGCTAATGTCCTTTGCCAACAGTTACACTGTGGAGTCGCTGTCTCAGTTCCTGTTGGAGGGTATTTTGGGGCAGGGAGAGGAATGGTTTGGACTGATAGATTTCATTGTGATGGCACAGAGTCACATTTAGGGTTTTGCAAATTAACTGCTCTGGGAAACAATAAGTGCTCAGAAGAGGATACAGCTGGTGTGATATGTACAGGTGAGTATCTACTCACAACATCTTTTACTGCTTTAAACTCATTTTCACTCATGCAAGTATATATAATGGAGCTCAAGAACTGGAAGGTATCTTTCACTTCATATTGCTCTTACTCTCTTATTCTATACCCTCAATCACTTATCTTTGCTCAATCATTTGTTACTTATCTGTCATCTCTAGTAAGACAAAGAAGACATTTAAAGCAGCAAACCATGATATTGACAGAAAAACTCTATATATGTATATATATACATATATATATATATATATATATATATATATATATATATATATATAGTTTATATATATATATATATATATATATATATATATATATATATATATTGTGACAAGGATGGCCGTACAGGACTGCTCCTCAGTAATGTTTTGAATACTAGTGTGACCTGGCAGGCTTTTGGCTACTGATTTCTTCAGTGATCCACATAAGACACAGAGTCCCAATATGTTTTTATATTTTCTTTTAATAAAACGTTTCCAAACAAAATAGCCTATTGTCAGTATGGAAATAAACATCTACATATACAGGCTTACTATTTTTCAGGAACCCACTTACTAGCCCTGAAACCGCTTCTCGGACTTCAGGTAAAACAACAGTCTTTTCACAGAGAGGGTTCGGTTTCTGGCTGCCCTCTATCCAGATACTACAACCTCTTATATACCTTTTATATTGCGGTACCTATGCCACTCAGGACGTCCACACGCTCAGACTTTTCCCTGGGGTTTACATAGTACCTTTATATTCGGTGTCTGTCACTTTAAGCAACTTACCTGTTTCCCAGCCTGTGTGTCCACCTTTCTGGGTCTCTCTCTCTCAGCTTTGGGGAACTGAAGCAGTCCAAATAGCCTTCACTCACCGGCTCTGGTGTCAAGCAGCTTTAACAAATCTATCTCTGTCTTTGAAACTCTTGCAAAATCTTCTTCTCAGAGACTTAAAGATCCACACCAGAAAATTGTCTGTCTCTCTCTCTTAGTCCCACATACTTTCATCAAACTTGCAGTCTCCACTCCTGCCTCAGCACTCCCTGTCTCAGGCCAGCCAGGCCTGACTGGGAAGGCCTCATCTCTCCTTTACAGACTTTTAAATACTGTTCACCTGGGCCAATTAAGACTATGAGGGAGTCGAACTCTGTAACTCCTGCATAGAATTCTTCAAAGCGATATATCCTGCACTATCCTCTGGTGCATTGTCTCACAATATATTAATATATATATATATATATATATATATATATATATATATATATATATATATATATATACTGTATAGTGAGTGAGGTAGCCGTGAGTGTCAAGTAATCCAGATGAATAATCAAAGTATTGCAGTATCTAGTGATACCTTTTTTATTGGACAAAAATATTCATAAATATATGACAAGCTTATGAGAGCTTCCTCTCTTTCTCAAGTGTAGTTCTGGACTTGAAAAAGGGAGGAAGCTCTCGAAAGCTTGTCATATATGTATGAATATGTCCCTCCAATAAAAAAGGTATCACTATATACTGCAATACTCTGAATATTCATCAATATATATATATATATATATATATATATATATATATATATATATATATATACAGTATCTCACAAAAGTGAGTACACCCCACACATTTTTGTAAAAAATATTTCATTATATCTTTTCATGTAACAACACTAAAGAAATTACACTCTGCAATAATTTAAATTAGTAAGTTTACAGCCTTTATAACAGTGTACATTTGCTGTCCCCTCAAAATAACGAAACACACAACCATTATGTCTAAACCGTTGGCAACAAAAGTAAGAACACCCCTAAGTGGAAATGTCCAAATTGGGCCCAAAGTGTCAATATTGTGTGTGGCCATCATTATTTTTCAGCACTGCCTTAACCCTCATGGCCATGGAGTTCACCAGAGCTTCATGGGTTGCCACTGGAGCTCTCTCCCACTCCTCCATAATGACATAACCAAGCTAGTGGATGTTAGAGACCTTGCACTCCCCCACCTTCCATTTGAGGATGCCTAACAGATGCTCAATAGGGTTTAGGTCTGGTGACATATTTGGCAGTCCATTACCTTTGCCTTCAGCTTTTTTAGCAAGGCAGTGGTTGTCTTGGAGGTGTGTTTGGAGTCATTATCATGTTGGAATACTGCCCTGCGGCCCAGTCTCTGAAGGGAGGGTATCACGCTCTGCTTCAGTATGTCACAGTACATGTTGGCATTCATGGTTCCCTCAATGAACTGTAGCTCCCCAGTGCCAGCAGCACTCATGCAGGCCCAGACTATGACACTCCCACCACCAAAAGTATACATCTATACTGAGGAAAGGCATATATGGTGAATCAACACAACATATTCTAGAAAACATATATACACAAATAGACATATGTGTATATATGTTTGGTCTGGGCCCACATAAGTGCTGCCAGCACTGGGGAGCTACACTTCATTGAGGGAACCATAAATGCCAACATGTACTGTGACATACTGAAGCAGAGCATTATCCCCTCCCTTCAGAGACTGGGCTGCAGTCAGGAGTTTGAACATGACTGGTCAAGTTACTTTGATGGGAATCTAAATTTACATGAGACAAGCAAAATGCAATGACTGTCAGTAAGTCAGTGTGAAAAGTAGGCAGGCAGATGGTGAAAACAGGAAGCAGATAAGATGAATTTAGACACAGAAAAAAGGCCAAAGCCGATCATCAAATAGGAGCAGAAATAAGTACACAGTGCAACAACGACACTAGCAGCCCTCCTTATAAAGTTTAGTAGTCACAAATATTGGAGTTTCTAGACTGTTCCAAAATTTTAAGAATAAATAGTAGAGTGGCATTCCTCCAGTAACAACTTAGTTTAGTGTGAAAGTTTCCAAGCATCTGGTGCGAGTTTATAAAAAAAAAAAAAAGTAATATTGTTTGACACAGCAGTAAAGTACTTCACAGCCAGAGCGTGAGTATATGGATACTGTAACAAATCATATAACTCTCAAAATGAATAACCCATAAGTTTGAAGTAATGTGAAAGAAAATGATTGTCAAAATAGCTTGTGGTTAACAGTAGACTGTCTGGAAGTCACAAACCATTTCTCACACTTTACCAAAGTAAGAATTTTACAGGTTACCCTTATTATACCTGAGCAAGATTTTAATTGCGATAATAAAAGTTATATTTTATATTCAAACACAGAGTCTTGTGCACTTTGCAGTTCTCACTTTGATTTACTCTGCATAAGGAAATTTAATTTCCAGTATTCTCAGGAGCTATTCATCTTTAGAAATTTTCCCAAAAAAACACCAGCAGATTGCCAGGTTGAGTGAATCCATTCTAACAACTGGGGCAACAGTTTTACCTCAGAGGGATGGAGGCAGATTAGGAATGTAGTAAGGGCAATGTATCCAAAAACAACAATTACAATGTTTGCTGTGTCCTAGGTGTTTGGGTTCAGCATGTTGTGGATAAGTTAAAGAATATATTGAAAGGGCCTGGAAATGGCCCAGTGGACTTGGTACATATTGGTACTGATCACAAATTAAGTACCAATGATAAAGTGTCCTAAACATGTTATAGTTCTAGGAAACAAGCTTAGAACAAGGACCTTCAAGGTAGTATCTTCTGAGATATTACCAGTGCCATGTGCTAGGCCAGGGAGACAGAAGGAATTTAGGGAGGTTAATGCGTTGCTAAAAAAGTGGTACAGGAATGAGGGTTTAGGTTGTTTTTTTAACACTAGGCTGACTTTTTTCTTGAGTACATTCTGTATAGCAGTGATAGAATGCACCTCAATGAATGAGAGCTTATGTGCTGGCAGAGGATGTTAGAAAGTCTGGGGAAGTTTTTAAATTAGTAGGTTTGGAGAGACTAGTTCGTCATAATCAAGTAGAAAGTGTAGAGGGATTAAGGGGTTAATTAGCTAATTATGGAGAGGAGAATAGGGAGTGTTAGTATAGTGTCAAACACTTCAACCTGTATAGACAGAGCAACCTAAAGATTATGCTTATTAATGCAAGAATATTGCCAGGGAAACTGGAAGTACTAGAATTATTAAGGGTTCATGAGAAATGGGATTTGATAGGCCTTACTAAATTATGATGATTCTCATTACTGGACCATCAGTTTGGAATGCTATACCTTGTTTAGGACAGATAGGGGCAATGGTAGAAGGGGATGGGGGGTGTCTGTATCTTAAGCGTGATTTTAAGCCTATAGTAAGAAAATACATTTATTGTGGAGCTAATGATAATTTAGAATCCTTGTGGGTTGAAAAAAATAGTAGAGAAATCTAACACAAATATTGGTAGGAAAATAATTTTATTGTCCTTTATTTGTAACGAGCTGACATATTATGTAGAGCTATACAGGGGTTAAGTTCAAGACATAATATCAACACACTAGACAATTGCCCCTCAAAAAATGATTGGAGTTTGCAGTATAATTTTTCATGTTTCTCTCCCTCCCCTGTGTCTCTTTCCCCCTCTCCCTCCCATGTCTCATTCTTTCCTTCCTCCTCTCTCCCCTGTGTCTCTTTCCCCCTCCTCCCTCCCCTGTGTCCCTTTCCCCTCCTCCCTCCCCTGTGTCTTTTTCCCTTCCTATCTCCCCTGTGTCTCTCCCTCTTCCCTCCTCCATCCCATGTGTCTCTTTCCCCACTCCTCCTCTCCCTCCCCTGGGTCTCTTTCCCCCTCCTCCTCTCCCTCCACTGGGTCTCTTTTCCCCTCCTCCTCTCCCTCCCCTGGGTCACTTTTCCTCCCTCCTTCCATCCCCTCCACTCCCCACTCTTTCCACTGTGCAATGCATGTTCAATCCTGTTTAATCCTATGCAATTCCAATTGATACACTTTAGAATGTTCTCTTCAGAGATGGGGACAGATGTTGCATCTTGTAATTCCATCCCAGGGTTGAATTAGATTTTTAGGGCCTGATTAGTCAATTATGAAGGATTGGTCTGTGGCTTCTGTTGCCCTATTAACATACTAATGTGTTGTTGTCTTTGTTGAGTAATAAAGTATTTCTTTATTGTACTGCACCATTGGCCTTTGTGCTCTTTCCTTCCCCATGTTTTTATAACTCTATTAACTAAGCCTATTTTAGAAGATTGAGCATTTAAACAATTATTGAAGAGGATCAGCATCCACCTTGGTCTTAATGGATCACTTGTCCATTGCACATTTCTGAACATACTCTTTCTCCTATATACCCACAGGGAAGGAGGTGTTAGTGCGCCTGGTGGATGGAGACAGTCATTGTGCGGGGAGACTGGAGCTTCTCCAGAATGGCACCTGGCACAGAGTTCTGGGTGACCAGTGGGGCATTAAAGAAGCTGAAGTTGTGTGTAGAGAATTACACTGTGGAAATACCATGGCCACATTCACCATTAAACCACAAACACCATTCATTAACCATGTGATGTGGGACAGGATCTCATGTGAAGGAAATGAGACACAGTTGAAGGATTGTTCTTTCGCTCCTCCCAACTCTACATCAACTGAAATCAGCCAGATGAAGGAGACCGAAATAATCTGTGCAGGTTATGTACAATTTTGTGTAAATTTGCATAATTATGTGACAGAAATAATTCAATTTCCTATGATGCCAAAGAGAATATACATCAACTGTCTAAATAGACCTTTTTTTACTAAATGGGCTACTACCTAGAATCCAATGCATTATACAATCAGATGTTTTATAAAAATGTCCTTCCTCGGTTACTTTATAAACCTTATCTCCTAATGTAACTGTCATATAAATTGTACATGCAAAATAATTCCTTAGAAGCTCCTCAGTCATTGGAGCTTCTCATTGTCTTCTTAGTCACCTTTATGCTTTCTGTCGTATTTCGGAAATAACTGAAATGTACATTTTATATTACAATTATATTGTCAACATCTCAGACAGTGGATTGAAAAACTTGAGAAACTGTTATTTAATTGATGGGGTTGCAGGCATTTTAGTTTAGGTTTGCTGAGTGTTTGAATCCCTTCATGAAGTACTGTTTACATAGTGAAGCTGTAACAACTGAGGCGCTACAACCTGATTACACTTGTATATGATATGTGTAGCTATAATACCAATTGTATACAATCAGTGGAAATGATGTGAACAGGTAACTCACTGATTGTCTGAAATGCTGTAGGTCTGGGGTTCAAATCCAGGAGTCAACTTTTTTATTTTTTTATTGAATTCACACAACAGAAAAAATATAAACTGTAATGGATGAGTCCAAAAGAAAATAGGTTCTACATTGCAAATATGAGAAAAGTAAGTTATGTTTACACAACCTAAGAGCACCAGTGTCAGTCAGTGCTGTCTGGATTAGACCCTTCAGGGGCCAAGTACTAGACATGTCTGAAGTAATAGGTCCAAGGGCACAGGCAAAGAATGGTCAGACAAGGCAAAGATCAGGGGCCAGGAGAAATCCAAAAATGTGCCCATAACAATCCAGGTCAGCACCAAAAGATCAGTCCAGTAGGGAACAGGAATGAAGCAGAAATGGTAGCAAAACAGAGGATCAACCCGAAGACTCACAGCCGCAGAAACCAACAACAGGCACTGTGAAGAGGCCGGTGCAGCAATACATTATTATTATTATTATAATTATTATTATTATTATTATCATCATCATTTATTTGTAATACGCCAACATATTCTGCAGCTCTATACATGGGTTAAGTACAAGACAAAAACACAATGCAAACAAATAGAGTGGCCTGTTTGTGGGCTTAGAATCTAGCATATATGCTTTCTCAAGCACCTTACATAATTAAAACTTGCAAACGTACAAACTAAAGGGTTGGGTTGAGCTACAGGAGGGTTGCAGATACATTAGGCATATTAAGATTGAAGGTGATAATCGTCTTTAAACAGAACAATTTTAGTTAGGTTTTGATGGTCTTGAGGCAGAAGGATAGTTTAGTGGAGCTAGGCAAGGAGTCCCAAAAATTGGGGCAGCATATGAAACGTCCTGAAGGTGGAAATAAGAGGAAGTGATAAGAGAGAAGGAAAAATATAAGGTTGTTAGCAGAACAGAGAGGGTGGGTGGGGGAATATTTTGAGACAAGAGCAGAGATAAAAGGGAGTGCACTGTTATTGAGGGCTTTGTAAGTTAGGTTTAATTACTTTAAAATGTATTCTGGAGGCTACGAGAAGCCAGTGGAGTGACTGATAGAGAAGTGATACTAACACTGAGTATTGAGTACGGTAGATGAGTATAGCGGCGGCATTCATTATGCATTGGAGTGGTGACAAGTGAGTGTTTGGGAGGCCAGCAAGGAGTGAGTTGCAATAGTTGAGGCTAGATATGATGATAGAATGTATTAGACTTTTAGTTGCATCTTGTATTAGATAGTGATGTATTTTAGAGATATTTTGTAGTGAAAAAGACAAGATTTTATTAATGAATTTATGTGAGGAATGAAAGAGAGGGCAGGGTCCAATCGAACCTCAAGACAACAGGCCTGGGTGGTGGAAGTGATAATGGCATTGTCAAAAGATAGTAAGAAGACAAGGTGCTTAGTCTTTGACAAGTTCAGTTTGAGATGGTGAGCGGACAACCATGAGGATATGCTAGAGAGACAGTTGGAAACTCATGCTAGAAGAGAAGGGGGTAGATCTGGTGTAGAGAGGTAGATTTGAGTGTCGTCTGCATAGAGATGATACTGAAATCTGAAAGATTCTATTAGGATTCCCAATGATGATGTATAGATAGAGAAGAGGAGGTGAAGAAGTGGTCCCAGAGAAGACAGCAGAGAGATCCAGGAGAATAAATAGTCCCAGATGATGTGAGATTAGCTTGGAGAGGTACCTCTGACTGATATCTTGAGCACATAGTTTTAGCTGCTTGGACATGAATATCATGCATGTCATACTCTCACGAAAGTATGAGATTAAAAGTGACAATCAGTTTTTTTAAATGTAAGAAACAGTGGCCCTTACCACTTCTGCTGGATAACTGTGTTACTTATTACATCTCCATTCTGTAAAGTAGCTAATTTATATATTGCCTCAAAACTTTAACCTTCCATCTTCAATCTTGTTCTTGCTTTCCTCTTTTTCTGAGATAAACTTCAATCCTGAAAACTGGATGCTTTGATACGTTTGGAGGTTTCTATCAGGTCCCTGTTAACTATGAACGTTATCATTACATTTTTTGCAACAAGTGTAGTGTTTTAAATCAGGCAATATTTTAATCGCCATACTTCTAAGTGAGATTTGACTAGAGATCTATAGAGTGACATTAGTACTATGATATTTCTGCTGATAATTCCTCTTTCTACATAGCCAAACATTCAACTGATGGCTTGTTGCATGGTTTGTCTCATTTTAAATCACCACATATAATAACTTCCAAGAGTGTTTACTCTTTGCAGTGATCAAAATACAGTTATGCATAAATTCTACAGAGCATTTTAGATTCCACATATGACCATACTGTACTTTTTAAAATGTCTATGCATTTGACTGACACCAGCTGGAATAACAAGAAGCAACATCTGTAAATAAGCAAGTAAGCCTGTTAGTATTCTCCTGTCAATATTCTATGCACTCTACTACTTTTGAGTCAAATCACTGAGTATGCAGTTTAAGAAATAGTTTATTGCTTGGGGCTATGTTAAATGTTTTATTAAAATTAGCATTGTCCAGCCTATACTTTATCAATTAATTATACAATCAAATATCCACTAGGTTAGTATGACCATTTGCAGAACATCACTTCTTTACTTCAGAGACTTTACTTCACAATGGTTGAGGAATCTAGCTTCATCATAATCCCATAAACTTTCTGTATATTATTGTCAATTCCAAAACCAGTCCTAGTCCTTCAATAGACTAACATTCATTGGAATAAGTAAACACATTTCGTCTAAATCCTAGAAAGTGCAACAACAGACCCATTTAAGGACTCCTCTGCCTAGCGCTGTGACCCTCTTTAGCACAAGCCTAAACTTCTCACCTCTCCTGGTGTCTTGCTATCTCCCTAGGTGCTCAGATTTAAAGGGACTTCTTGAGACCCTCCCACCAGTTAGACAGGCCACGCTATGGAATACTGCAGGAATTTGCACCCTGACTGCTTTTCGTCTATTGAAGCTATATTACTGTATGTGATAATTGACTAAGAATAACAGATATTTTCCTTATCACTAATAGAAGGAAACTACAGCTCTCATGCTTTGTACTTCTCCAACAGCGAACACGTTTATTTATAATATGCCTCAAACCAAATGGCCTGGTTAAACATTTTATAACATGCTAACATTACAACATCCCTGATCTTCAGGAACATAAACATACCTCCAACTAGGATGGCAGCAGGGCCTTACTTTCTGGCTAAACTGGAACTTTGCTTACACAATGGGGACCCTGGCTACTAGCCAGGGGAGTTTAAACTGGTCTCTTGACAGTGGGTCCATTGTTAGCAGTGGGTCCCTTGTTAAAATGTAGGGTCTGGAGACGTCTCAGGGCCTTCCCTCCCATAGTCTATTATCTCAATTGTTTCTTGGATGGTGGGGGGGGGGGGGGGGAATACTTGCCTACATGCCTTGTATAGTTTAAAATGAATTCTCTTCTGACATGATGTGCCTAACAATGTCCGTAGTTCACAGTCATGCTGATTCAGGGTGGGGATGTGCGTTGGTTAATAGGGTTAATCTTAACAGTGCCATTTACCATTTTCAACTGACATGCTAATTTTGCCTAACCAAGGCTTTATAAGTCAGCATTATCAAAATCTGGCCACTAGAGGGTGTATGACAGTATGAAGCAGTATGTCTCTTGACTTGCTCTCTTATTATCAATTCTGGGAAGATGTAGTGGGCAACCAGGACCTAGAAAGCTAAATGCCACAAGAAGCAGGAAAGGTATTTCCGCGACAGTAACACAACATTATAATTACAAATTGCTTGTATACTATTCCAGGCATGTGTTTTTGCATCATAACACCTGACTTTGTATATATATTTTTAATCTTGTAATAAATACAGTTCATTCTTATCTTTCTTTTATATTTTTTCTTAAGTTTTCCCAGTCTTCTCCCATCTCAGCTTCTACTTCTTGCTCTTCACTAATTCCTTTTCCCTTCCCCTCGTTTTCCCTCATCTCCCATATTCCACTTATCCTCACACACTATTTTCCCCTTGTCAAGTATCATGGCAGATTAAACTTGGAATGACTGAGGAGGGAGGAAGCCTGTGTTATACAGTTATATGTTTTGTAAGTACAATATTTATGGAGGTATTAAAATAACCTTCATCCAGACTTGGACTTGTACTGATAGCTTAGAATTGAGGGAGAATCTGTATTGTCTCAGACCACTGCTTCCACTGGTGGTGATAAGTATCATTCCTTAGACATTCTAACACATTTTGTTTTTATTGTCTAGAGCCCCACTAGTATTTGTTTTATTTATAATTGTTGGTTATCCTGCCCTCTCCTCCTTTTAAGGTTGCCTGTCCTGGGAGTAGAATTGTAATACACCACTAAGGGCCACAGTTTTTTGTATCTTTAAACTTCATGCCCTAGATATGTTTGGGCTCCTATGCCCATGATAGAACCCTATGTCAACTATTAGTTAACCACTGCCACAGAGGTCCTTAATTACCCCCGCAGTATCACTAATTGTACCCCATGACACCTAACATTAACCCCTAAGGACCTCCATGCCAGGGGGTTAACTATTAGTTTATAAGGACCCTTGTTGTTATAGTTAGATATCGTTAGATCAGGTGTTAGCACATGGAAAGAGGAAATCTTTGGGGTTCTCCTCAGAGCATGGGAAGAGGAATTATCCATGGTTCCCTTCAGTCTGTGTGAAGATGAAATCAGCAGGGTTCCTTTTTTAGTGTTTAGTGTAGTTTTAGTGAGCGAATCCTTGTGATCCCTGGACTCATACTGGGTAGGGGATCATGTGCAGAGAAGTCATAAGTGCAGTTTGAAGTGCATCTGTAGACAAGTTAAATCACGGGTAAGGGTGATACTGTTTTCTTTTGTTTTGCTTTTTATCTTTTAACTTGATGAAACAATTAATAGATGTAGGGACTGTTAGAGAAGAGGAGCAGATAATTAATATTTGCTGACTAGCGACTTGCCCATTTAAACATGATGGCAATAAAATTTGAAGCCATGGCAATGCTATTTGCCACACAATGTGAGGTTTTGGTTCTTCTGAGGACCTTTGGCGCTCATTGTGAGCCTCTCTCCTCGTGTACTTAAAGTTTACTCTTTTGCAGCGATCACCTTCAGCTCTCATCGCGAAGACAGATATATAAGTACAGTGTCAAATATAAAAAAAAATGAGTACAGTGAATTAATAAATTGATATGAATTGATGTAATTAATGTGAATATACTTTACCTATTTATATTTTATTTGCAGCAATCAATATCCTGAAGAGCTAACAATCTCTTTGGATTTCCCTGTATCAGAAAATGTACAGTTGGACTGTTGATCACCTGAGGTGAAAGTATCAGCAATGTGCCAAGTGTGCAGTGTAAATAGGCTGCGTGTGCAAGGCCAAATCGTTTGTGTATGCGTGTAAAGAGACATTTTAGAATCGTAATGTTCTTATTTGTAAGTTAGTGTTGTAAAATGGCGGGTTTTTTCTATGTGTTACTTGGCTCGCTAGCATTTTGCGTCTGTTGTAATGGTATATTGTGTATCTCCTATGTTCCTGGCTAACTCGTACGTGCCTGACGGTGATTTGCGCGCTTCGGTCTCATTTAACTTAGTTTTCATTTTTTTCGGCCGCCATATTTTTTCTCACTTTGCCTCACTTCGCGAGGCTCGCAAGCGTGACGACGAATCGCAGTTTGACAACTGTTATATGTGATTGTGGATGAGTCTTGTTGAAGCATTTAAGATATACTGGAGTGGAGTTAATGAAGGGCAAATTAGTGACCCGGAATAGTTGAATATAATAAAAAATAAATAAATAAAAACATTTCTATAAATTATCTGCAAATTTTAAACTGATTAATAGTTTTAAAGAAGGCTTAGTTTTAATTTTAGCAGGTATGTAAGCACATGAGTAACATCTGTTTTGCAATCTAATATACAAACCAGCATCATTTGTTATGATCCTATGGCTTCTGTTGGGCTCAGAAAGATTCTAGATCAATCTCACCACATAGGTCATAGGGTTGTTTGGATTATCCCTGTTTATCTGCAATGAACCGAGTGCAGCATATTACCTCCACCAGTACTCAAGAAGTGCAGTAAAACACGTCAGAAGCAATACTACCCCCAGTGGTTAGAGACAGACATTCAAGCAGAGTCTGTTGCAATAATTCAAATTTTTAGAAATATTATTCTCCTTTATTTGCCATCCATTCAACATTTTTATACATTTTAGTCAGCCCTTACCACTAAGTTACACCCCTTAGTGAGTCCCCTTTATCCAATCTGCACACTTACTGCTACCAGCCATGTGACCTGCCTGACAATCACGTGGTATCAGCTTTTCTAGTGATCCAAATATACCTGTCCTGGAGACAGGTTGTCTGCGAGGAAGATTTAATCAGATGTTTTTTTCCTTTCCTTTATAGGGGGTCCATTTAACTTCCCCTTAGTGACAAGAATTAATGAGGGGCTGTGGAATTTACCTTGGCTTCTCTCTATAACTCTGCAGGGGGGAGTTAGTCATCAAAAGCCGCAGAGCCAAGATTTCTGTGGAGATGTTCTGTTTCCACAATTGGGCAATGTAGCACACCAGTGTCATCAGAGTCATCAGAGTCAAATGGCCCGGTAGGGAATACAAAAATCTACATTCCCCTCATACTTTACCTCTTCCCTCTGCTGGCAAACTTCAGGTCATCATGACACTCTGACCCTATTCCCTGAGGTGATATGCTTTATTATAGAGAGTCCCCCTATCCTCTCATACTTAGCATTACATGCACAACTTAAATGTAATCCAAATAATCAATTTATATTTCCTAATGATTTAAACATAATTATATAACTACATTAATTGCATTATGAATCTTGAGTTATTTTCTATATAAAAAAATAAATATAAATTTGATTAATTAACCAAGGGTTAAAATGCAGAATACAAATGTAACTTTTCTATTAGAGGAATATCCCAGAGCACCATTCAATTGCAAGCCGTTCATCTCCGATTGCAACACTATTCAATTGAGCAAGGGCGCGAGATACGGGTTGAAGCCTCAAGCATGTAAATCCCTCCCGCAGCTGTAAACTGCCAGAGGGCTGGCCGAGATGCAAACAGCCGTTATGATCCAATCGCACTATGACGTGGTGCGACACAGGCCTCTCAGCCAAAGTGGTCTAGCCGCAGATGATTGACAGAGGAAGATTATAAAAGTGTGTTTCACCCGCCCATACGTTGACTGTGTTGTATTTTCTGACGAAGTAGCACGCAGGTCCCGGAGTTGGAGGTTTTTGAAAGAGAGAGAAGGAGTCATTTGAGAGCAGTAATTTGCAGTCTTGTTGATTTATCTTATACTTTTTACTATTTTACACTTAATCCTTGATTATACAAGGTATGTGAGGTCTGTCAAGCACCAGTTTGACAGCATCAGGGCCAAGGTGAGGAGGATGATGGCCAAGGAGGACAAGAACCAGAATGTGACCTATAATGAATGGGAGAGGGTCGACAACCACTGGAGCTTCATGCCTGGTGGCCCAGCAGTACCCAGCCTCCATGTCAGGTGAATTTCACATACACCAACATGGCACCACATGTAAATCACACACACTACACATGTACATGATGACCAACAAGGACATGTCAGCTCTAGGGAATTAACAAGGGATAGATGGATGCATCATTAAATCCATGAAGCTGACAAATAATTGTCATTCCTGAGCACAACAACAATAACCAAGCAATAGAGAGTACATTTATTGGTATGCCCACTGCAGCCTATGCAGTTACAGACAGCAGGCAGAATCAAGATAGTGTTAGGAGACAAGAACGATCAAGACCCAGAACCAAAGAATATATCACATCTAGCAAATTATAGCTAATCTGAGTTGCAATTAGGAGTATCATCCAGGTTCATGTCCAGACGTCAGATAGTTAGGAATGCACACAAAACAATGTACTATTCATCATACTAATGAACTATATCTTTATTTTCTCTCTTTCAGCATCAAGGAGGTCTGGGTCCAGTGGCGAGCAAGAGGCGATGGCGTCGGCTCCATTGGAGCAGGAAGTGGAGGAGCAAGCCCCCACCCAGCAGAAACCGGCACAAGGGGAGGAGGAGACAAGTGGAGCAGAAGGTTTGGAGAATATAATAATGCTAGTGGGGTCACCATCCGAACCTCCGGCCACACTGCTGATATTCCACACCACTATCCCCCTCCTCCAAAGACTGAGCATATCTTCAAGGCCCTCCAACTAGAGTGAGGACACAAGCCAGCCACCACCTTCCCCCCCCCCCCCCCAACAGCAGTGCGCTTGACTGGCTGCAACCACCACCGCCAATTCAGCAACAACCTCCAGCCGGTCCCCAGACCCTCCCCACTCCAACACTGCCACCTCCTCACCACACCACGCCCCAGGGACCTCCATCCCCAACAGCAGGCCAGGCTGCACAGGCAGAGATGCTGGCCCTCATGCGTTAGCAGGTAAACTGTCTTCAGGGGATAGGGGCAGCGCGAGAAAAGTCCTAGAGGTGGGAGTGAGAGGAGGTGAAAAGAGTGGTAGAAAGAAAAAGGTTGTTAACAGAATGGAGAGGGCGTGTGGGGGAGTATTTGGAGATGAGGGCAGAGATGTAAGGGGGTACATTGTTGTTGAGGGCTTTATAAGTTAGGGCCAAGATTTTACATTTTATTCTGGAGGTTAAGGGAAGCCAGTGAAGTGATTGACAAGAGGAGCTGCCGACACTGAACAATGTGTACGGAAGATGAGTCTGGCGGAGGCATTCGTTATGAATTGAAGTGGGGAGAGGCAAGTGGTGGGCAGGCCAACAAGGAACAAGTTGCAATAGTCGAGACGAGAAATGATGAGAGAGTATATTAGAATCTTAGTAGTTTCTTGTGTGAGGTAATGGAGTATTTTGGATATGTTTTTTAGATGGAGAAGGCAAGATTTATTTAGAGACTGTATGTGAGGGATGAAAGAAAGGGCAGGGTCCAGTAGAACCCAGAGACAACAGGCTTGGGAAGTGGGAGTGATGATGGCATTATTGACAGTGAGAAAGATGTGAGGAATTGAAGCTGCAGTAGAGGGTGGGAAGATTAAGAGTTCAGTCTTAGACATGTTGAGTTTTAGATGGTGGGTGGACATCTAAGAGGATATACTAGAGAGCCAGTCGGAGATGTGTGCTAGAAAAGAGGGGGACAGATCTGGTGCTGAGAGGTAGATTTGAGTGTCATCTGCATAGAGATGGTACTGAAACTCAAAATAGTTTATTAGGGGACAGAGTGAGGATGTGTAGATGGAGAAGAGGAGGGGGCCTAGGACTGATCCTTGGGATACGCCAATAGAAAGGGCTGAGGAGAGGAAGAGGTGCCAGAGAAGGAGACGCTAAATGATCGTTCTTAGAGGTGTGATGAGAACCATGAGAGAGCAGTGTCGTGAATGCAGAGGAAGGAGAGAATGTGGAGTAGAAGCATATGGTCAACTGTGTAAAAGCAGCAGAGAGATCCAGAAGAAGCAAAATGGAAAAGTGGCCTTTAGACTTGGTGGTGAGCAGGTCATTGGTGTCATATGAATCATTGGCATGTCATTGGAATCATCATCATTGAGGCCATACTCTTGAAGAAGCAGTTACGCTGGGCAAGACACATCTCTAGGATGGAGGGCCAAAGAAGAGGTACAAGTACTCACTGAAACAGGTTCTTGATGCCTGTCATATTGACCATCGTTGATGGTCTGCCTCAACTTTAGACCTGTCTGCTCTTTGGAGACCACATGCAGGGCTGGTCTTGAGGACAAGAGGAAACTTAGAAAAAATTGGGTGATTACAGCACCCAACCAAGAACAAACCTTTGTGTTCAACCACTGTGGTCGAGCCTGCCTGTCCCGCATTGGCCTCTTCAGCTAACCGAAGAGTTGATACAGTGCCTTGCAAAAATATTCACCCCCCTTGACTTTTTACATATTTTTTTATATTACAGCCTGAAGTTCAATGTTTTGTTAATCTTAATTATATGTGATGGATCAGAACACAATAGTTTAAGTTGGTGAAGTGAAATGAGAAAAATATATATATAAAACAATTTTTTGAAATAGAAAACAGAAAATAGAAATGTGCGTATGTTTTCACACCCTTTGTTATGAAGCCCATAAAAAGCTCTGCTGCAACCAATTACCTTCAGAAGTAACATAATTAGTGAAATGATGTCCACCTGTGTGCAATCTAAGTGGCACATGATCTGTCATTACATATACACACCTTTTTAAAAGACCCCAGAGGCTATAACACCTAAGCAAGAGGCACCACTAACCAAACACTGCCATGGAGACCAAGGAACTCTCCAAACAAGTAAGGGACAATGTTGCTGAGAAGTACAAGTCAGGGTTAGGTTATAAACAAAATATCCAAATCTTTGATGATCCCCAGGAGCACCATCAAATCTATCATAACCAAATGGAAAGAACATGGCACAACAGCAAACCTGCCAACAGATGGCTGCCCACCGAAACTCAGAGAGGCTTCACACAGACCTAAGGTAATCCTGGATGAGCTGAAGAGTTCCACAGCAGAGACTGGAGTATCTGTACATAGGACGACAATAAGCCGTACGCTCCATAGAGTTGGGCTTCATGGCAGAGTGGCCATTACTTACAGCAAAAAACAAAATGGCACATTTTGAGTTTGCGAAAAGGCATGTGGGAGACTCCCAAAATGTATGGAGGAAGGTGTTCTGGTCTGATGAGACAAAAATTGAATTTTTCGGCCATCAAAGGAAACGCTATGTCTGGCGCAAACCCAATCACATCACCCAAAGAACACCATCCCCACTGGTGGTGGCAGCATCATGCTTTGGGGATGTTTTTAAGCAGCCGGGACTGGGAAACTGGTCAGAGTTGAGGGAAAGATGGATGGTGCTAAATAGAGGAATATTCATGAGCAAAACCTGTACCACTCTGTGCATGATTTGAGGCTAGGACCGAGGTTCACCTTCCAGCAGGACAATGACCCCAAACACAATGCTAAAGCAACACTTGATTGGTTTAAGGGGAAACATGAAAATGTTTTGGAATGGCCTAGTCAAAGCCCAGACCTCAATCCAATAGAAAATCTGTGGTCAGACTTAAAGATTGCTGTTCACAAGCGCAAACCATCCAACTTGAATGAGCTGGAGCAGTTTTGCAAAGAGGAATGGGCAAAAATCCCAATGGTAAGATGTAGCAAGCTCATAGAGACTTATCCAAAGCGACTTGGAGCTCTGATTGCCGCAAAAAGTGGCTCTACAAAGTATTGACTTTAGGGGGGTTAATAGTTATGCACATTGACTTTTTCTGTTATTTTGTTCTATTTGTTGCTTGCTTCACAATAAAACAATTGAGCAGATCTAGACAAGTTGTAAGTGCTATGCACATGAATTGTTTCTTCAATTAAATGGAGTGATTTCTGATGATCTTTTTTTCATCAGATTCCGGTTGCTGTAGTGTAGTGACCACATGTGACCCTGATAGGTGCTATGCTTCATACTTATTCTAGACTATGACATTACCCCTTTTAGGTATCCCTTTTTCCCCCAAGCCTCTTTCTCTCCCAAGATCCGCCCACACCACACTCATGATATCAATGCACAGTCTTGGCCATTTCTGATTGTGCTTTGTATATGAAATAAAGCTTTGTTATACCGTTCTAACCGTGTCAATGTGTTTTCAATTTTTGGGGTTATGGGACATCCACATACATCACATTAGTGTCACATTCCTACATATGTAAACTAATGAGCCCTATTTACTATGCAATAGACCAATATATATCTATATATATATATATATATATATATATATATATATATATATGTATATATATATATATATATATATATATATATATATATATATGTATATATATATATATATATATATATATATATATATATAACAATTATAGTAGTAATAATAGCATTCGATATCATATAATAATATATATCATATATAGTCAAAATAAACGGTTAATACACATGCCAATTCGTGATTAGTGATACAGTGGAGTATCAACATTCCCCTGAGGCCTGATAACATTATCACAGGTGATACTGGAGTGGGTTGCCAGTTCCTTCTCTAGTGGACTATGAATCGTCTGACCACTCTGCTATCACCTGCCCACCTACAGTGGCCTTACATGGTATAGCACACAGCTATCCACCAAAAAAAGAGATTAGTCGTGCAATGTCCAAATCAAACAGACACAAGTGGTATTCACTGTGGATGAGGGTCCCCAGACCCTAGACAGTCTAAACAAGGGAAACACAAGGTGGCTGGAAACAACAAAGCCCAGGGTTGTTGTGCCAATCTTTTTGTGGCCCAGTGAAGAGATTGCCCTGGAGCAGACTATACTGGGCTATTGTGGAAGAAAGAAAAGCGGGTAGCACAATACTTTATTACAGTCTTCTCCCCCATTAGGACACTTGTCAAAATAACATATGAAGAAAATTGCCATTAGGTTCTCAAAAAAGTTCTGCAATTTTGGAAAATAATTATTATAAATATTATATAGTTTCTAATGGGAAATAAATAACTTAGTTAAGATTATTATCTATGAAATGCTCAAAACATGTGTAATGAAAACCATTTTATGTATGTTTTTTGGTGTGTAAATGTTCTTAGTAGATGTTATAACAAATGACAATCATAATGTTAAATAATGGATAAGTAAATTATTTAGGATTATGTTTCATTCTTTATGGAGACACTCAAAGTAGAGTCATTTTTGTTAAAGATTCATAATTAACTATTCTCACTACTTCAGGTAATAAAGAGCTACGTTTGGTAGATGGCAAAAGCCGATGTGCTGGCAGAGTTGAAGTTTATCACCAAGGAGAATGGGGGACAGTCTGTGATGATTACTGGAACCAAGCTGATGCAGATGTGGTTTGCAGACAGCTGAACTGTGGTCATGCCATCACTGCCACAATTATGGCTTATCATGGAAGAGGAAATGGAAAAATCTGGATGGATGATGTAAAGTGCACAGGAGATGAAGCAGCTCTATCGTCATGTCCATCTAACCCAAAGGGTCAACACAACTGTCATCACAAGGAAGATTCTGGAGTAATATGTGCAGGTACAAAATGTCAATTACAAGAGCAAAAATTAGATTTGTCATAGCTTAAATATAATAAAGGGATAGCACAGATTTTCTAGGTGTCCGGTTTCAACCAGAATGAGACCTTTAAATGTCCACTATTATCAAGATGCTTGTTGCTTTATTTTTAATTACATCAATTTTCATGCAGTGCAGCCATCATATTTATATGTGCAAGTATATCTAATCGCAGAGTTCATGAAGTTTCAGCAAATGTATTTCTGTCATATTTTTTTTTTTATTAAAGGACCATTGTCAAGCCTCAACAGGAGCTAGATGTTTTATGCAGATATTGATCTTTTAAATGGTTGAACATATTTTTACTTATAGACAGGATGCTCTTCATTTGCTGGAAGTGTTTTAATTGGCTTACCTTGGTAAGTGCATAAGGCTTTATGACTGCCTCCCAGTAAGAGTTGAACTCCTTGCCTCAACTCCTCAACCAAAGATGTTAAATATTTGGTTAAGCTGCTTGTGCCAACCCATTATAAGGCCATTAAGGTGTCAAAGCAAGCAATTCAGCCAAATATTTCAAAAAGTAGCTTTTATATTGAATATCTCTTTGATAAATTACTGAATAGTGGGGATTTTCTCAAAGATCAATGTCAAAATATAGCATCTGGATCCTGCTGTAGAACAATGCAGTGGCTCTTAAAAGATTCAACTCAATGTCTAAATATGTCTCTGTCACCATTCATTCTGCTGTACCTGCTCCCTGTGACCTCCCTTTTGGCTCTCCTCATGTCTTCCCATCTCTTTTTGATTCTCCACTCCTCTCTCTTTCCTCTTTGTTCTTCTGTCATTTCTTCCGTACTTGTAATTTCTTTATTTCATTCATTGCCTTCTCTATCCTGGTTTTTCATTCTCTCTTCACTCTTCACCTACAGTATCTTCTGTGTTATATTATCTATTCTCTTTATATCCATCTGTTTTTGTTTTTTTGTTGTCCTTTTTTTCCCCTTCTTTTCTCTGTATTATCCTATCTCTTCCTCTTTGTTATCTGCCTCCATGTTCTCTGAGAGTGTCAGCAGTCAAGTGACAGATATTTGTGTTCACATTTGAATGTCTAAAATAAGTTAAAAATTAACTTAATTCCTGCCCAGAATTTCAAGAAATACAGTATTGCCCATCATTCTGAGAACCTGGACAGGGACAGGCAAATGAGTCAACAAAGACTTTACTCTTGTAATTCAATACCATTTAAAGCATTAACATTTTAAGCAAAGCCCAAATGGTAGAGTTCCCACCTCCCGGTAATTACCAGAAGATAGTTCACCTCCAAAAGGAGCGTTAATACCCAAGTGAACAATATAAATGTAACCCAAAGTAAAAGTATTATAAATGTTTATACAAGGGAGAAAACTTAAACCAATAAGACCATTTATATAAATGTATTTATAATGTCAATAATCAATAAATCTTTGATAACAATTGTATATTGAAGTAAACAGCTTTGTCAATAAAGAGAGAACAGATAATGAAACTGTACCACCTTTAATTCAAAAGAGTATTGGTATTGTATCAGACCACTGAAGGTAAATCCTTATGGTAAATTACAAAGTGTTTGAAAGGATCTCTTCATTCACTAACGTCTCTGAAGAACCAACATTTGGAAATGCTTGCAGCTTCTCAGGCAATTACGCATGATCCCAGTATGTGCCTGTAAACTTGAAAAACACACGAATAGGGATTGGAGACAGAAGCGAAGGCCACCAGATAATGTAGTATGATCAAATGTATTTAGACAAAAAAAAGAAGAGAGAACACTCACATATTTTACCCTCAATAAAATGAGGTATCTTGGGGCGCACAGACCATCATAGTCCCAGGCCATGGAATCAGTCCGAAGGTTGCTGCTTCACACAGTAGGCATGGTAGATCCAGGAGAACAGTCCATAGGATATCTTAATATCCACCAGATGGCCCCCTCCAACCTCTATACGAACAAAGTGTAACTCAGTCCGAACAAAGGGGAAAGTTAGAAATGAGGAGGCCAAAATTTAACTTGCTATCTATACAGTGAGTGGTGTATAGCACAATAATAGGTGTATACAAGTACACCCATACACACTCAGATATAAAAATACAAATTAAAGGGGTCTATGATACAGGTACTCCTAAATTACCAGTACCAACAGAGTCTGAGTGATCTCAGGGAGTGTAAAATATAATAAATGCTAGTAAATTGCCCGTCAAAAAATTACGGGCATAAAATTGTAAGCCATGCAATGCTGTTTGCCACACAATGTGAGGCTTTTCCTTCTCTGAGGACCTTCAGCGATCATAGCGAACCCTTCCTCCCATCTACTGTATGGGCCACTCATTGCATGGTTCATTAACTTGCAAGTTTTGTGCTTTGGAATGCCATGTGTCTCTTTTTAGCATCTCCCCCCTGTGTCTTCCCTGTGTGTTTCTCTTCTGTATGTCTGTTTGTATGGGGGGTGCTGACTTCGGTGGTTAAATTCTTATTTTTCCTAGGTCGGATTTTGTTGATATAAGTGTTACTGTCTTTGCCGTCGTGTATTTTCCAAGTCCCGCATGCCTGGCTTCGCTCAGCCTCGTTTTTATCCAGTTTCAGATTTCAGACAAAACACGTCAAATAAGGCTCAAAATAGCTTGCAAATGCACTCCCGGGCTTCCTAGCTCCTGCCCTGAGCTGTGTATGAGTATGTTTAATTTATTTTTTAATATTTTTAGCTTTTTTCGTCTTTTTCGATTTCCGCTGGTTGGGCCGTTAAATTTGTATTTTTGCGAGGTCAGATTTTTGTGCCCCCGAGATTCCGAGGTTGAATTTTTTTTCTCAACTGCTTGCAGTCTAAGTAAGTCCCACGTTCCTCAACTGCTTGCAGCCTAAGTCCCACATGCCTCAACTGCTCGCCTCGCTTTGCAAGGCTCGGAGTAGCACCTTCAGGGCTCATTTCAGCCTAAGTCCTGCGTGCTTCGATGCCTCAACTGCTCGCCTCACTTCGTGAGGCTCGCAGGAGCACCTTTGGTGCTCATTTCAGCCTAAGTCCCTTGTGCTTCAGTGCCTCAACTGCTTGCCTTGCTTCGCAAGGCTCGCTGGGCAATGAGCACCTTTAGCGCTCATTGCCTAAGTCCTGCAAGCTCGGAAGGCTTCGATGCCTCAATGGCTTGCCTTGCTTTTTGAGGCTTGCAAGCTTGATGACAAATCGCAGTTTGACAAATATAATATGTGATATGGAGATAAAACTGCATATAGCAGAATAAAAAAAGAGGGCTAAACCTGTAAATTGAAGCCAAAATAAATGTAACAACTAACAAATAGTATGATAAACAGACGCATTTCGCCCATTCACTGGACTTTCTCAATGGTTAAAGGGTAAAAGATATAAAAAGAAAATACATAGTATACATAAGCAATCCACACTTGCTATGGATTAGGTGTAAAGTATGAATGTAGCCTGCTAGTGCACCAAGTAGTTATGCCTTCCGTACATTCCTTAAATCTATTCTCTACTTCCACTACATATTCACAAGGGATATTATTTATTTTGTATCTGCTTGGTCTGATAGTTTTCCCTCTTTTCTTCAGTTTAATTTTCAACTTTGCAATAAGAAGCTCCAGGTCTTGTTTTTGCTGACTGTATAGAGCTCCCCCATCTTTGGCTGCAAAGTATATAGTCAATCTGATTTATATGTTGTCCATCTCTGGTGATGTGCATGTGTAGAGTCATCTCAGAGGCTGTTGGAAGAGGGTATTTGCTATGACCAGAGAATTATCTTGACAAAATTTTACTAATCTCTGACCCTCATCATTTTGTACTCCAAGGCCAAATTTGCCAGCTATTCCAGGTGTCTTTTGGTTCCCTATTTCAGCATTCCAATCTCCTATGATGATAGTAATATCTTTTCTTGGTTTTATATCTATGACGTGTTGAATGTCTATGTAAGACTGGACATTTTCAGCCTCTTTACCATCCGTGGTTGGAACATAGACTTGGATCACTGTTAAATAAAATCGCTTGCCTTGAATTAGAATTGAAATCATTCTATAATTTGTTGGGTTGTAAAGATTACTGCTTTGGCCACTATTTGATTGACTAGGATGGCTACTCCATTTCTTCTGCGGGTTTCTTGACCACAGTAGAAGATCTGGTGGTTGTCTGATGGGAAATGTTCCATTCCAGTCGATTTAAGGTCACCAATTCCCAGAATATCAATCTTTAACCTTGTCATTTCATTCTTGACCACCTCTAGTTTGCCTTGGTTCATAGTTCTAAAATTCCAGATTCCTATGCTGAATTGGTCTTTGCAGCAGCAATCTTTCCTTGCCCCTTTCAGACACATCTGCAGCTGGCTGTCCTTTTGGCTTTGGTCCGACCACTTCATTAGATCTCATGCTACTCGTGCTCGCCCTCTGCTCTACCTCAGTAATGTGGTAGGCACCTTCTGATCCGAGGGGCTCATCTTCCGGTGCCATATCATTATGTCTCTGGTTGTGCCTGTCCATAAAGTTTTCTTCGCAAAGATACTGGAGTGGGTTGCCAGTTCCTTCTCCAGAGTGGACCGCTATTTGTCTGACCTCTCTGCCATGACCTGTGCATCTTGGCTGACCCTACATGGTATAGCTCACAGCTTCATTGAAGTACACAAGCCCCTTCACCACGGCAATGTACACATAAAAACCCTATAAAGTGCTCTCTGTATGGAAATGTTTAATAAATATCACTACAAAGATTTGAGAGGTGCTCAATCTGAGAACGAAAAATACCTAAGTAGGTTTGTTTTCTCAGTCTGGTTACCTACTCAGAGAGCAACCTCTTTTAGCTCACTTGTTCTCTTCACTGGGAGAAATATTCTGTAGTATATCAGTTTGGTCACACTCAAAAGAGTGTGACCAAACTGATATACCTGGTCTGAAATACCAGGCAATTCTCTCTGAACAGAAGATACTGCAAACCCCAGATGCATTTCAGCCTCTGTGGGCCTTGTCAGTGATGTACAGCTGTACTCCCTAAGGCACAATGAGCAAGGAGTCCATGTCTGGTACCCCCTATCACCCTTAGGGTGAGAAAACCCCTAAGGGTCATTTGCATACCCAACAAATAAATGATAGGTGCTTAATCTGAGAATGAACAATACCTAAGTAGGTCTGGTTACCTACCAAGCGCAGCCTCTTTTAGCCACTTGTGCCCTTCACAAGGAGAAATATCCTGTAGTATATCAGTCTGGTCCAGCCCCCATAATCCAGACAATTCTCCCTGAGAATGAGCTAAAGGAGGTTGCTCTGAGAGGGGGTTATCATGTCCATAGAACTAACCTATTAAGGTTAGTTCATTCTCGGAGGTGCACTTTTGACTTTTTTTGTTTTTTTTATGCAAATGACCCTTAGGGATTAGTCTCCCTAAGGGTGATAGGGGACCCCAGACATAGACCCCTTGCTCACTGTGACTTAGGGAGTACAGCTGTATCTCACTGACATGGCCCATAGAGGCTGAAACACATCTGGGGTTTGCTGTTTCTCCTGTTCAGGGTAGAATTGCCTGGTATTTTTGGGCTGGGTCACTCTTTTGAGTGAGCCCAGGGTGATATACTACAGAATAATGCTCCCTCTGAAGGGCAGAAGTAAGCTAAAAGAGGTTGCTCTCAGAGTGGTTTATCATGTCCATAGAACTAAAACCTATTAAGGTTAGTTTGTTCTCTGATGAGCGCCTCTGACTTTTTTTGTTTTGTTTATAAATATCAGTATACATAAATAAATCTATGATATTATAAATACATGACAAAACATGATAATAGATAAATAAATATGGAAAAATGAAAGCATGCACAAGTAAAAGTATGAATAAATCAATATTAATAAAATAAAATACATAGATTTACACCCCTAATATAATGATAATACATTATTGGAATGTTTGTAAATATTACTCCACACCTCTTTTTTCATAATAAAATAATCTACTAGGTATATGGTATAGACACTGTTTGAATTTTGATAATGATTTACCATCTGTGATGACTTTTTTAGAAACACACAACCTAATTTTATGATGATGAATTGTAAACTAAAAATTACTCCATGTCTTTTGTTTCATAATTCAAATATTAATGATAGCCTACTAATTTTATCTCATGGGCTCTGATTTGGAATTAAAAACTACTTGTGACTCACCATTTAAGAAAAATTTAGATATACAGAAGTAAAAGACTTAATTCTAAATCTATTTCCCTATTTAGCCCTTTAGGTTCTAGAGTGCCCATTTTTTGTATGCACCTAGCCTCTAATTGTCTCAACTTTAGCATTTTATTTCCCCTTTTTTTAGATGGTCTAACATGATTAATGGCCTAAATTGTAATGCCACTTGTATCTTTATTATGTAATTGTGTTATGTGAGCAGAACGTCTGTTAGTAAGACCTTCTTTTGAGATGTTGTATTCATTTTTCCCAGAATTTCAATTTGATGGGTCTCTTGGTGTACCCTATGTATTGTTTGGCACACTTGCAAGTCATTGCATAGACCACATGATCTGTCTTACAATTTATCAGATGTATTATTTTAATTTTGTTCTGATAAGCATAGCACAGATTAGATTATGCACAAGCCAGGAAACCTACCCACAGAGAGCTTAAATGTCAATGTGGGGCTGGGACCTGGCCTGTTCAGTAAATATTTATACACAAACACATACATGCATATATATTTACATATACACATCTGTATGCATATTCACAAGGGATACATCTGTATATATATATATATATATATATATATATATATATATATATATATATACTGCTCAAAAAAATAAAGGGAACATTAAAATAACACATCCTAGATCTGAATGAATTAAATATTCTTTATGAAATACTTTGTTCATTACATAGTTGAATGTGCTGACAACAAAATCACACAAAAATTAAAAAATGGAAATCACATTTTTCAACCCATAGAGGTCTTGGTTTGGAGTCACCCCCATTATGAAAGTGGAAAAACACACTACAGGCTGATCCAACTTTGATGTAATGTCCTTAAAGCAAGTCAACATGAGGCTCAGTAGTGTGTGTGGCCTCCACGTGCCTGTATGACCTCCCTACAACGCCTGGCCATGCTCCTGATATGGTGGCGTATGGTCTCCTGAGGGATCTCCTCCAAGACCTCGACTAAAGCATCTGCCAACTCCTGGAAAGTCTGTGGTGCAACGTGACGTTGGTGGATGGAGCGAGACATGATGTCCCAGATGTGCTCAATTGGATTCAAGTCTGGGGAACGGGCGGGCCAGTCCATAGCATCAATGCCTTTGTATGAGGTCTAGCATTGTCATGCATTAGGAGGAACCCAGGGCCAACCACACTAGCATATGGTCTCACAAGGGGTCTGAGGATCTCATCTCTGTACATATTGGCAGTCAGGCTAACTCTGGCGAGCACATGGAGGGCTGTGTGGCCCCCCAAAGAAATGCCACCCCACACCATTACTGATCCACTGCCAAACCAGTCATGCTGGATGATGTTGCAGGCAGCAGAACGTTCTCCACAGCGTCTCCAGACCCTGTCACGTCTGTCACATGTGCTCAGTGTGAACCTGCTTTCATCTGTGAAGAGCACAGGGCGCCAGTGGCAAATTTGCCAATCTTGGTGTTCTCTGGAAAATGCCAAACATACTACATGGTGTTGGGCTGTAAGCACAACCCCCACCGGTGGATGTCGGGCCCTCATACCACCCTCATGAAGTCTGTTTCTGACCGTTTGAGCAGACACATGCACATTTGTGACCTGCTGGAGGTCATTTTGCAGGGCTCTGGCAGTGCTCTTCCTGTTCCTCCTTGCACAAAGGCGGAGGTAGCGGTCCTGATGCTGGGTTGTTGCCCTCATACGGCCTCCTCCACATCTCCTGATGTACTGGCCTGTCTCCTGGTAGCGCCTCCATGCTCTGGACACTACGCTGACAGACACAGCAAACCTTCTTGCCACAGCTCGCATTGATGTGCTATCCTGGATGAGCTGCACTACCTGAGCCACTTGTGTGGGTTGTAGACTCTGTCTCATGCTACCACTAGAGTGAAAGCACCACCAGCATTAAAAAGTGACCAAAACATCAGCCAGAAAGCATAGGAACTGAGAAGTGGTCTGTGGTCACCACCTGCAGAATCACTCCTTTATTGGGGGTGTCTTGCTAATTGCCCATAATTTCCACCTGTTGTCTATCCCATTTGCACAACAGCATGTGAAATTGATTGTCACTCAGTGTTGCTTCCTAAGTGGAATGTTTGATTTTACAGAAGTGTGATTGACTTGGAGTTACATTGTGTTGTTTAAGTGTTCCCTTTATTTTTTGAGCAGTGTATTGACCCCCATGAGTGACAGGGTTAATGAAGGGCTTAAGGGGCTCTATATTGACCCCCTTGAGTGAGGGGGTTAATGAAGTGCTTATGGGGGTCTGTATTGAACCCCATGAGTGAGAGGGTTAATGAAGGGTTTATGGGGGCTGTATTGACCACCATGAGTGACAGGGTTAATGAATGGCTTATGGGGGTCTATATTGACCCCCATGAATGACAAGGTTAATTAGGAGTTTATGGGGGTCTGTATTGACCCCCATGAGTGAGGTGGTTAATTAAGTGCTTATGGGGGTCTGTATTGACCCCCATGAGTGACAGGGTTAATGAAGGGCTTATGGGGGTCCATATTGACCCCCATGAGTGAGGGGGTTAATGAAGTGCTTATGGGGGTCTGTATTGACCCCCATGAGTGAGAGGGTTAATGAAGTGTTTATGGGGGTCTGTATTGACCCCCATGAGTGAGGGGGTTAATTAAGTGCTTATAGGGGTCAGTATTGACCCCCATGAGTGACAGGGTTAATGAAGGGCTTATGAGGGTCTATACTGACCCCCATGAATGACAGGGTTAATTAGGGGTTTATGGGGGTCTGTATTGACCCCCATGACTGACAGGGTTAATGAATGGCTTATGGGGGTCTATATTGACCCCCATGAGTGACAGGGTTAAAGAAGTGCTTACGGGGGCCTGAATTGACCCTCAAGAGTGACAGGGATAAAGAAGGGCTTATTGGGGTCTGTATTTACCCCCATGAGTGACAGGGTTAATGAAGGGCTTATGGGGGTCTATATTGAGCCTCCTGAGTGAGGGGGTTAATGAAGTGCTTATGGAGGTCTGTATTGACCCCCATGAGTGAGGGGGTTAATTAAGTGCTTATGGGGGTCTGTATTGACCCCCATGAGTGACAGGGTTAATGAAGGGCTTATGGGGGTCCATATTGACCCCATGAGTGAGGGGGTTAATGAAGTGCTTATGGGGGTCTGTATTGACCCCCATGAGTGAGAGGGTTAATGAAGTGTTTATGGGGGTCTGTATTGACCCCCATGAGTGAGGGGGTTAATTAAGTGCTTATAGGGGTCAGTATTGACCCCCATGAGTGACAGGGTTAATGAAGGGCTTATGAGGGTCTATACTGACCCCCATGAATGACAGGGTTAATTAGGGGTTTATGGGGGTCTTTATTGACCCCCATGACTGACAGGGTTAATGAATGGCTTATGGGGGTCTTTATTGACCCCCATGAGTGACAGGGTTAAAGAAGTGCTTACGGGGGCCTGAATTGACCCTCAAGAGTGACAGGGATAAAGAAGGGCTTATGGGGGTCTGTACTGACCCCCATGAGTGACAGGGTTAATGAAGGGCTTATGGGGGTCTATATTGAGCCTCCTGAGTGAGGGGGTTAATGAAGTGCTTTTGGAGGTCTGTATTGACCCCCATGAGTGACACAGTTAATGAAGTGCTTATGGGGGTCTGTATTGACCCCCATGAGTGACAGGGTTAATGAAGGGCTTATGGGGGTCAGTTTTGACCCCCATGAGTGACAGGGTTAATGATGGGCTAATTGGTTTCAGTATTGACCCCCATGAGTGACAGGGTGAATGAATGGCTTATGGGGGTCTATATTGACCCCCATGAGTGACAGGGTTAATGAAGGGCTTATGGGGGTCTACACTGACCCCCATAAGTGACAGGGTTAATAAAGGACTTATGGGGGTCTATATTGACCCCCATGAGTGACTGGGTGATAGTGTATATATATATATTTTTTATAATGGGTCCTTTGAGGACCTTTATGGTCCTTTAAGGACCCATAATGCGGGAATTTTAATTTTTATTGCAGCGGGGGTCCCCGATCGCGTGCGATCGGGACCCCCTCTGCGATGGTTAATGAGGGGTTAATGCAGGTCTCCGAGCTTATCTCGGATCCCGTGGGGTTAATGCGGGTTTCCGAGCTTATCTCGGATCCCTTTTTGGGTAAGTTGTAGGTGGCTGGGCGGTCGTGGGTCTTTGAGCCTCGTTTTCGTTTTTTTCGGCGGCCATTTTTTCTCTCGCTTAGGGGATTTTCGTGTGTCTGAATTTGGAAATTTGGACTTAAATGGAGGTGTAACTTCACTTTCGGAGGTCCTTCGCGAGGGATGCAGTTCTTGCGGGCTCGCTGCGATAACCCGCAAGCGTTAGCAACAAAGCGCATGCTCACAACTATATATGTGATTCTGAAGAAGTCAATAATACCAACTCCTTATGGTTGCCTATTTATCGTTGGCATTTATCGTTCAGATTTTTACTATTGTTAAATCGGCAATCTTGAGTAGATAAAAAGAATGAAATCCCCCTTGCTGGGTGGAAATTTTACATAAAATTGAATACATTGGAGATTTAGAAAAATTAAATGAAACAGGTAAAATTATTAAGCAAGATAATTCTAAATGGACGATTTGGGATTCTATTAAGTAATTTAACCCATGTTTTGAAATTTACTGTCTGGTAGAAATATGTACTGTCCTGTTTGTATACTTTGGCTGCACCCAGTATTAATACCAGAAAAAAAAGTTTGTATGGTGTGAATGTTGTGTGTATGAGTTTACATTGTTTTATTGAATCATTGTTAAGCATCAATTCAAATGTTATTATTAAAATGTATTGTGCATATCTTTGTATGTGTTTTGTATGTTTTTGTTCTTTAAAATAAAATATTTTGAAAGCAAAAAAAACAAAAGGAATTACAACAACCGTTGCCATCTAGAGAAGGATTTGAGAGCTTTAGTCTAGCAGGGGTCAGGTACCACCTCATGATGGTTTTGTAGGAATTCTCTCTCAAGATTATGTTAAGGGAGGAGTTACTCCATTGCAAGTTATCTAAGGTGATGTTAAGTTCTGTTTCCCATGAGGACTGGCGATGAAGCTTAGGTGGTGTGGCCTGGTTTAACAGGTAATTGTAGATGATGGATATGTTTGTATTACCATTTGCGTTATATACAGTATGTGGCATTTTTCAAATAAGGTTTTGTGATCCAATTTGTTAATTTTTAGTATGTTGGATAGATTTTAATTGATTTGTGCTAGATTGAGCAATTCTTTAAGGATATTACATCTCAACTTACTTCAAAACTTGAATCCATTTACTATGTTTTGAGAGCATTATTTAAAAAAAAGAAGAGACAATATAGCACAGTTACAAATACCAGAAACCACAATGAAAAATAAACCTTTTGGTATCCTTTTAAAAATGCAATTTATCATATATAACACAGCATTATCTTGGTTTCTCAAGTTCCATTTGAAAATAGTTGATACAATAATAGTTTAAGGTTGATAGGAGCTAATAATAAAGATTGAAATGGAGATGGATAACTGTTCCTTAAATCACTAACATCTGACTTTTTTTGCAGAGTCCACAGATCTCCGTCTAGTTAATGGATTTGATGATTGTGAAGGACGTCTGGAAGTCTATTATAATGGAAGCTGGGGGTCTGTGTGCAATAACAACATGGATAGGGACATTGTCTCAGTTATCTGTAGGCAGCTGAATTGTGGATCTACTGGAATTCAGGAGAGTATGTACACATATGGTGTAGCACCTTCAAATTCTTTTTTCTGGGTGTATCACATTGAATGCCACAAAAGAGAGGAAACCCTCTGGCAGTGCCCATCATCTTCATGAACCCCAAACTCCTGCACTATCAGAGAAGTTGCTGAAATTAAGTGTGATGGTAATGTTACCTTTATATCTACAACACACATTGGTATGTTATTAACATTTTATTAATTCATTATTTATTTTTAACTAGCAACTTTCCCGTCAAAACTGACGGCAATAAAATGTGAAACCTGGCAATGCTGTTTCTCACACAATTGGAGCCTCTCCCCCTCTACTTTACTGGCCTCGCGATGAGCGCCTTCAGTCTCTCCCTCTGTCTCATTTCCCCCCTCCATTGTGTCTCCTTCCCCCCTGTGTTTTTACCCCCCTCTCCCCGCTGTGTCTTTCCCCCCTGTCCCCCTGTGTCCTCCCTACCTCTCCCTCTACTGTGTCTCTTGCCCCCTCTCCCTCCCCTGTGTCTCCTTTCCCCTGTGTCTCTTTCCCCATGTCTCTTCCCCCCTCCCTCGTGTCTGTTCCCCCCCTTTCCCCTCCCCTGTATCTCTTCCCCCTCCTCTCCCACCCCTGTGTCTCTCCCCTCCTCTCCCTCCTCTGTGTGCCTACACCCTCCTCTCCCATCCCTGTATGTCTTTCCCCCCCTTTGTCTCTCTTTCCCTCCTCTCACTCCTTTGTGTATCTCCCCCCTCCTCTGTGTCTGTTCCCCTCTCATTCCCCTGTGTCTCTCCCCCCCCCCCCTCCTCTCCCTTCCTTGTGTCTCCTACCCCCTCGGTTTTTACCCCATCTCCCTCTGTGTCTTTCCCCCTTCCCCCCTGTGTCTCTTTCCCCCACCTCTCCCACCCCTGTGTCTCTTGCCACCAACTCTCCCTTCCCTGTGTGTCTTGCCCCCCTCTCCCTCACCTTTGTCTCTTCCCCCCTGTGTCTCTTTCCCCATGTCTCTTCTCCCCTCACTCATGTCTGTTCCCCCCATTTCCCTCCCCTGTATCTCTTCCCCCTTTTCTCCCTCCCCTGTGTCTCTCCCCCCTCCTCTTCCTCCCCTATGTGTCTTCCCCCCTCCTCTCCCTTCCCTGTGTGTTTCCCCACTCCTCCTCTGTGTCTCTTACCCCTCCTCTCACTCCTTTTTGTCTCTCCCCTCTCTCACTCCCCTGTGTCTTTCCCTCCTCCTCTCACTACCCTGTGTCTCCCCCTCCCCTGTGTCTCTTCCCCTTCAACTCCCTTACCTGTGTCTCTCGCCCCCTCCTATCACTCCTTTGTATCTCTCCACCCTCCTCTCACTCCCATGTGTCTCCCCCACTCCTCTGTGTCTCTCCCCCATCTTCTGTATCTCTCCCACCTCTAATACCCCTGTGTATCCCCCCTCCTATGTGTTTCTTCCCCCCCCTCCCCTATGTGTCTACCCCAATCCTCTCCCACCCCTGTGTGTCTTCCCCTTCCCTTTGTCTCTACCCCCTCCTCTCCCTTCCCTCTGTCTCTCCCCCTCACTCCTTTGTGTCTCCCCCCTCCACTCACTCCCCTGTGTTTCCACCCATCTCCTCTTACTCCCCTATGTCTCTCCCCCTCCTCTCATTCCTTTGTGTCTCTCCTCCCCCCCTCCTCTCACTCCCCTGTGTATCTCCCCCTCCTCTGTGTCTCTCCCCCCTCATTTCCATGTCTCCCCTCTCATCAGTGTCTCTCCACCTCCTCTCCCACCTCTGTGTGTCTCCCCCCTCACCTGTGTGTCTACCCCCTCCTCTCCCTGCCCTGTGTCTCTCCCCACTCCTTTCCCCTTGCCCTGTGTCTCTCCCCCCCTCTCCTCTGTATCTTCCCCCTCCTTCTCTGAGTATCTCCCCTGCTCCTCCTCTCTGTCTCCGGCGCGCAATGCGCCTGCGCGGGCCGCAGCCGCGCGATGCACATGCACATCCCGTTGCGCAATTAGCATGCGTGGCTTGCTCTGCGCTATGCTCATGCGTGGCCTGTTGCGCAATGCGTTGTTGTCAAACTGTGATTTGTCGTATATTTTTCTACATTTACTTGGGTGTTCAGTGTCCTTGTGCATACAGGTTAATGATGTTTGAGCCACTTATACTTCCCTCACAGTGTCTGCATGTCCAGGAGATTAATTAGCTTTCATATTCTGTGTATAGTTTATATCCAGTTTAATTTTCACTGTGGTAAATTGTTTTCTGTGTGATCAGTGTAAAAATGAGTAAAAGTAGGTAAAAAATAACCATAAACCATAAACGTCTGCATTTTTTACATTCACTTAATCTTTACTATGAGCTTCCATTTTTATTATTTCAACTTCTGCCTAATCATGGTGTGTCCAGTGTGATTTGCATTAGTGCTAATGGAAACACTTGCAGTCATAGCTGCCACATCCCCATGTTCAGAAAGAATATTCCTCTCTCCCTTCAAACTTTCCTACCATCACAGGAAGTAGATCACTTAAAACTAAAATGATAGTTTCCACAGTATAATAACTGCATATAAAAGTAATAAATGATAGGCTTTATACTTATATAACCTGATTAGATGAAAAAAAAATCTGCAAGTTTTAGTATAAGAAAAAAAACAGTGCATGCTAAATAAAAATTAAGAGGCTTCTTTTGCATTCTAAGTATCATTGTTCTCTGTTTCCCACCATCGATTTTAGGCTACAGCTAGATTTGGGGTATCATTTAGAGAGCCCTTCAGGAAGGAGGACCCACCGAGGTCACAGGCCTTCTCTTTCTTGTTATCCCTATTTAAGAAACTTTTGCTTTAAAAAAAGAAAATATTAAATTTTTTGAGAAATTTTGGATTTTTTTGGAGACTTTGTAAAAACTTGGCAAAGCATATTTGAAGTTCACTCTCTTTTTTATAGCAGTGAGAATTTATTATGACATATAATAAGTCAGTTATTAGTACTCAAGTGATTTTTTTTATCAACTGTTGTATAGGATTATACATTGTTAAGCCCCAACAGGGAGGTAAATTGAATTATTTACCATTAAGTTTTACCATAGACTGAGGTGGTCTGTTCTGTTATTTCTCTTAAAAATACAATTTATTAAAATAAAAAAGAAAAGCTGCCAGCTTGATTTCTCAAGTTGTTAGAAATGGAGAAAATGTTGGGGTAGTGTCAAGAGAAGGGAACAGTGGACCGGCCAATGAATGGAACTACCGGTTAGGTGCTCTCCAATGCGGGTGTTTATGTATTGGCGCTAGGGATTCCCAGTCATCTGAGAAGTCTTATGACAACAGCTAAAGTTCCCCTTGTTGACCTTTTCTCGGGAAAAAGATTGCGGCTCAGACATGAAATGAGGTGCTCCTCACCCTGGGATTCTATCTCTCTCCATCGGTCCTGTCTGGACCAAGGAAGGGTGAGAGTAATCTGGGGCAACTAGGATGGGAAGCTGGTGCAGCCTACAAGTCTCGGAAGGTTTGCTCACATTCGTGGGTACACTGTAACAGGCTGGGCATCCTCATTTTGGGGAGGTCCATCAGTGTCTTTGCCAGTGTAATGTAAGGGGGAATAAATTAGCAGTACTTCCTGTGGCACCCAGGAGTCATATTTTTTAAATGAGTTCCATTAACAATATGTTTTCTTCTGTTATTAATACATGGTTTATTTTAATGGATCCTTTTCTTCCACTTTTTTAGGTAAAAGAAATAATCCTCAGCAACCGAGTTGCCCGACATTGCAAAACTGTACAGGTGAGGACTATTTACAAATGCTCTTTATTGCTAACTGTTAAAGCATTTCCTTTATGTGACACAGTGAATGGCATGTTGGCTTTTCAACATCTACAGTATACTTATGAAATATTATTATGAGCTACTAAAGACTTGTTCACACACAACCACAGACATATATGCACACACCTTTGACATGCAGCCCCATTAAATTGGGGCTACATTTTGAAAGTAGCCCGAATTGTATAAAGTAGGACTAAAGGCTATTAAATTGACCTCATAAACTGACGACTTGGGGGTTAAAAAGCAGGACGGACGAAAAATGTGTGGAACATCGCAGCCCGCAACCCTTTGATTTGTAAAGCCTGTAACCCTTTCATTCCAATTTAGCTATAAAATTGCTACGAATCCCCAAAGACATACTAGCTTCTAAACCCGCAACTGGCAAATATGTATCAGAATCTAGCATGCTCCGAAAGGACTCACAAAGGCTCTAAAAGCCCTTACGTATGCTTCCGAAGCAGCAAAAGAGGCTCCCCTGCGGCCTCCAAACCTCCCTCTGGCCCCCTAAACTTCCCCCTTCTCCCAAAATAAATCTACATGCTACAGGTATAGTGATCATGACCCCCGCAGGCTCCCAACATCACCCCTTGCTGGGGGGTTCCTGATTATGTCACGCCAGGCAGTTAACCAGTTAACCCCTTCTGAGGGGGTTCTCTAAGTACCCCTCTGGCATATAAAATTAACCTCCCTATGCTGGGGGTCCCCATCGGGACCCCCGCAGTATTCCTACATAAAAACTTGCAGCAGGGGTCCCTGCCTTTTGGGTCCTTAGAGGATCTTAAAGGATCTGAAACTAAATGCATAATTAACCCCTGCCATGGGGGGTAGGATAAGTACCCCACTGAACCTAAAATTAACCCCATCACTCATGGGGGTCTATATAGAGACTATCATTAACCCCATATGTCCAACAGGGGTCTATATAGACCACTATAGGACACTTGTAACCCCTATATTAGCACTATAAGTGCCTCCAGACCCTCATGACACAAAGTCTAAAACACTAACACTATTAAAACTTTCCTACCCTATACAATTCTATTAATCCCCCTCTAACTAATTGACCCCCCTCTAACCAATTAACCCCTCCCCTAACTAATTAATCCCGCTCTAACTAATAAACCCCCTCTAAGTAATCAAACCTATTTAACCCTCACCATACCTAATTAACGCTATCACTATCCACTTAACCCTATCTAGTCCCAATTATCCCCATCTAGTCCTATTTAACCCTAACTGCACCTTATAAATCCTAACTGGACCTATTTAACCCTAACTGTACCTAGTTAACCCTAACTGGACCTATTTAACTCTAACTGGCCCTAGTTAACCCCAACTGTACATGGTAAACCCCTATCCTATTTCCCCCCTACCCTAATCTTTTAACCCCTACTCTACCTACCTAACCTCCAAATAAAATCCCTAACACACCGCTAATTACAATTTTTTTTTTAAAACACGTTACAGAAAAAAAACAAAAAAACAACTAACTACAGAAAATAAAAAAGCAGTACAGAAAGTAAAAAAATAAAATTACACATAAAATAAAAAATAATTACACATAATAAAAAAAACACTATCAAATTAAAAATAAACTTGCAACCTGTCAAAAGGAAAGGATTAATTAGTTCCACTGACCTGGCTAAAATGCCCTTCCAGCGGTGTCCAGCGATGCCCTGGTCTTCAAGTCTTCTATCCCAGGAAAGGCTATTCAAAAATGTCCAGACATCCTGTCACACCTAAAAAAAAGAAACATTACAGTCAATAAACAAATATAGACAACCTGTAATAAAAGAAATGGTTAATAATCTAGTTACCTGGCCAAAATGACCCTCCAACAAAGTCCCGACGTTCTGACACACCTAAAATAAAACATAAAATTACAGTAAATCAACAAATACAGACAACCTGTAATAAAAGAAAGGGTTAATAGTCTATTCACCTGTCCAAAATGCCCCCTCCAGCGATTCCCCGGTTTTCAGTCCTCTGGCCCAGGCACGGCCCCTCTACAAAAATCCTGCTGTTCTAAAAAAAATGTCTGACTGAATTTGAGCGGTCTGATTGGCTGATTATAGTGCGCAAATGGTGTGAGCCATTTTAAAATGGTATACACCCCTGTATCCCATTCTGACTGGTTAAAATATGATTGACAGTTACATCAGCCAATCAGAATAGAATACAGGGGTGTATCCCATTTTGATAGTCTAACACCATTTGTGCATTCCGATTGGCTGAAATATGAATGACGGTTATATCAGCCAATCAGAACGTGCAAATACTGTCAGGAAAATCAGAATGGGATACACCCCCTGTATTCTATTCTGATTGGCTAAAATATGATTGTCACCAATTTAAGGACAATCAGAAGGCACAATTTGGGATTTTTATATTGGAGCATGCACAAGATCCTTCATTTGGAGGGGCCTTTCCTGGGACAGAAGACTAAATACAGAGGACTAATTAACCCTTTCCTTTTGACAGGTTGTACGTTTATTTTGATAGTGTTTTTTATTATGTGTAATTCTTTTTTATTTTATGTGTAATTTTAATTTTTTATTTTCTGTACTGCTTTTTTATTTTCTTTAGTTGTTTGTTATTTTTTGTAATTAGTGTTTTTTATTTTCTGTAATTTGCGTTTTTTTTTATTTTTTTGTAATTAGTTGGGTGTAGGGATTTTATTAGGGGGTTAGGTAAGTAGTATAGGGGTTAATAGGGTAGGGGGTTAATAGGATAGGGTAGAGGGGGGCTAATAGGATAGGGGTTTACTGAGTACAGTTGGGTTTAACTAGGTCCAGTAATGGTTGAAGAGATCCAGTTAGGGTTAAATAGGTACAGTTGGAGTTAACTAGGTCCAGTTAGGGATAAATATGTACAGTTAGGGCTACCTAGGTACAATTGGGGTTTACTAGGTCCAGTTAGGGTTAAATAGGTCCAGTTAGGGTTAAATAGGACTAGCTAGGGTTAAGTGGTTAGTAATAGGGTCAATTAGAAATCGTGAGGGTTAAATAGGGTTCATTACTTAGATGTGGTTAATTAGTTAGAGGGGGTTAATTGGTTTAAAGGGGGGTTTAATTACTTAGATGGGCAATAGCATGGTACAGGGTAGGAAAGGGTTACTAGTATAGTGTAGTACTATGACTTTGTGTCATGAGGGTCCTGGAGGACCCTCATGGCACTTATAGTGTTAATGTAGGAGTTAATAGTGTCCTATAGGGGTCTATATAGGCCCATGATGGAGTTATAGGGTTAATTGTAGTCTCATGAGCGTCTATATTGCCCCTCATAAGTGATGGTGTTAATTTTAGGTTCAGTGGGGGGTACTTATTGAAACTCCCGCAGCAGGGGTTAATTTTGTATTTATCGCGGGTACTTTAAGGACATAGGGGGTTAATTTTAGGTACCGGGGGGTACTTGGAGTACCCCCATAGCAGGGGTTTACTTTTTAACTGCCTATTGGGACCCCAGTATCAGGGGGTGATGTTGGGAGCATGCGATGGTTCTGCTAGACTAATCTTTCATTATTAAATTCTCAGTGTCTGCAGCTCCTCTCTTGTCATTCACTCCACTGGCTTACCATATGCCTCCAGAATCAAATTTAAAATCATGATCTTAACATACAAAACCCTCAACAACAGTGCCCCCCCCCCCCCCTTTAATCTCTGCTCTTATTTCAAAATACACTCCCAACAGCCCCCCTTCATTCTGCTAATTACCTTCTTATTTCCTTCTTTCTTATCACCTCCTCTCACTTACGCCTACAAGATTATTCCGAGCTGCCCCATCTATCTGAAACTCCCTTGCTCACTCCACTAGACTATCTTTCTGCCCTCAAAACTTTTTAAACAATCACTAAAAAACACATTTGTTTAAGAAAGCTTATCACCTTCAGCCTTAATATTCACAAATGGCAACACTTCACAGCTTAATAATACCCACAATCTACAGTACAAAACACAGAACAACCTCCACCTGATTGAATAAATTACCGTCACACTGTCCATCTTGCATCTATCACCCCTCTGTTAATCACACCCAAACCCTTTAGAATTTAGTTTATGAGTTTTCAGTCTTGTGTTGGTGCTATGGAAACAAGCACTATGTACAATGGATTCTAAGCTCCAAAACAAAGCCCTCCAATCTTTGTAATGTGTTAATTCAGTTTTTGCCATGTACTTATCCCCTGTATAGTGCTACAGAATATGTTGGTGCATTACAAATAAAGATAATAATAATAATAACTGGTGCTCATCAGTTTAAATATATAGGAATGTAATGCATGTGGATGTTCCCAAAAAGCCCAACCATTGAAGACACACTAATATGGTGATAATGGTATAACAAAAATTTACTTAACACACAGAGCCCACTCATAAATACTGTGCATTAATATTATGGAGGTGGTGTAGGCGGATCCCGGAAGGTCAAGAGGGTTTTTGGAAAAGAGGGGATACCTAAAGGGGGTAATTTCATAGTCTATAAGAATCATGATGCATAGCACCTTCCAGGATCACATGTGGTCACTACACCACTGCAATCAGAATCTGATGAAAAAAAAGGATCATCACTCCATTTAATCGAAGTAACCAGTAATGTGCATAGCATTTACTTCTGGTTATCACCTGCTCCAATGAACAGATGCATAAACATCTGGACTATCTCATCCAAACCAGTTTTCACACATACAGTGTGTTCCTAAAACAAAAATCTGGAGAAAGGGTGGTCAAAATAAATAAGGTGGAGGAAGATTTAAAAAAAAAAAAACATTCATGTACAGTACAGTGCTAAATACTGTAACTGTAACAATATACACATTTACCAATTACTATTTAAAAGCATTCCTTACCATAAGCTAATTATCAGGATATTTCACTGGCCATGACCATTAATAAATGATGTGTCATCATCAACATTAACAGGAGGCATTGGCATATGCAGTGGCAGTGTGGTTGGCAATAGTGGTGGTTAAGGCATGTGTGGAGAAGAGAAGTGGCTGGGCTGTGGGTGCACTGGGGAAGCCTCTGGGGTGGAGGGGGCGGGACTGTGGACCAGAGCATGGAGCATGGCATCTGCTGTGACTTGCTGGATTTTGCTCTGTTCGCCCCCGTCCTCAGCAGCCTGGCAAGATATGATTCCAGGCTGTTCATTACCTCTGTGTGATTGGAGGAGATGCTGGCCTCCATCTCCTGGAGGCATTCCAATTACTGCAGCATGATGACCAGCATCTCCCACTGATCAGTCTGGCTTGGTGGTGGTTTGGATTGAGGTCCCTGCTGGGGGGCCATTGCTGGGGAGGAGTTGGCGATGGTGGTGGTGGCACAGTGGGGAGGGGCTGCGGCCGGCTGGAGCCTGCTCCATATGGGTGGTGGTGGTGGTGGGGCCTGGTGGTGGTTGGAGCCAGGCGATGTACTGCTGGGGGGTCAAAGCCCCGGTCATCCCTCAAGCAGTGTGGACGCTGGTGATGGCTGCAGTTGTTTGAGCAGTGGACAGTGTGACGCCATGGTCTTCTGGTGATCCACTGCACCAGATGATGTCCTCCTCATAACCAGAGGCCTCAGCTCCTCTTGGTTCCTCCTCCCCTTGCACTGTTTCTGCTGGGTGAGGGCTCAGTCCCCACCGTCCTGCTCTGATGAAACCGACACCCCCGCCTCTGTCATATCAGTAGATACCGACCTCATGGAAGCTGGAAAAGAGAATAGAAAGGTGTATGTGTTAAATTATGTTGAAAATATATTGGTTTGTATTCATTCTTAACTATCTGACACTCTAGGTTTGAACCTGGATCATTCACTTAACTGCAACTATGAGTAGCTATCATTTGCTAAATATGATCTATTTTTTGGTTCTTGATCTTGATTGTTCATGGCTCCTAAAGCTATCTTGATTCCGGCTGCAGTCTGTAACTGCATTTGACTGCAGTGCCTCTCTCTTAGTTAAGTACTCATGTTGTGCACATGAATGCACGATACAATGCATGAATGATCA